>JAGVSL010000149.1:0-600000 GCA_022494535.1 Himalopsyche phryganea | reverse complement strand
GTAAAACTATTGTAAATTGTATTTATATAAGATAATCAATTAAGCGATTAGGGTGGTTCGTGTAATATTGTGATTTTTTTAAATTTCAATTTATACTAAGTATTTGAGTTTAAGGGCACGGGTCTTTCTGCAAGATGAGATTTATTTCTGGTTAATTTTTTCTACGTTATTGATGAATTATTATTGTTAGCAAGTTGTTAAATTGACTTAACAATGTTATTAGGTAAAATAATTATAATGTACATACAAAACCATTGAATCACAACCCCTATGCTGAACATGTTGAACACTTACCGACGTATTTAAAAGGCATTTTTCGAATATCTTCATTGACTTCATTATAAATTATATTCAATTGTTGTGCAATCATTCAATAGAATCGACTTTAGCATTAGAATATACAAACTAGAAAACTCTATGGTGAGTATAATTATAAATTGAACATGGATCGTTTCCAAAAATTCATGACAAGATGATGACTTATAGATACGCAACTTAAAATATTGAACCAAAAACAATTGCACAACAAGCCACTTGTTGATCGGGAGCATTTAAATATCATAAAATTTTCCGGCATGCAGTTTGTCAACGATAGGAAACAAATGATGTGCTTATCTTACATTGCGTAAGTAATTTGAAATTTAAAAGATTTCCGAAAACAAAAATATACAAATTACGCAAGTAGCAGAGCCGAACTGTATTGCGAGGCTTTTATCTAACGTCTAACGCACTCATAAAAAAATGCGCGCTCGTAATAATCATCGCATCATACTTTGTAATTGTATGTATTTAGAATGCAGGAGAAAAAAAGACATTTAAAAAGCAACATGCCTTATAATACAACGTTAGCTGTTAATTTTAAATAATAGCCTTCGTCAAAGTTTACATCTACAATGAATGAAGTAGTTTAATCTTGATAATACAGATACTGGAATGCATTTAGATGTATGTTTTTTTATTTTTTTTTAATAAATCACAATTCATTTGTACTACTTCAATTACTAGTACAAATGAATTGTGTTTTATTTTTTAAAATATAATGTCTTTCCACCAAGAATTGACAGTTAACACCTTAAAAGTGATATATGTTTAATATTAAGTTGAACGAGACCAAAACGATCATTACTTTGATGTAAGTATATAAATACATAAACTAGTAACGAATTGGCCCGATAACACTAATTAATTTTGATATTTGTAACTCAAAAAACTTTGTTAATTTATTTTATAAAAAAAGAGGTAAAGATAAAGCAACTCTCAAATACTGCAATGCGCCGGTTAATTTGTAAACAATGCCATCTGTTGAACGCGCTCATTAAAATATATTGTGATGGAAGTAATATAGTCATCTCGCTCATCGTGAGGTAGTGAACTTACTGTGCATTTGTTTGGGATTCGAATATAAGGCGACTCCCCCATTTTATTTTTGTGTCGCTTTTTTAAATAAAAACCTCGCCTTATAATCAGGCTAATACGATATTTATTACCCAGTTTCGCCCGGAATAGAGGGTTCTAACATTTAAGTGTTGGCGTTATTTTGGTGGAAGCTTATGTTGAAAGATGAAAATATCACTGGACCGTACCTCGTGTGAAATCCACAAAATATGTACAGTCAATCAATTAATGATAATGTTTCAAGTTGAATCTCATAGACTGTACTTTATGTAATACCCAAAAAATATACTATGTACATCAATTATTAATAATAATTTTAAAGTCTAAAGTTAAAAATATCACCGTGGGGCGTGGACCGTACCTGATGTAACACCCACGAGTAGCCCATGAATTTATAATAATGTTAAATCTTTAAAATAGCACAGTTGACCCAGAAATTGCAGCCAGAATGACATATGCAAATTTCACATCGCTATGGTACAGCGTTTGGGAGGAGTTCTTGTGATAGACAGACATACATACAGACAGATTTATACGTGATTCTATGTTATGTAGTAGAGATAACTGCTGAAGAATAAGTATGTACTAAATATAACAATATTTTTGACATGTCCGATTGCAACATCTTTTATATATTATCTAGTTATAGCACAAAGATTCTCACATTTTGTTCTTACCTACGTCGGCATAACCTTATCGCAAGACCAAAAGATTAAAGATTAAACGGAGATTTTTTGCTTATTAAATATGGTAACTTAAGTGCTATTTTTTCTAGAAAAATAAAATTAATAAATATGAACGAAAGATTCATTGAATAAGGAATAATGTAGTGAGCTTCATGACCCGTTGTAGTAATGACTATGTTCGTATTTATTTATAATTGCTCTATTATATACAATGTATTTTTATTTAATAAAAATAAATAAATCCCTACGGTTTTTCCAACGATGAATAGTTACGAGACAATCGCTTACACATTACAATAGCAAGGCCAATTTTTATTTATACTTCCCATCTCTAAATGCAATCAGTTGAAATATCGAATGCCATGTCTTTATTTTGAGTATCGGGCCATAAAGTGTAGCGTCACATCTGCAAATATTATCGACTCACATTAGAAAGAGATGGAAGGCGCAATTCTAAGGCAAAAATGGTTCACAAACGAAAAAAATATTTTCATAGTAAACAAAGAATTATGAATTAAAAAAATATGGTTTATTGAATAATGTGGATCTTTTTAGTAGGTACGTCATGACTTATTATTTCAGCGACAACTTTAAAACTAGCATACATTATAAGCACATCGATGAAAATGTATAAAAAAGAAAAAATAGCGTACTATTTTTTTATTGAAGAATTTTAAAGCCCCGCTTCATTTGATTCCCTTCTCGATTTAGTCATATTTTTTACTTTGTGCAGCAAGAGCCTATTATTCCTCCACACCAAAAAGTTTCCTCATTTTTTTCTTGCAATGGCACCGAGTTAGACAAAAAACATTTTTGAAGAGGCATTGTTTTGTTCTTATTTAAGGATAGTAGTGGCAAGATACAGGGAACATCCTCACTGATTGAAATTATGTGCCCAAATTATTGAAGTTATCAACTCAATTGTTAGGTAAGTTAAATTATCAAAATTCGATTGAATTCGAAACACAAATGGCATGAGTCCGAAGTGGATTTTTCTTAGAAATTATTTATGAAACAAAAGCAATCAATTCATTTGTTCGTTTTAGGACATTTGTAGAACTTTTTATCATAGTTGTCATTTTTATATGGGTAATCATAGGATATGATCGAATAACGGTAACTTCCATAAATAATAATTGAATCGATTCATACTTATCGTTTGTGAATTATTGATTATCCATTGACATTTTTACAGGTAAAAAGTCGTTCCTAAAATATACTTACTTACATTTATAAAATTGTAATATGAGGTATGTACATTTTATTTTAGTATCGATGCTCAGAAGTGTCGTATTTCCTTTATCGAGAATGGCACTATTTTTTTCAGGTAATGAAAAATTTTACAACTTTAACCCATTTTCACCAGGGCTCTGAGGACGCTTAAAATCTACTCCAATTTTACACAACACTATGAATTCATCTCCAACATTAATAAAATTGATGGATCACGTCTGTATGAGTGTGCGACTGTGTTACTAGCTCTAGCGAACAAAAAAAAATATTCTGAGTCAGCCGTTTTTGAAACAAAGAATCCACTTAAAAATCCATAAATACACGACTCCGACTTCACAGTCCTTTTGATCAAAATAATTTCACCAATGTAAGAACATGATATGTACATGGAAGAACATGTTATGCTCACGTTTAATAGTTCTAACGCTCGAAAAGAAATTTACTTGGACACATATTTCTTTCAGCTTATACGAGGCTAAAATGAGAATTGCGCCATTCTTGAAAATTTCAAGCTTTATGTTCCTAATCATTTGTTGAGGAATCGCGAGGAAATTAATTACTGTTTTTGCAAAGTGTAGAAGCAGCCTGCCAATGGGGATGCCACTGGGAAGAGCTTCAACAATGTTCAACAGTATTGTTTTGAATGGCGACATATTCCACGCGAGTGAATTCAGACAAGCAGTATTTATTATGTATTAAAGTAGATTTGTCTGAACTTACTAAGTTTAAGTTGACTTCCTTGCCAATTTGTAATGTTGACTATTTGTTTTTTTGTATGCTTCAAACGTTTTTTACATTGCAAAAGCAATACACCTATTTGTAAATTTTTGTAATGTATGTAGTAATTATGAATAAAAATGATTGACTTTTCAAACAGGTTTTTGTTTTAATTTCAGGAAATGGAACCCGAACACAAATTTAATTACGGACAAGATGCGTTGAGAAGCGCTGCGTCAAGGAGTCGCCGCTTACATAATACATTATTTTTATCAACACAAGTCAACGACGATCGCTAGTTGGAGAATACATGGCAACACCGCCCGCCCGCCCGCCCGCTGGGTGAACGACCGGTGTATTTTCGACAACACCAACAAATTTGCACAGGCCGCACTCTGCAGATCTGTGAGCGGGAGTGTTCCAAAAAAAACTATGCTGCGCCAGAAGTCGGGTGTCCACGCTGTCCTGCCGAATCGATATTGAAAAATACACATTCGATACAAAAAGATTCACTTACTTGAGGTCGAAAAATCTATGAAAATGATATGAGATTTCTATTGGTAACAATTCTTTCGATTATTAGATGTGCGAAAATCAGTAGAAAATGAGGCACGATAACAGCGTGGTAAAAACTCCTCAATCAGACTGTTTCCCATTCAGTGGCGTAGCAAGTGTAGTGCTTAGTTTTAAATCTTTTAAGTGGGAGTGTCTCATAATCAACGGTCAATATCTTCATAAACTAAGGCTGACATACGTCCCGGTAGACCGGGACATGTCACGCTTTATAGATCTGTGTTTCCGTGTCCCGGTCCGTGAGTCATTTTGTCCCGATATTTAATCTAGCTAGCTACTCAGACAAAACAAGCCAATGTGAGGAAGAAAGGTGCAAGAGCGGCAAAAATTAAGAGCTAATCAGACACTCGTCCCTGCGCTCCCGTCCTGAGTCTCGTGACATTTATTTGTTAGTTTTAATTGTTATCTTCTCACCGACTTGTTATTACAGTTGGTGAATAAAACTGCAAATTTGTCGATTGTATAATTCATTTCTACTTTTCGCCTTTCATTTCCCAAACGTCCCGGCCAGCGTCTCAACAATTAGGGCAGCCTTATAGTAAACGAATAGCTTTTACTAATTGAAATCTAATCACATACCGTATGACGCCGCAGACTTTCAAACAGTTTAAATTATCACGCATGTTTGAAAATTGCAATTACTATTAACTATCATATTCCTATAATGAATCGTACCTCAAATCAATTCTAACGTTTACTGAATAATATTAATTCATCATTAAACATACTCGGTGCTTTTAGATTGTGTGCCACCTATTAAGCGAATCGTTGTTGAAGATTCATTCATCGCAGTCAGTTTGAGAATAATCAATAGTTTGCCGTATTAATTTCGTGGGGTCTGTCCTATGGTCACAGCATACGCCAGCATAACAAAATACTAGTAATAAACAAGGCCAACATTAACCGTGGGCCGAAGCGAATTATCTGCAAGACATGCGCGATAATGATATTTCTGCCGTTCACGTCAGTCGAGAGACGACCGACACGATGTGTACGATGCGATGCGATACGATACATAATAGATCCGCCTCGCCATAATAGATTAGCAGGACGATGCCTATGCCTATGGCTGAGCTCACGCATCCATTCCTCCTATCTGCGCCAAAGCACTTGTGATTTATTGCCGTCGACTAAATCATCATCAAGCCTTTCATGTAAATTTCGAGATTGGAACCATTGAAGGGCCCGTTGAATAAAAAATAGCGCGTGGACACGGCATTAAGAAAAAAAAAACAATGTTAACGAGGACCTCCTACAATATGATTTGGACACGGACTAGATCAGTGTTCCGTAAACGGTGAGCCGCGAGACGATCCCAGGTGCACCGCGGCGGCGCAGTGTGTCTAAAATGAGAGAAAATCGAGTATTTTATATTAGAAAAAAAAAATTGCCATTAGGTTGCCTAAATTTCCATTTCAATTTTTTTCGATGAAAAATGGTTGTAATATTTTTATATGTAATGGAATAATTGCGTTAGCGTTTGCACGGATAGTGCAACTGCAATGCTGGGGAATAAAATGGGTTCTAACAGAAATTCAAACATTGGCAAAGCGAGTTATGACTAGGATCATTAAAAATGTTCCAAAAGACCAACGAGACTATTATTGAAAACAGGAAGATTATTTTGAATTTATCTAAACAATAAATGGACAACACTTTTACACACTCAGCTTAGCTAATCTTTAGTAGTTAATCTTAGTTTATTTTTTTAGCGACAGCTTTTTTATAATCCGTAATTTTCAAAAACCAAAAGTGTGTAAATGTTCCGTCACTTTGAAAAGGACAAACGATTTAATTGGATTTATTAAAAAAATTATTAGCTACTAATTCAAATTCATCAAACAAAAAACAATTAATAAATTGTTAGTTTTGTTTGTGATATTTACATGTTTTGGCTTGTGGTGTGCCGCAAAATATGTATGAGTGCTTAGGTGCGCTATGGGTGAGAAAAGGTTGCGGAGCATTGGACTAGATAATGTCAATCATAATCAAAAATCCTTTGTAAGTAAGTACAGTCAATTTTCGACTTTCGGCGGGATTTCGTTTTGTCACCTTGCTCGTAAGTCAAATTTCATACAAAAAACAATGAAAAATAATTGATTTGTACATGAGAGGGAAGAACGTAAATAGTTTATATCTTTGATTGCTGATTTTTAACTTTGTTGAAGTAAATAATTACACATGTACATAACATATCTGTAACAATTATTCTGCTGGTTCATAATCTTTGCTGCTAATATGCATCACTGACTCGTGCGGTCTTATTCTCAACCTTATTAGAGCCCGGTCAGTAATGCTCAACATCTTTACGTCGAAAGTAATTATTTTGATTTTTGCTACATACTTACATGTTTATAAGATTGGTACCAAACATAGCCAATATTGTAATAAAAGTCAGTGGTAGATGACAGATTTTTTTTTTTTTTAATAAGATGTCTGGTTGATACCACAAAACACGTATTCTGAGGAAAAAAACTCTTAGGCGATATTAATCATAAACGTCGATTGTGGAAAGAGTAGTAGCATCGTTGTAAAAACTTTAACTACACTGAAAACTATTGCAAAGTAAAAGAGAAATTTAAATTATTGAGATTTTGTACACTTCCATGTATTTTGTCACTAACGACCCGGGTTTCGCCTTTCGGCATCTTCAGACATTCGAGCGCACGAATGAACTCGAACTGACAGACAGTAAACAGTGTCTAACGTTTATATAGAAGATACAAATACAACAAATATTATTTACGAGATAAAATATTATAAGTCTAGGATCCACACTGATACCTGAGTTAAAATTTCGAGAATCGCCTTAATCCTTATTTTGTAAACAACGCATTAACAGAGTGGCGAATTGCCGCTTTCCAACTAATATTAGAATTACCAGTGATTTTACAATTATAATAGCATTGTGGGTTTCGACGGGATGCAATTCGACGAAAGAATAGATATATACAATCATTCCACATTTAGTGGCATCTGTTCGGTGATTCAACGCATAGGATACAGCAACGGGGAGTTTGGAAAATTCAGCTGTTCGTTCAGAATTCCTTGCCAATTGTGTACAAAATCTCAATAATTCAAATTTGATATTGAAATTCCATCAAGCACCACCAGTCAATGTCTTTAATTATAAAAGAGAAATGATGGTTCTTACTATAAAATAACGATTAAACAATACTATATTTTTAGAAGTATTTTTTGGCAAATCCTGTAACTCTCATTAATTACGAAGATGTGTTAATGATCTTATTTTAAAGGCGACAGAGCAGGTCTCTAAGTTGAACACCTTTTGGAAGGGAAACATCATTTTACATTGGTTTTATGTTTAAAATTCTGAACCCCCCCCCCCCGTCATTGATGTAAGCCACTATTATATCGACACTCCCTACGTATAATCCCGTAACTGCAAACATGAGAATTTACAGGAGTGCATTTCAAAGATCCCTAATGCAATTCACCATGTAATGTTTTCGATAAAAACAGTTTTTATTCTCTCCTGACCAATTTCAATTTTGAGGGTTACATCAATTGGCAAAACACCGTCGGTATTATATATCTCCGGGAAATCTCCGGAGAAATGAGTGTCAGTTTAAATTAGCCCCCGAATAAAAGATTTTTTTTTAAAGGTGTCATGAAGCACGACAAAAAACATCTAAACTGCAGTTCGCGTACTTTCACGGTGCTGTAAAATGTCACCATAAAGCCCGCTCAACAAATAAATGAAAATAATTGCCGGCCGAGCTGTTATTGAGATACATTAATTAAACTTTACTTTTCACAGGAAAAAGTTCGGCGCCCACACGAATTCCGCGCTTCGAATGTTTTGTCGAGAATCATAATAATAATAATTTACCGAGAGCTTTTTCCCCGCTTGCACTTGGCCGGCCGCTGCGTTGCATTATTGAAGAGACCTTGAGATCTATTTTACAAATTGGCATTTCTGCTTTTGCTTTTTAATAGATCACCATCATATACGACCGAATTCGACCTCACGATACGGTGACGTCACATGTCTTCTTAAAATCACATTGCTCTCTTGGAGTAGAAAAGTATCGCATGTACTATAAAACGATGTATAATAAATATATAAGACATGAGAGGTATAAAAACGCGAATTAAATATTCTCCCACAATCCAATTTAAAAACGACAAAAACAATTTGTCTCTATAATTTTCAACATCTCCTGATTTTGACATCCATGGCGTACTTACTTTGACAGATCAAAAAGTTGTTATTAATAGGCAGGCATTAATAAAATGAAACAAGCTATGTTGTGAGGAATACCACCAGAACATGAGAAAAATACAGTGATAGAAATACTCAATCCATAAGGTAGATGAGAAGAGATTTTAAAATATTGCCAAGCAAAAACTACCCACTTATGATTTGGCTGAAATTTATATAAATATATTTAATCCATATTATTTAATGCATTCTTTGAAAAATCGTACCATAATATTTACATTTTGTTCTAGTTTTCGTTACTCTTTACACTAGAATGAAATGTAATTAAATAATAAGTAAAGATATAGTAGATATTTCATTGTAATTACTTGACGCTCAATTTTAGAGTTTACGTTACTAATATTTCAGTCCAATTTTGATCTAATTCAATAAATAATTTATTATAGAAAAATGCTTTCATTTCTTTCATAGTGTATACAAAGTGTAGATTGCCGATATCAAAACACCAACCAAGTTGACCGTTTTATAGATGTACCATATATCACCACGTATTCATACCTACGGCTGCATGTTTTTTTCTAGGGGCTTATTTCCAAAGTGCATCTATTATATGAAACCATGTTTAATTAAAACAATGAAAATCAAGATCTATCTTTAATAAATATCGTTAAAAATGAATATTTGAAGCCATAAAACGCACGAAGAAGTTTGTATGCAAAGCATTTAAAACGCAATAAACAAATGCATATATTTCAGCCAAATGTTTGTTGATGACACTCGACTTCCATTATGTATTATTCGGCGTTATCATCCTAAAGGCCCGATCGGAAACCCGGACGATAACAACCACTCTACACTTCAAATGCGAAAACAACGCAACAATATTATGTATTATGTAGCCGCGCAGTAGTACACAAGTGTAGCGAATGTACGGCGAGCGAAAATGCATGCGAATTGCACAAACACACGGATGGAGTCGCGATTTTGTGCTCTCGGCCCGCCCAAGGTCGCTTATATAAGCTGTGTCATATCCATTACCTCGACCGCGAATGCAGCGCACGCTGGGCACCGGCTCTGAACGGCGAGGAGGTGCCCCTCGCTGAATTATGTGTCAGCGAATTGTTTGTTTGCGACCGAAGCGCGAAACCGCTTTCAAGGCGAGGAAGAGCCGACCGCAGCTAACCGAAAACTCAACGATGCGAAAATTCACATTTTTCCTTGCTTACGTCAAACGAGTTCACTGGGTTACTTTATAATTAAAATTTCCGGTAAATATCAACCGCAGAAAACAATATTATTCATATTTTCTAAATTTTATTAAAAATGACGCATGTAATTTAATTCCGAAAAATACATTTTTGTACAAAATTAAAACATAAGTTAAATTTCATGCAATTTCAGTGCATTTTTAGTCTGCAACTATGTATATTTAATATAAAATACTATTGTTATTTTCAGTTGCTATTAATTTTAGCGTGATTTACAGGTCATCAATATTAAAGGTAATTCTTTCTAATCATTGAGACACAATTGTTTTAAAATCACAATATATTTCCCTTTCTGTTGGGACTTCAAAATATTTATAATTCTTTAGTTATTATATTATTAGTATCCAAAACAACATTAATACAGGACATTCAATAATAGAATATCACTAGAAAGACGTATTATGTACGTACACAAATTCGAATTTGTAAATATCAACTGCAAGAGTGGGGAACCTCTTTATGTCAGAAGACTACAGTAACCTTTTCTACTCTGGTCACTTTTTACTCAAAACCGATCAGCTACTCTGATTTACTACCGATTGAAATTCGAAAATTCACGGAAAAGGTAACAGTAAAAAATTTGTATTGTACATAATAAAACATAATTAATTACTACTTCAGTTAGTGAGAAAAGTAAAAATAATTGGCTTTTATAAATGAATATTTCAAAAAACCTTATTTTTTTAAAATTAGTTATTTGTGAAAGGCTTCATAAGCTTTGGCCACTGTATTACGTCATTCGTATGACCATTATTAATGAAATGGATTATTGGTAAACTTTGTTAAAACATTTGCTTTATTGGATTTAAATAAACTTATCAATAATACATATGCTTTCAATATGTTACACAGCCACTGTTTCTATACATTCATTAATAATAATTGTGTATGGTGAAGGTTTTATAACCAAAAAAAACTGAACGTAAATTCTTGGAGTGGATTCATTCTAATTATCTTGTGTTTCGGTGCAAATGCATCGTAAAAATACACTTTAAAAGTTTAATAATAAAGAAATATAAGAATAATAATGTTGTTATGTAAATTATAGAAAACGATTAATTTAAAATTCAGCCGAAATGCCGCTTTTAATGACCTAGAAAGCCGCAGAATCAAGTACGTTACATTGCAACAGTTTTAACGATCTCAAATACTTATAAATGAATACATAAAAACACTACACGTTTCGCAAAACCTGACAATATTTGAATTATTAATACATAATTACAGATAAAACGGTCGACAACTCGAAGCGCTACACTCGATCGATAAATAAGAGCTTTTTCAAACCACTTTTTATGATACAACTTTTCTATTCTTGGATGGAGGCGTTCCGGTACAATAATACTGCATATATTTATAACTTTATACAAAATATCAAAAAATTATTTGAAACTCATGACGTGTTCAGTTGTCTTGGCATGATTCAATCCAACACTAATACAACTCGATATGACAAAAAAAACACGGCAGCCTAAGCTTTGTAATTGTAGTCTTCCATGGCTGCAAATGTTATGCGAACTTATTCCTATATGTACATTGGTTTGCATATTTTATACCTATTATAGCTACACAGGCTGGAACAGAACAGGCTCATAGCGAATACAAAAAATGCGAGTTCAAGGCTTTATGTCTTGTATGCGCCTATATCTGTATAGTTATGATAGATTGGCAGTCTCTCGACCGAAAGCCCGCATCATGTAGGTACTTACAGCAAACCTATTATGACAAAACCATCCGACAAAAGCTTTTGGCTATAAAGATCTTGCAATATTATCTTCAATTTCGCAGGAGGTTACTGGAACACAATGTTATTTTTTTGACATTAACAATAATTGTACCAAATTTGAATCGTTAAAATTTTGTATATTCTCATACGTTTTGTCACTAACAACCAGTTTCTCCTTTCGGCATTTTTAGACATTCGAATACACTTAGTAAATAGTTTACTAAGCAGTTTATGTATTTTCATTTATTAGTAAGACAAATTAAGAAGTCTAGGAACTACATTGATATCTGAATTTATTTTAATATTAATTTGATAATAATGACTTTTAACCTTAATTGGGAAAATAATAGCATAAAAAATCACAAACTCATAGGATTTTGCAATTGTAAGTGGTCATACAAATTAATTATCATTAAAATATAATTGGGAAAAAATATAATATTCAGTAAATTCTGATATTAAATCGGTGGGGTTTTGTTAGGTTAAATATTAGATGACGTATTATTGTGAGAATTAAATTATTTGGATTGTTGAAGATGCCGAAAGGCGAAACCCGGGTTGAAACGTGTGGAAATTTAAAAGTTTGGTCGATTAAAAATTGATATTGAAATCCCATCAAGTACCCCTGATATCTTAAAAAAATGTAAACAAAATAATTCATATGAATTACCATCCTAGAAAAATTAACACATCGTTTTGTCGGCAATATCGGAATTTGTAGAAATATTTGTGTTATGATATAAGAATACGCAACTAACGAAGTGCTAGTAGTGCAGCCAGTAGGACTTAGAAAAATGATGGATTGTAAACAAAAACTAAAAAACAAAAGAGAATTTCTTCGGGCGTTTGAAATTTTTCAAATGCCAATGCAGAGTATTGTTATAAAAGCCCAAAAAAAATTAAACTATCAATATAAATCAATTCAAAATATATCATTAATATTCAGATGCCAATATTCATCGCCAGATAATATAGTATATGGAACCATAAAACCCTCTAACAATAATTTGCTTATAAAATAAAAAAAACAAAATTTGTTTGTATGTATAAAACATTAGACGTCGTATCAAAATATTAAGAAAAAAGAGGTGTTGAAACATTTTTAGATTCAATGTAATGCGCTGGCTACTAACGTTTTTAAGTAAATACACGAAGACTCGTCATCTTATATTAAGGCCCGCAAAGATGATTTCTAAGGCGTACTATCAGAAGACCTGCGTTTCAATTAGGGCTTCCAATCCAGGATGTCGGATCCCGGTCAAATATTCAATCCCGTTCTTATAAAATAATTCATATTTCAAATTAAATATTTCCTGGAATAACTACAACTCATTAAATAAATATAAGTATTGTGGGCTTCCTCTTTTCCATATTCAGACACAGCCATAGACAGGAACGGACAATTTTGAAAACAATATAAATATGTTTGTATTATATCATAAATTTCTATTGAAACTATTATAATATATAATTTTACTTAACATAAATATGAATAAGAAATTAAATTTAAAATTATATTTTAAGTACAACATGCAAAAAAGCACATTTATAAACAACGAATTTTATAAAATCAACATTATTAATTTTGGAATTTAATACAATAAAATATATATAAAAATTTTAAAAGGATACGTTTTATAACCAATTTTAAATAATGGAGGACAAATGAGGACCCCTTTTTAAATGGATGAAGGACATTATTAGAAAAAAGATATAAAATCATATATCCATTCCAATTGAAACCATAATGAACACAAATTAATTTAAAACATGAAATATCGCTTAGTGACCAATCCCGGGATTGGATGCCCTAGTTTTAACGCCAGTACGAACTGAAAAGGTCTCAGCTGCAGTGAAGGATTTGTGAAGACAAAAGGAAGTTAAGTTTTAAGTCTATTTTCATGGCGAAACTGCTTTAAAAAACAAGTACGTAATAAATATTATTATATACATATACTTGCATCTTGGACTTGCTCCAACTAACGTAGCAGAGGATTCAATGGCTACATAATATTTTGGAAACATATCCATGATAGAAAACTTTTTGCAATATTTTTTTTATATTTATCGAGCTGTATATGGCAATGATATTGTAAATGAAATTGGATGGTTATTTATTAAAGTTGTAGGTTCTTTGTAAAAATACTTAATAAAAATAGATTACATACACACTGGAGTGTAACTTCTCCGTGCAAAGCGGAGTGAGGAACAATCGATCATTAGGTAGGTCGCGTCGCCAGTTCCTAGAACGCAGCTTAATAATATTTTTCGAAACACATAAATTAATCAATACCGCGCACAGTGACCTTAAGCCGCCTGTGTAAGCGAGCATCAGAAGTTGCACATGGCCAGCAAGATTGTTGAATCTATAAACCTGCACAATCTCCGTCGATACTACCTATTGTGGCGATAGTGTCTGAGCAACGTGCGTCTGAATTGGACCCGACATCATCCCTGGGCAAGTATGCCGATGATTTTGTGCGAATACGTGAAGTGAGCTTAAACAGCAATGACCGAAGCTCGTTGATTATTTGACAGCTGTCACTTTTTCTGCAGTGTATGCACTCAGATTTAACGTGTCCGGAAATCACTGTTGTGTAATGCCTACCCATAGAAGTGAGTGCGTAGACAACGTAAATGAAAAATACACATATTTTGCACGTAGGAAGTTCAATCTTATGTTTCATATTGTATGAATTAATTTTAAACAGTTTCTATTATATTACAACGGAACATTGCATTTTTCACTAACTACCTCGAAATATTGCCGTATAACGATTGTGTTTAGGGAATCCAATCCCGGGCCCTTTTATGATCCCGGGATTGGCCATTAAGCGTAATTTCATTTTAATAGATTGTATATTTAAAATTAAATTTGTGTCCATTGCTTCAATTGGAATAAATGTATGGTTTCATATTTTTTTCGGGTATGGGAAAGGTTTTTGAATATATTGAAAAGTTTAAATTTTTTTATAATAGTTGCAATTGATTTTTTTATAAAATAGTGCAAAAAAAATAATAAAATACATTGTAATCAAAATTTTCAGGTCCTGTCTAAAGCTGATACGAAATATGAGGACATTTTACAGCAATATGTTGTGTGGTTGTGTTATACATGACCACACATGTTCGGCAGCATATTGCCGTAAAAAGTTGCTCGTTTACGACCGGCTTTAGACTGCTGCTTCATTTCAAAATGGACACATACGAGCCATCAACTTAAATATTGATGACTAAACTAACCACGCATGAGAAAAACATTCGTGGGACATTAATTTCAAACTTATTACATGTAAGAGCTGAGTTAATAATGCCCCTTAGCAAATTCAACGTTACAAAATATGATGTCAAACAAACATTCAAATACGATATCCAATTGTATCAGGAAGAATATTTTAAAAATCAAAAGAATAAACATGTCAAGCTATCTAAGTGAACTCAAACCTGTGGCGACTAACTGTAGTCAAACATATTATTTTGATTGATTTAAATATTCTTTTTTATTTTGATTGATACAAATGTTTTATGAAATAAAATTATACCGCAGTGCATCACTAAACACCATCATTGTTTCTAACATCCTCAGTGAAATCTGGTTTGTTCCACGTATTTTTGTTGCCTTATTCTATTCTTCTGCTCAGTCTTATTTTTTGTCTTTGGAAACTGTCTTTATAACTTGTACAGGTACAAGACTTTATTGTTTTAGTTTTAAAAACAATTTACACAGGCGGTCCACACTGCGTACATGTACCTATATCGTTTGATCAAAAATAATTAACAATGACGTTACATTAATGACAATAAATTTTGTATATCAATTCGGCCTGATATTATAAATTCCGATTAAATATCGGTCATATAAAAGCTTCAAAGATTATTTTTATTTGTTTCGTCTGGGAGGTGGTAATATTACTCGAGTTTTTGCTTCATGAATTGAAAAGTTAAGCATGCCTTTAAAAGTTTTGCTATTGACATCTACGAATTGCAAACATAATACATCAAAAATAATGTAAAATACATATTTGACGTCATCAGTTGAATGTTAAGAGAATTAGAAAGGCATTTGAATAAATATTAAAAAAATGTATTAATTAAAGTAAAAAATATCTTGTCTTAAATTGTGATACCAAAAACGTGTTCACCCGATTTAAATTACTACATCAGAAATATTTCAGTATTTATTCAGTATGGTTAAATATAAATTTTATTCAAAATTATAATACTTTGGACCATTTTAGACAATTGATCGCGTTTTTAAAATTCACAGTATTTTCAACACACGATGATTTAATGAATTTTTAAATTTTTTTCCACAGTACGTCATAATTAAAATTACTGTTGGATTATTGAAGTAATCAAAATGTTCACGTGGATTTAGTTTCCTAAAAAAGACCGCCGCAAGGCCTTGCTAGCTAACCAGTGTTACAGATTATAAAATTGCAAATATCAAATCTACATGTCGGCCTGCCTATCGATGTACTCGTTTTTATTCGGGAGATGGATACAGTTGAGATAACAGAAAAAATGAAACCAGTTTACAAAATTGAATACCCACCCAGAATGATCTCTGTATTAAGTTTGCCATTTATTATGCTGATGAAGTGTCAAGCAAGCATTATTGAGGAACAATTTAATTGAAAGTAATTTATCTAAAAACTAGTAAAACGGATTATTTAGATCACACACAAAATTTTTAAAATAATGTCACATGTTTTTAACCTTATAGATTTAAGTTGTTGACTCCATCAAGTCAATTAAATAAATGAAATTGGCGTAATATAAAGTTTGAGATTCGTCCCGTAGTTACGCGATGGTTCATCGCATTTTACTATTCTGTTTTTTTATGTATTCAGTGACCAAATACCAAAGGCAGTCAAATTTAATGCCTGATTGGTGCACAAACAAAGAAACATCACACATTAAAAACTTTCTTAAAATAAACTTTAAAAAAATGTTTTCTTAAATGACGTAAAATAATACTTCTAAATGTATGCTTGACTGGATTTTCTTACATTCGCGTTCACTTTCATTTGGTGCACCATTGATCACGTTCCTGAAAGGGAAGAGTTGACGCTTTATATACAAGAAGGGGAAATGTAATAATTACAAGACTGTGGCACCCTACTAAATTATTTCAGGATGTACAATCGCATAACGCAAAATATTTAAGTGGTACTTTATAAAATTCTTTTCTAAACAGTGTTCCACATTGTAAAATTAAAAACAGCTCAACATCAAAGATATTTTTGATCTACATAACTAGACGTTTTCGTCAAATGTAAATTTGTGCAACACCAAAGATATCAAATGGATTCCATTATATTTCATACACTTCAAAACGGTTCCGCAGTTGAATTTAATTGAGAATCGTTGGATAATACGTATATAATACATCTACAGAACTGCAACGTATGAACAGTAAGAATATAATCAATATCAAATATTACATACTCATGTAATGACTTATTATACCATGTACACTCAAATTGAAAAATCTATCAATATTTTACATAGCATATAAGTCAATTTTCGAAACAATGATAACCTATAAACAAATAAGCACGTACAAAAATTAAGCTACTTAACTTCTTATAATAGTCGATGAGTTTTTAGGATTTTTTTTAAAAAATAAAATACCTAGGCATTGAAAAAATGGTAACTTTTGGTGTTGGTTTCAATGCAACAGTAAAATTAACAGACAGCTCAAATGAGAATTAAAAACTTGGCTATAACAATATTGTAACAAATGTGCAAGTTTCAGTCAGCTGGTATTATTTAAGCATAATAGAATATTCTTTTATTAGATTCGCGGTCAACGAGTTACTAATCTGCCGGTGTCCTTAACCTCCGGTTCGAGTAATTTTGTATATTATAAATGGCCTTGAGCATTCCAAACATCTTTTTGGAGCCGATTCTGTTAGATAGACAGTCAGTAAAATAATATATGTAACTATAGTACTAAAATCTTTTTCAGCATACAAGTGTGCATATTCCTATTTATAGTACATTTAAAACAAGTTAGCGAGTAGTTTTGCAAGCTATAATTACGAGCGTGTACAGTGTGCATCAGGAATAGGCAAACTTTTTGGCTGAAGAGCAACACTGATAATTCAAAATGAGCGGTGGGCCGCAAACAAAATACTATTTTTACATATGCATTATTTATAATTATAAAAAGAGAATCTCTACATAAAAAAGTTGTTCCCTAATAACATAACAATGCGAGACGATTGTCAACATACATCAAAGTTTTTTTTAAATTTCAGGTGATAATTTTGTAATCACTTTTAAGGTGTTAAATGTCAATTGTTGGTGGAAAGGAATTATATTTTCAAAATAAAACACAATTTGTTTGTACTATTTCCACATGTCAACTGATCACCAGTTGATAAGCAAAACCGGCCGTGATTATACGGTATCACTATAAATAAATTGTACTTTATTTTTTAAAATATAACTTTGTAGTTAAGATTCTTAAAACTGCATGTAAAGAGTTTTTATTGTGATTCATGATAGAAAATTATTTTTCACATAGTATTAACCATAGTTTTTCTAATATTTTGTTTTTAAGTTGGTCGAATTTGTCTGAATTAAGAGTGTTATAAAATTTACAGATTTCTTCATGGTTGTTTTAATCAATACTATACTGAAAATCTATAATCTCAAGTTTTAGTTCCCTCGGTGCACTCAATTGACTCGCGTTAATTTGAACGGAGGTGATAATATTAATAGCTATATAATTTGTACACTCATTTTTTGACACACTTATTTTAGTAATGTTAATATGTTCTTATGTTTACTTATGACAACTGGGATACGAAATTAGTACGTCTTATCATCAAAACGATTTGTGACTCAATCAACGCATCATCTGGCCGGATTTGAGCCGGATTGCAAATAGACACTAGGCCGGATTTGGCCACTCGGGCCGTAGATTGGCCGTCCCCTGATATGATCCATGAGGTATTAAAAACTAATCTTTGGATCTAAGCTCTTCGGCCTTCGCCCTAAGAAACACATTTGAAAGATCAAATTTTTCTACCTACTTGTTTTCCATAGAGAGTTTTTAGAGAAGAAAAATATGACATTCTACCATAAAAAAAATCAAAACCGTTTTCAAATTTAACAGAATATCCAAGATAATTTGGAGCATTACCACTTGAGATCCTTGTAGGTATTTTTTTTGTGCTATAGTCGGCTAAGATTCTTATGACGATCGATAGAATTTTCATAAAAAATCGGGATTCGCCTTCCGATATCTTTTACCTTAAAAGTGGGTACGGATAACAATTTTAATAATTTCCTGGTTATCACGTGTTGTAGCCATGTTAACGCGTGTCGACCGATGATTTGATGGCAGCCAAATGCCATACACGCTTCACATATTTTTCGAAATATAATAATATTTTTAATAATCCACGGAAACTTCACTAGCCCTATATGTAAATGAATTTTGTATTTTATTTTCTCAAATTATTTTTTATTAAATAATGGAAACATGGTATCAACAAAAACCCTCTTGCCAGCATTAATCTGTTATTACGAGGTGTTACTGTGCCGTTATAAATTATGAAGAATCTTTTATATTTTAATTATAATCCACAAGAGAAGTCGGTATTTCAATATGGAGTTTTTTTAATTAACAGATATCGCAAACGTGGATAACAACTCTTGTTGAGTCGACAACGTAATTTGAAAAGAGGCATTTCCGATTGCCGACAAAATTTACATATTTTTGTTTCTGTAAACAATATTTTTTTGCATGAATTGATTATTTATCAAATAAGATTTTGAATACAACATTAGACGATGAACTCATAAAGTTTACATAAACACATAAATAATTAAAAACAATTCAGATAAGCATTCATTGATGATTTCTTCAGAGTACATTTACAATACTAAATTTATTGAAATAAGTACGCTTGGACGCATACAGGAAAACTCAAGCCGAAAAAATATTTAGAAAATAATTATTACGTTTCCTCGTTATTGTAACTATCGTAAGGATCTCTTATAACAGTTATTATCAACCTGGAGCTCACGGGCACCTAAATGGCACCTAAAACCTATGAATAACTTGCCAATTATAGCAAATGTCACATTTTTTTTAAGTACTCAAAATTTAAAATATACGCTTAACTGTTCTCTTCCATTCCTCATTCAGTAAAATAGTAAAGTCTTAGCACACGAATAATAAAGTGAGCACACGAATGGACTCGAACTGAGTAAAAAAGTTGTCATCCAATATAAAAATACATGTTTATTTAATGCTAACATCAACGTTATTATCACCTTTCTCTGAGTAGCCATTTATTTTTATGTAATCGTACGATTTTTATTTATGTACTGATAAAGAGTTTTCGGTTTTTTTGAAAATAAATTCATTTATTACACTACAATTACTCAATAACTAATTCAACAAAGAATTTAATTTTAATTATTTTGAATGTGGTAACATTAATAGCCGTAATGATTTGCAGTGCTCCACTGAAAAAAGAACGATAGATGCACATTTTATAAAATCTAAATAGCACCAACCCTCATTTTTTTGAAAAGAATATATTATTTTCAATTAAAAATTTTGCCTATACCACGTTGATATAGAATTAAATCTAAGACATCGACTGAGGGTGCTTGATGGAATTTCAATATTAAATTTGGATTATTGAGATTTTGTACACTTCCATGTATTTTGTCACTAACGACCCGGGTTTCGCCTTTCGGTATCTTCAGGCATTCGAGCACACGAATGGACTCGAACTGAGTTCGAGTCCATTCGTGTGCTCGAATGCCTGAAGATACCGAAAGGCGAAACCCGGGTCGTTAGTGACAAAATACATGGAAGTGTACAAAATCTCAATAATCCAAATTTAGAATTAAATCATAGCAGTTTCTTGACTGTCTAATTCAAATCAAATATTAACTCGTTAAATCATATTTTTTTTATTATTTCTTATCGGAAGATAGCGATTTAGACTACTAGACATTTGGACACTTTAGCCTCTTGTACACAATAATAAAATTCATAACAGTCATGCAAAAAAACCTTCGATAAAGAGTTTATCGCCGGGTCACGAGTAAATGGCTAACATTATTTGAAGTCATCATTACTCTAAACTGAATTTTATAATAATTGTTTTTTAAGATTTATTAATTATTATTACCACACACAATGTAGTTGTCCAGTAAGAAATGCGTAATTTATGAGAAAGATATTTATTAAATGAATTGATTAGCAACAAACTAATCTCATGTTTTTCTCTTCTGCTCATCTTAAAATACACTGATACTTCTGACGACAAATGCAGACCTAAGCGTTATTATCAAAAAATAGCATATCATCGATTCCACGGCAAAACCACTTATCAGAAAAAATGTGAAATTGAGTTTTGAATGCCATTCTATGAAAAACAATATTCTACTTCACCTGGTAAAAAACATGTAAATGGGGGACCAATAGGAAGACTCTAATTTGAATATTTCAAAACACTTATTAGTTTTTCTCTTTCCATTATGTTATATTCCAGGAATTCTAGAATATTTAATGTGATGTTAATATAAGTAATGACTTCTCTTTCCCTGTTTCATGAAAACTGGCAACAAAAATAATTATTATTAACGAATATATAACATCTGACTTCTTTAAGCTAAATGATAATTTTTACTTCTCCTGAACAATGGCAAATATTCTGATAAGTGGTTTTTTCCGTGGAAACGACGATATCATAATCAAAAAAAAAAAAAAAAATGTTCTACTACAATATCTTTAAGCTCTTAGCAGTGTGTCGTCCTCACAATTTAAATCACTGTTGATTTCTTTTAAATGCGTATTTGATCGCCGATGTGTTTTTAAATATTTCAAAACAATAATAAAATAATCGTTTTCCCCTTTCGATGGGCAGCTCAGACCAATTAGTCGATATCCACTGCACGAGAAGAAATAACAACAATCAAAATTATACCCTTCCTACAAAATGCAAGATAGAAAATGATTTATGCATTATAAAGGTTCAGCTATTATTACGTAAGAAACCGCAAACTGAACTCTGCCAAACCAGGAAAAGGCGTGTATACCAAGACACATCTTTTCCGGCAACACATTTTTTCCTTCTTGGAAGCGAGAAACCAAAAAAATAGTCATATTGTGCCCGCATGCAGTATGCAGCTTTACAAAAGAATATGTGTGTGTTCGAGTGTTGCTTCACCTAGCAACAAAAACAGTATGATTTCGATCGTGGATAAATAAGTTCTGACGTTGAATTAAATCATTGAACACTTGCTATTAGAATGTATGAATTCGATAGTAAGTAGATAATATTGAAACGCACTATTAAGAACAGCGTTTCTCAAGCTTATTTGTGTCACGCCCCAATAAAACTCTTCAAAAAGTTACATGCCCCTTCCCTTATGATAATCTGAAAAAATGGTGCTGCTTCAAAAAAATGCACATGGTCAAAAAAAAATATTTTTAATTTGACTTTCGTTGGTAAATATGTATGTTTTGTTACATGTACAACTCGGAAGAAAATAGCATGTAAATTAGTACGATCCTTGTACTTGGTGCTGCAAATAGTTTTGCATTAAAGTGCTAACTAATTTAGTCAGTTTTAATCTTGACGATTTTTGTTAGCATTTAGTGCAGAGAACAAACAATTTATTTCTAATAACTTTTAAATGATTTGCCCCGGTAGGCCTGCACATGGCGTGAAGAACTTGGTTTCGAACTTTGATGCATTTTTACACCTTCTGATTAAATTTCTAATGGCAAACTCCACTCCATAAGACGTATCAACAAACAAAAGACGGTATATCACTGAGGTGACAGAGATTTGGCGCACCGATTGCTGGCCATTTACTATAGATGCGGCCCAATATGAAGAAACACTGCCGTGGAAAGAGGATGTATTTTTATGGCTAAACTATTTTTATGCTAATATTAAATTTATATACACATGCGTCGATATTTTAGTTGGCTCACTAATTGTAAAGAATAACGGACTCACTCCAATTTCGACGCCTCGCCTCTGTATTGTTCACTTGATCGCGTCCATCATCCCCCAGAGTCAAGCTGACTCTGCTACCGCCTTCTTCGTCCGATCTCGGGATGTCGTCGAGTCTCTCAGGGTCACACGAAATCTAAAAAGAAAAACCCGAATTAGTATGTTATATCATTCGTGTCCACCAAGATAGTTACATACAAAAATAATCCTGTGTCTTCAATGTTGAAATGTCTTACAATACTTCGTAAGCCATTTATTCACTACAATATTTTAAAAATCGATTGAATAATATATAGTAATTTTCACTGTAAAGTACCTATACACTAATTAAAAGGATAATCTCTGTAGCAATTTTAGGAGATAAAATAAAATAGGTTTTTTTAAAAATATATGGCATTACAGCTATATATTTTTATATCAATATATTTTTATTTCAAGTCACTCACGTCCAAATCACAAATTTAAATTAAAAAAACTTAATTTCATATTGACCTTGCTGGGACTTGAACTAGGACCCACCTGATTGCAAGGATTTTACCACGACCATAGAAGCGAACTGTTTACTGTCAATTCTTGGTGTAAATGCATTAAATTTTCAAAAAAAAAATTGAAATAATACCACCATAATCAGCTGAAATTTAGATGAAATCCATTCAGTAAAATAAACGTGACTTATTCTTGAAGAACTGTAAACGTTGCTATTTTTAACCTATCGTTATAATACTGTTGTATGGTTTGGTCGATTTCATTAATATGTAGGTGTTTAAAGAAAAAAAAGTTAAATTTTAGCATACTTGAGGGTAACCTTAACCTTCTAACAAGACATCCATATGATAACCTGTGCCATCGAATCTAGTTCATTTATTATATATAGTATATTTATAGGAACATTTTTTTATATATCTTCCTGTTTGCTGTAAGTTAGGTATCCATTTCGCATTAGTCAGCCGCGAAACAACCGTGGGACCGAATTCTAGATCGCATACACAAGGAGTGATATGTTAATAATAACGCGTGTGATAGATGCGATTGAAAATTATGTGGCAGTACGTCACTGCGAGATCTGTGGTCCATCTCCGAGAGGCCGACATTTTTTCGTGGGTGACCAAAATGCTTTCCCGACCTTTTCAATACCACGAACTGCGGTCACAATGAAGTCCCTTAAAAGTCCTTGAAATATTTTTGATCACTGCACAAAGGTTTGGTTATTGCTTTAACCCAGACACGTTTGAAACAACTTAATTAATTTGTATGCTTTGAATAATCAGTTGAACTAGGTGTTGTGGAATAAACTAACCCAGTCAAGATCACGGGTTTAGTCTTTACTGGTAATCTTAGATATTTGCCTTCACAAAGAATGCATACAATTTTAAATACTACCATCGATCACAGTGGTATAGAGGAGAAAGACATAGTTTTCTATGCAGCTATCTCTGGTATGAATCTGCAGCTTAAAATGTCAAAGTAATAGCATTTTAAATTTTTCGTTCATAGCATCTTATGACTTATGATTCTTGAATATCCAGACCACCCGTCTCCACCATACTATGCTTGACTACTAACTAACAAACTGCATTTGTTAAAATATATTGTATCCCAACACATTTCACATTTTTTTTTATTTATTGCGGACATGTTAAGTAATGCTGTAAAAATCTACTACGTACTTTCAATCGTTACTTTTAATGAGGTATTACAAAATATGACAATTAATCGAAGTAAACAAGTTGGTTACCCCACCTCCACCCTATATGTGCATGCAAGCCGTTGTTTCACGGCCGCCTTCCATAACGCAATTGTGATCAAAATAAGTAACTAATTTATTCGTCGTGTTCATGGCCTAATAGAGCTGCACGAGACCTATCTTTTAAACATGCACTATTGTGCTTAAGAAGAGAAAAAAATGCGACTTGCTAAGTGATACTAGGTATTCTGTGTATTCGTATACTGAAAATACGCTATGGCGGTATGGTTTAATCTACTACGCGTTGAATATAAAAGTATTGATGGGAAGACTGTAAAATCTTTTTTTATTTTCATACAAAGCTCGCTCTTTCGAAGGCGTAATATATTTCTCCCATTTTAGTGGACCGCGGATAATAGCTTGACAACAGGAGCGCTGATTTGATCGACCGCAAAAGCGCATTGCGCTGACGACGCCCACTAAACATCACTTAATTTAAATATACACATACATGCATACAATGTTAATAATCATTTTTATAATACGTATAGAATAAAATATGACATACAGTCGCAAACTCCTGCAAAAGTGGGTGAGTAGTATTGGTAATGTTGTGTTCTTGCACTCGGTGTCCCGATTCAGAAGAATTATTATGACATCTCCGCGGCGCGCCGTGACATGTCACATGCCGCGATGAGATATGGAAGGCATAATCACATACCATAATTTGCTATTTCATTTTGTATATATAGTCGATTTACAATAAAATTTAAACCCATCGGGCCCAAGCATTTTGTCCCAGATC
Source organism: Himalopsyche phryganea (assembly GCA_022494535.1). NCBI lineage: Eukaryota > Metazoa > Arthropoda > Insecta > Trichoptera > Rhyacophilidae > Himalopsyche > Himalopsyche phryganea. The sequence goes on along the minus strand of JAGVSL010000149.1, from coordinate 574,724 downwards.
AGCGGTTGACTCTATGTAAGCGAGGTGAAAGGATATTTTTATATATACGTATTTAGTAAGTTTCAACAAAATAATCAATAATAGGTACTAATAAAAAATATTAAGTCTTAACAAAAAAAATATTTACATCTTTAGAATTTTATCAAGTGAAGTCGTTCTCTTGTTTTTGAGGGATTGCGATTGCACAAAATCAGCACAATGATTCAGTGCGAATGTTGAGCTACAGTCATTGCCGTTTTACATAAAACAACTTTATATTTTTCTGCCTCCCAGTTGGTCACATGAATAAGGGAATATTCAACATCACTGTTGTCGTCTTCGCTTAATGCTTTGATTTAATGACTTCAAAACGTATTAAATTCTCCTCTATTGTCATAGTTTTTTGTACCAATTAAACGGAATGGTGTCCCGGATAAACAAAGTAAGTTACTATTAGTTTCTACATTTGGTTTTTGTTCCTTAGGATTTCTCCCAAATAACCGTCTGTACCAATTAGCCGGTATACCAATTAAGCGGCATCGACTGTATTTATGAATAACGAATTTCTACAGACAAAATCATCACCAATAATAGCTACGGGAAAAAGGCCATGTTTATAAATATGGAATGATACTGGTAGATTATTTATATTGCATATTTATGAAATAAATTATTTCAAAATCCGAATCCTGTCCTAACGAGGTTTTATGAAGCCTGCAAGTCAAGCTTAGGCTCCTTCTATTCAGTACCTCAGTGGATAATGCTAATTTCACTTTTCGGGCATTCCATTCCAACTAAATATGTATGGATTTATTAATCAATTAATAAATGTATCAAAAGGCAGTGATGTTTTCGATGTTATGATTTGTATATCGCTTTATATTCATTACAAAAGAACAACTCAGTTTTATTATTCAAAATTATTTTCTCCAATAAACGTATTATACATATTGCACCCCCGCAAGAAAAGTGTCACAGCTCAAATATGTCGGTTACCTCAAGTATTGGTGATTTAGTGAAAATGCCTGCAGTGTTACAAGTACGAAAAAATGGCATAAGACACAAATGCAACGGCGTTTTAATTACTTTCAGTATTGGTTTCACATACAAAGCGTCCGAAAACTGTTACAGTGCAAAATGTGACACTATTCACAATTACAGCGACGCCAAATCGAAATACAGACATAGTGTAATTTCAGCATTCTAGCGGTGAGTTGACAAATTATAGAAATTACGTTTTTTTAGAAGACAGATTTTGATATTTAGAATCTAGCTTATAATTAATATTATCCATCTCAAAAATGGCAATTTTGAAATGGGACACTTTTCATCCAGGGGTGCGATTTTCGAGGAGAAAAGAGAGACTGTCTTGTTTTCAGAATATTTATGTCTATACACAAAAAAATGAAATCAGAAAAAATACATAAAATTCTTACATCTATCATTTCTTTTCGTATTTGAATTTTTGCTACACGACTTTAAAAACTGAAATAACGACTGTAAAATGAAATTTTTCACTCAATTAAGCAATGTACATCCATGTTAATATGGTTGCATCTCTTCAGTTGTCGTATGTGAACACGCCACATATTGACCGAAATAAAAATATAATCAATGTCGAATGCGTTGCGTCAGGAAACAGGGACAATTTATTAGTTTTGTATATTAGATCACCACGGTCAGCGGTGATGTCAATAAAAGCAAAATAATAAACTTCAGTACGAACATAAATAACAATAAAATGATCTTATAAAATCACCATAAGGAGACAAACTAAATCATCCTATCGGAGTTATAATAATAGTTATTGAAAAAATCATATGGCGATATCACATGAATCAGTAATAATAGAGAACATTTTTGAATAATACTTATTTCTAAAATATAGCTATTTACAATAATTATCGTATGGTGTGATATCTACGAAATTTCTACAATCTATCGTTACGTAGATTTCTTTATCGTACATTTTTGGATTAACAACTATCCTAAACAGATAACTGAAGAAAATCGTATTCTTTTAAATTTGCCAAATCAAAATATCTTTAATATTAGTATATAGACAGTAAATACATATCGACTCTGTGTGTAATTACTACGAAGGAAACTCTCTTTTTTAAGAGTAGAGGTAGAAGGATAGAGCCGTTTTTTAGGATTAGATGAGTGGGAGAGAATTTTAGACATCACAAACATCCATCAAACATCCATGTCTACGGACAGAAATCCATAAAACGATTGAAAAATCAATTCATGAAACTGTCCATAACGGGAATTTGAACCCGAGACATCCGTAACCGAAGTCCACAACGTTGACTACTGCACCAAAACACACTTTAATAAGCCGAACACAAATTTCATGTTTCTCGGTAATAATTATCCATTTTAATGTATGCTTTACCGCCTGTGATGAAATGATGAAAATAAATTGAAAAAAAAGTGAAATAATAAGGAATGCACAAATTTTGTAGATATATAATGTCCTAAATTGAAGTGAGCATGATTTATAAAGAGGTGGAAAGCTAGTATCTTAAACAGGAACTCGCATCACTGGCAGCCTTGAGTGACGAAAAAAACAACACCTGGAAAATACAAAATAAACATATTCATATGTATTCAGTAAACGTAAAAGGCCGTACAATAACTCTGGTTGAAGAAAAAAAAATTACCATTTAAATCAATAAAGGTTTCCTTTTTATTTAGAATAAATAAACATACCTGACATAATATCGAGGGTGTACTACTGACAGAAGGCATTATGTCAGAAAAACAAGTTCTGAGATAATCGCAATTGACGCATTATTTCAAAGTAAACTCTTCCAAGTACAATTATTTGTTTTTTAAAAAGATTTTTGTACGTTGTAAAGAATAATCTTTTTGGCATACAAATCATTAGATTTTATATCGATGAGTTATTATAGTAATATCATGCTTTTTGAAAGAATAAAAAAAATATCAAAATGAGTTAATATTGTCTTTTTTCAAAGCCATTATTATCTATGACTTCATGCGTTCTATACCAGTACGTTAAATTGCATACATTTTGAATAAACATTTGATATAGGTACACGAATTTGAAAAATCTGTTAATTATTGCACATATTAAGAACGCCGTTGTTAATTTTAATGTAGTTAGGTTCCATTGCAGGCGTTACTCGATTAAATATAAATAAATTACACTGTACATTATCAATCAAATCGCGGACTGTGTAATTTTCGTGCAGTCAAAATATTGTCGTTGAGTAAGGTTATTTTTTACGCTGTAAAAATAAAGTTACTTGTGCTTGAACCTCACAAAACCTGACGTAACGCACTTATGATAATAGTCCCTTCAAGGTTAACCACTTAGTACCTACACATTCTAATAAAAATCAAAACTATTGATGATGCGATAATACAAACCATCGTCGATGTTTTAAAACGACTTTTAGGGAGTCTGCTCATTTGAATAATGTGACATTTGAAATTGACAACTTGTTGTTGGTTAATTATGCACGAAGGTTTTCATGATTATTCTTAATAAAATAGAAAAATTACAAAACAACATATGTTCAATTAAATTTGTTTACTATATTACAACAATAATCAAAATGATTATCTTTATACAACAAAATTCAGACCTATATAGTATATTATCCAAAATAAATATTTTCTTTAATTTGATTAAATATAATAGTACAATAAGTATAAAAAAATAACATTATATTTCATTAATCGTATATAGATTTGATAATTTTGAAAGTCGTACATAAAATATTCTCCATTTTAGTTGGCTTCCAAATATACTCTCTTCACCATTCGAACTTGAAAATGGTTTTTCATATTACATACATAATAATATGGTACACAATAGACTGGTAATATTTCCACATCTAATATTATTGAAGAGCCTCACACATGGGTCATAATTTTAAAATATTCAATTTGGTTTGTGCCAAAGTATTCTCCATCTTTATGAATACCAGAGATAGGTATGCTGCGCATATCTTGAAGAATTCGATACTAAAAACTGAATAGGTATGCTATGTCTCAAATTTACATATTATTCTGATTGACTGTTAAACATAAGCACACGTGAAGAAGCTATACATTAGCTCTGTATTTTCTAATAGCGGTTCGGAAATAAGAAGCCAAATGTGAATGGAAAACAAAAACATTGTTGGGGTAATACGACGAAGAAGATAGTGTAGGCGGCAGTTTTGTCAGACAGTGCTCCAACCGCCAATCTCGGCAAACAGGCGCAGACACCACAATAATTCAGCGCCATTCCGCCGCTAAGGATTCGACTTGCGCAGAAAGTGGGGCATGCCAGAAATGCGTGATGTTCACAAAGGGTTTCACGGAACAAGACTATGTGCCAAATCGAAATTAGTAGAAGCGTCGATAAATAGAGTCTGATGACAGAGTACGTTCCAGATAAATTAATGCTAAATTATTATTTCCCGAATAATTAGTAATACAGGTTAATGAAAACATCGTTTTTTTTTCAAATTTCTATAGCTAAATAGTTTATTTGGGAAATATCACACTATATCGCATCTTATAAACAAAAATCATTAAATGTACCTATTATGCATGATATGTACAGTTTTTGTAGAGAAAATGTCAAACTATCATGGCCGTACTGTGTTTTGTTTTGGTCATCAAGAATCATCACATTAAAAGGTTGTTTTGTAATAAGGTAGTCACATTTTTTTTAAAAATATTCCAACAACGATATAAAATCTATGATTTTATATTACATAATTTTAATTTCATTTTAAACGTTATTATTCAAATGTAAAATAATAACACATTTAAATTCTCGCTTAAACAACCAACGCCGATCTGGCTATTGCTTAATTATTTTATCCAGTGGTATTTATGATTCCACTGATCAAAACACAAAAAAATATTTTGCTAATAACATTTATTGTGGAAAGATAAATGCTATAATCAAAATAGAGTATATTGGAAATAGTCGTATTTTTCTGAAAGTAAAAATTGCGTGTTTGGGCCATGACAGTATGTATCAAATTTATAGACAGAAACGATATTGAAATAATAAAATGGTCCTAAATTTAAATCCATTTTTATCAACTGGCCAACAACGACCAACCAACCTTCCAATGAGCAACATGCCGCGGGACTAGAGGCGGCATCTACGCCTATGCTGAGGGAAATATACCGGGTAACATTTTGCCCGTAAACACCAGGGCTAGCTATCGTCAACTATCGCCCGAAAGTTTTGAATATAGAATTTATGTTAGAAAAAAAAAGAAGTATTTTGAATTGAAACAAAATAATTACTATGAAAACGTGACATATTTAGCGAAAGATCCTTACGATTATCTCCAAACATTGAAAATAGGTATGTCACTTTGACACCTCACTTAAAATCCTTGTGATAACCTCAAAAAAGTGGTATATAAAAGTGCATTTTGGTCATAAACGTTCGTGAAATGAAAATATGTCACTCTTAAGGGAAACATGGTTCCGTCATACTTACTTGATTTATAATTTTGAATACTAAATAAATTCACTTTGAAAATAAAACACAATTTGTTTATACGACTTCCACATGTTTATAATGATCAGGACCGGATTCGCTCATCACGAGCATTATCAACATGTGGAAGTAGTACACACAAATTGTGTTTTATTTTTAAAATATAATGCCTTTCCACCAAGAATTGACAGTCAACACCTTAAAAATTATAAATAAATGTATAGTTAAAATTACACGACTACATGTTGCATCTTGCACTCACTTCCGAAGCGTGCCCATGCGGCATCTCCCGCGGTACGTAGAAATGTCGCACGTTACGTGCGACCTTGTGGCAACAGTGAGCAACGCTGTAGTGTCACGTAGACTTTTTGCTTCGACTAGTGTTGCGGGACATTTTGTCGCTTAGTGAATACGGTTCTTTGCTGATATAAGCTTTTCAGGTATCTGAAGGGATTGGTTTTTTTTACACTTAAGTGTACGTCAACAAGTCTTGGGTAGTTGCTCCTAAGACACTCCCTGCAAATGAAAAAAAGTGTACATACGCTTAACGTTTGCTATGCCATTGATACTGCTTTATAAAATTAACGGGTTAGAAAGCAGTGGTGTGGAAAGGCAAGTACCCAACCAAGAATGTGAGAAAACTTTATTTTATCATTATTTATCATTATTTTCAAAACAGTATTAAAATTAATTCAGATATCAATGTAGTTCCTAGACTTAGTGACAATATTTTTTCCTAATTTGTCTTATATAAACTATTTACCAGAGCTTTGAACCGGAACTAAACCGAAAACAGGAAAAACCGGTATTTGTTTTTGGGAAGAAACCGGAACGAAAACCGAAGCGAAATAAATAACGGTTCACAACCCTGCTATTTTCTAACTGTCAGTTGTTCATCTGCGTACTTGAATGCCTGAAGATACCGAAAAGTGGAACCCGGCTCGTTGGTGATAAAACGTTTGGAAATATACAGAATTTCCAACAAAAAACCGCCGTCGATATCTTAAATTATATTAGTAGACAATAATGCGCACAATTCGTTTTGTTTCGATCTCGGTTCATTGCGTAACGCAATAATAAACTCTTCAACTGAGTGAAGGGTTAAGGACTTGTCAAGAGTCTCCGATAATATTGGCAAAGGCCAATTGCGCTGGCAGCGTCCGCTGGATCGCCGGACGGGAAAACGCCGCCTAACTGAATCTGTCAAACTAATGAATAAATATGGCGACGGCGCGGCTTCGACTCAAAATGACCGCCAACTTTTTATTGAATATTGTTTGTCTGCCTAATTGATAACACGACGTGATAATAAATTAGGCAATTTTCCTTTGTAACAAGGACTGGTCATACCAAGACAATTTGCTCAAAACGGAATTGCTACACATCGGAAAGATCAACGATTCAACTTTTGATGTACCCAAGGGTTGTTTAATCGTGTGCAAATTCAAAGAGCACAGTGACATGGTAAAATGAATGTTATATAGTATTTATTTTCATATGTGTCATATTATTTTTTTCAGCGCCCGTAACTTCCTATAGAATATACAAGTACCTAATACTAGTATAATAAGCATGCGCTTTGAAATTGACAACCAAATACGAGGTAATTATTTGTAGTTAGATGATCTCCTGCGGGGATGAATGAATAATAAAGAGTACAATTTCTGATGATCTATCGGGTTACAAATGGAGTCAGTAATGTCCAAAGCTCAATATCAATATAGTGGACAACATATTCCGACTTCCTACAGAAGCAAAATGAAAACGACAAACATTGTTTGAAACTATATTAGTTAGTTAGTAAAAATATGAATGGTATAACGAATGGTTGACAATGATTCGTCCATTTATTATTTCTAGTAAGCTATTACAAGCAGGCATATATAACGTGAATGGATAACCGAGATCGATAACTAAAGCAAAAAAATATATAAGGAGTGAAATTCAATTAATAGAGGGCCCAAAATGAGGATCGTGATATCATAGTATAGTTTATTTGCAAAATATTTGGCATAAAATTTAATAATTTCTAACGTAAGTCGTCACAAGCACCAGATCTGAAATGTGAAATCGATATTTATATTTTAAGAACTTGAACATGTAAACTTCTTATCGCCAAACAGGGATCTTACCATTGTTAGGATAAGTAAGAATATATGTACACCATTTAGGCTTTATTATTTTAAAACAAAAAAACGTCATTTAGGGCTTTAAGAATAAGTGTATCAAACAAAAAATAAGCAGAGTTTAGAATCTCTGCTACAATAGTATTGTTATCAGTTACTGTCATATGGCGGTGTTCCATCCTTTCTTTCGCAAAAGAAAAGATTACCGTCTACAGTCTACATTATATAAACGCGTTCTGCAATCGTTAGCAAGACTTTTCGTTTCATTACTCCAAGAAAAAATGCCCCGTTCCGCTGAGAAGCACATCGAACACCGCAAAAAACACACACAGGGTCTGTGCAGAAAAGAGAATACAAAAAATCCAGCGCCACACGCGTCGGCTTTCTTGGCAGAAAAATAAAATTAATGGGTGAGGATAAAAAGGCTCTCGGGCGTCGGGTCGGGCTGCTGACGGACGGACGGACCGACGCACGACACGAACGGAAAATGTGCGCCCCAGAAATGGCCGCCCGGCTGACGTATATCGGGGCCGGTAATTTGAATATCGCGTGCCTCCGCCCAATAATCCCGCCTAATGTTGGAAGTTTGTACGCAACAGCGCCTCCGACGAACAAGCTACGAGCTCATGTTTCCATTTTGACTGCATTAATTATTATTGCTAACTGGAGTTAAGGATAACGCTTGTATTATTCACCCGATAATGAATAGCTCTTGATGTTTTCAGTGCAATTAGTAATTACACGATAAACGAGAACCAACTCTAAAAGTGTTCATTTTCATAATATTTAATCTCCCAGTAAGCTCTCAAAAAATTGCCGTGTTTTCTATCATGCATAAATTCAAATTATTTGTTTATATTTTTAAAAATACTATAAAATATTTGTTGAATCCGTGGTGCAGTGGTCAACGTCATTGGCTTCGGTTACGTCCGTAACCGAAGTTCACGAGTCCGAATCCCAGTTCCATAAATTGAATTTTCAATAAATTTATTTCGCTTTTAAGGTGTTACCTGTCAATTCTTGGTGGAAAGAAATTATATTTTAAAAAATAAAACACAATTCATTTGTACTAATTCCACATATTTATAATGATCAGGACCGGTTTCGCTCATCACGAGCATTATCAACTGATAAAAATACAAACATAACAGGCTTATTTATATAAAATTGAGTGTAAAAATAAGGTATATAAACCTGATGGTTCATGAACTGAGACAAGAAAATACTGATTAACAAACAAATTATACATAAATCAAATGAAAGAGTCTACAATTAAAATGTTATGGACCTCTTGCAAATCATTAGTATTTAATGTATTTTTATCAGTTGATAATGCTCGTGATGAGCGAAACCGATCCTGATCATTATAAATATGTTGAAGTAGTACAAATGAATTGTGTTTTATTTAAAAAAAAAAAAAAAATATTTCGAGCTGACATGATTTTAAAATATATGTTATTTATCAATAAAAAATTATAACGCCGACTATATGGCAGAAAATACATGAATAAATCTGTCCGTCTGTCTCTCACAAGAACTCCTCCCAAACGGTGTACAGTGACGACGTGAAATTTTGGCTGCCGTTTCTAAGTCAACTGTGCTATTTTCAACTTTTGACATTATTATTACCTAATTGATGGACTATATTTGTGGATATTAATTAGATGAGGTACAGTGTTATTTTCAACTTTTAACATCATAATTAATTGATCAACTATATGTTGTGGACAATACATAGAGTACGGTTCACCGATATATTTACAACCTACAATATTAAATGATTGACAATATTTTGTGGGTGGTACACGAGATACGGTCCACCGTGAAATGTTCAACTTTCAATATAAAATAAACAAACTGGCGAAACTGATATATAAAATAGATTGTCAAAATAAATAATTCGATAATTCAATTAAAGTTTCAGATTCTCTCACATCGATGTACGAGTATAATTATTTGAAAAGAATCAACATCATTAGTCTGATTGTCTGCGTCATAAGTAAAAAGACAGCTCATAGCAAAAGGCTCATAATTGTGAAATGACAGATAATGTTTTGCTTGCTTGGAATATGCTTTTTACTGCTATCTGTCTCTTTAGTTATGACAGAAGTGATAGGTGGTTTTATAGCATAGATGAACAAATCTAACAAATTTGTTATTAAAAGGAAATCCCAACAAAAAAATTACATTATCTGATCAAAAAACAAGGTAACGGATTTTCTGAATAAGCTAAACACAAATAGTACCTACTTATAGCATAAGAATTAATTAATAAGTGTCTTCCTATTATTTGAATACACTCAATATACAATAAAATGAAAACTAAAGAAAGAAGAAATATGATATTTTAGGCGGATAGGACAAGTGAAATGCATACTCTGCCTCATTCCTAAGATAAAAAGTAGGCTGAAAAAATATTGCTGACTTCCGCATGGCGAATCGAAACATTTAACGGTGAAACTTTACAGTAAACGTCTTTCGATAGCCATCGTGAAGGCGTCTTACTTCTTCATGTTTACGAGGGTAACTTTATTACCGTGATAAGGGTCGGATTAATAATTATGGCCTCTGTATGGTGGAGAAATCATGTAAGTTTAAAGTAGTCAACATTTATGACTATGCATTGCAAGGGTTATCTTACAGCGATTGACAAAAATACGTATTGTATCGCTTACAACTAACAATATATTAAAATGACGGAAACGAAAAAGTCTTAGTTTTATATTCAAACGTGAAACTATTTTACATATTCAATTATCTAAATAAACATTGGACATTATTCAAAAGATTTTATTTATTTATCAAATACTACTTACATTTAATCTATCATGTCGCTGTGAGACATTCTACCTGCGGTAAATGTTTTTAATAAAAAAATTCCTCTTATGTTATACATATTTTTAGAATTGATATCTGAAGATTATCCAGTAAATATTTTTTGGTAATAACGATTTTAATTTACAATTTACATTTAAAAATATATATGAAAAGCAACAAAAAAGGTCCGTGTGGAGCATATTATATAATGAACTATTAACTGACCACTACTGAATTATTTTAACTCGTTATATGTTATGTATGATGGCTGGCTTTGAGTTAATTAATATGTGGGGTCTTTTTTATGGTGTTAAATTTAAATCGTTTACAAAAAATCATTCAGTGCCAATGGAAAACCCATGTTTCGGAATATAAGGTCACCAAAACCTCGACGGTTAGCACGCGGCGATCAGAGAATTAGTAAATACATACTTTTCAAACAAAATATGAATTCATCCCAGCATAAACAGCATCGCAGCGGATATCTGTAAGTAGTCTTATCCTTACCTAATCTCGTATATTTGCCAAAGATTTATTTTCCATAGATTTTCTGATGACGTTCGCTCCGAATGTGGAGCACATGGACTTATAATAAATTATAACATTAAAATCTATGGAAAATAAATCTTTGGCACTTTCTCCCGCGGTCTGGTCGTAAATTATGCGTGCGAGGTGGTAAGGTTTGACGCCACGACGCCGGTGTTCGGCGCCTTGTGCAACGGTCAATAGGCATATTTGCGTCACGAGGGCACGGGAAATCGATCGAGCGCAACCTTCATACGCCCGGCAATGACGCTCCAACTTACATACATTCACTTCCATGCTACCTTTTCATGCCCGAATTCAAAAGATCTTTTCAGACAACCAAAAGCTATTTAAACCACCCCGTAGTCTGAATTAAACAATATATTCATTTTACTTGGTACAAACATTTTTTTCAACGACCGCTCTCAATGTCGAGCATTATGGACTCCTAATGTATCTTGCTACGAGAACTTTTTGGTATTCAATTCCTCCACCTCTATTTTACGGAGACAGTAAGGATAGAAGGATGGGACTTGGTCATGACTAGTAGTAAGCGAATCGCTATTGCTACGCTTTGTTTTAAGGATCGAATAGGATTTTTAAAGTGAACATCGAGACACTTAAAGACGATTTAAATGAACAAATATTTCATCAATATTTGAATTAACAGAAACAAAGCATCAATTCAAAAATGGTCAATTTGTTTTAAAAGAAATATTTTAATATTACATTTGGATTATTGAGATTTTGTACACTTCCATGTATTTTGTCACTAACGACCCGGGTTTCGCCTTTCGGCATTTTCAGGCATTCGAGCACACGAATGGAACGAGCACACGAAGCACCATTCGTGTGCTCGAATGCCTGAAGATGCCGAAAGGCGAAACCCGGGTCGTTAGTGACAAAATACATGGAAGTGTACAAAATCTCAATAATCCAAATTTGATATTGAAATTCCATCAAGCACCCTCATTCGATGTCTTAAATTATTTTAATATTAGTTGAAATTTCAAAAGGATATTGACATTTAAGGATAACAGACGTTGATTTAATCAAAGCGTTAATATAGTGAGCTATTCTCAACGTAAAAGACAGTTTTTTTATAGAGTTAGTACATATTTATCTGTTAAATCGACATTTCATTGAAACATTTACTAAATGCAAGGTCAAGTTTTTATGCGCTACGTGAAGTTATGAATGCCCTACTTGGAGTTTGGCCTTACATTCGGTGTGATTTTTAGTTTGACCACCATGATCGGTCAAATTCTCATATCGGTGTTTTTATTGAATTACCTACCGTTAAAATAATTAATAATCTAATGAATAAATTTATATGAATAGAAATTATTTTTTAATCGTATTAATAAAAACATTAATCAGTAAAAAAATAATCAAGTAATATAATTCCATTTATAATTTTCTACTGCCTAAATCAACGTTGTTATGTTTAATATATTATGTAAAACATATTTATTCTCAGGTGAAGAGGGAAAAAACGCTCGTCTCTTCTACATACGGTCGTATATAGCTGAAGTAGTAGCAAAGATAGATATTGCATTAAATATAATGCGAAGTTTAAAAGGTTGATAAGTATTTCAACATCATCTTTGATGCTGGCTTAATATTGAAATATCAACCGACTCTGCAACCATTCTGAACGAACGCATTCACAGGGCGCAGCGCGCTCACAAGGCCTAATTCTATATTTGTTGTATTCATTTTATGTTTTATGCACGAAGTGAAGTCAAATAATTTGTGTTTTCATATAAACAAACATGTAATTAAAGGAAACAAAGAGTTTACTAAACGTCTCAAAGATACGGTATTTTTAGAAAACCCGTTAAAACTATGGATACGTAGAACTCAGCGACTTCTGAAAATAAATATTCCTTATCTAATAGACATCTAAGACGATGCCGATTATACCATCCAAGCGTGGGACACGAGGAGCATGCATTTACAAACAGCGAAAAAAACGATAGTAAAAATAAACAAAAATAAATCTTAATGACCGGCATCAAGTGCGTCTGATAATTTTGGCTGCGACCATCTACAAAAATTTAAAAAAAAACACATTATTATATTAGGGGTTTGGAATACCGGTTAAACGATTTACCCACTGAACGGTAAACGGTTAAATTTCAAAATAAATAGATTTTTGACAGTCAAGGTATTGTCTGAGAAGTATTCAAAAAAAAAATTGATATTTGACAAGGATTGAGAGTTGAAACTATCACTGGAATAATCAGAAGTTATCAGAATTATGTGATAATAATTATCAGCTTAGTGTCAAACCATTCATAATAACGGAATTTGAATTACGTTTATCAGCATAAATAAATCATCATGCCGATTTATATATGTTTTGAGCATTTGGATAATATATGTTGGTGCCATTAGTTATTGATATGCATCCATCTTTTCTTTTTTTAGATATTGGTAGATAATATGAACAATATAGAAAATAATTACTATAGATGTTTTGGAATATAGAAAAATTTTAACCGAATAACCGGCATTTGGGAAAACCTGTGAATTTGCAATCCCTAATACAGGCAAGGCTGGCGGGCGGGTGTAATAAATTCGCAGATTCGCAGAGATGCGGAAAAGCTGTGCGGTGCGCGAGACAAGAAAGCGGCCAACGCCGAAAGTTGACGTCGCGACGCGTCTATTTTTGAAATGCCCGCTCTTGAACTTACTTGCAGGCGAGAAAACAATTTCTTTTTTCTCGCTTATAATAATGAAACAAAGTCTGCCGCATTACTGTGACATATTTACTCGTTATTCCGTAATTATTGTCTTCTCAGAAAAGCGGTGAGTTTTTTTTCAGTAGACTTTCTGCAACATTTGATTTTCAGTATCAAGGCTCCTTTCGTATCAAATACATTTTGAATTTTTCTATTAACGTAAAAAGCCAACTCTCCGTGAATAGAAATGCTCTCAATACAAATAGACAAATATATATGTATATAATTTAAAATACGCATGTTGAATTGGAAAAAAGGTAGATTTGTGTGCACAATCACTGAACTCTTCGGCTGTTAAAAATATGTATAAGTAAATATTTCAAAGATACAATTGCATAAACATTATGTCATTTATAAATCGGTTCTTGGGAATGCAGTTTCACTGCAAGACCTGAATGTAGCATCATACAAAAATTATCTATGAAATGTAAGGGACAATTAATAGACAATATGATACCACCAACCTAGATTTAAAATATTGTAATTTATAAAGAAACGAGATCATAATTTATCAGGAATCGTGTGTAGGTGTAAGGAATATGAGTTTACAATACTAACAGCTAATCCATATAAGCATATAAGCAATACTAGGAAAATATTGTTTGCGTCTATATTCACTTTGAAGGTCGCATAAGGTAAACTGTCAATTCTTAGTGGAAAGGCATTATATTGAAAAAAATAAGACAATTTTATCTGTACTAGTCCGCATTTTTTATAATGATTAGGACGGATTCCGTTACAAAAATTTAGAAGTAGGACGAATTAAATTGTGTTTTGCGAACGAACAAATCCAAACAACCTAATCTTTGAAGTGAACAAGGGCCTCGAACGAATCGCGATTAGGAAAAATCGTTCAAACGAACGTTGTCATACTAAGACAAACGAATTGGTATTGTCGTTGGCCAACGATAAAAAATCTTGTCTGCTTCATTTTACGTTTGCATCCACCAGCGTGCGATATGTAATAACTGACCAGATTTATTATTTCTCGTACGTCGGCGGCTGCAAAATATAACTGACATCGTTCGCAAGCAACGATTCCGACTTAAGAATCTAGATTTCATGTATAATATGAAAACTTGTGTAAAAATACGCTTTCACATTCATAATTCATACCTATTACACACATTCTGCAAAATAAGCGACGACAAACAAAAAAGTTAGTCAGCACACCCAATAAGACGAGTCAAATGAACGAATCTTTCCGGATGAATCGGCGTGATCAATTGACTTGCGATTCGTGAGTAACCAATAATCGTCACATTTCCCAAGTCTAGTGCATTTTTTTAGTTATGTTGTGTTTCTAAATAGTATTTATCTTATCGTTTTTTTGACTTAAAAAGTTTTTTCGGGAGTAAGCTAGACTAGGAGCAGTAGACGCTCTTGCTCGATCAGGTGAGATTCATAGTATTTTGATTTTTTTTTGGTTCAATATTTATCATTTATTAAGATAAATGACAAACACTATTGACTTGATTGATATACGTGTACGATATACTTGATTGATAATGTCAACACTATTGACTTGATTGATATACGTAAATAATATAATTATGAAGTTTCAAATAATCACGTAGATTTCATAATAAGCCAATTGAAAACTGTCCTTACGGTTGAATAATTGAAAAAAGGGAACATTGTAAGTAAACGTAGAGCTTATTCAAATATATCATGATATTACGTAAAACAATTGTTGTAAAATAACAGTGGGTAGTATCCAATTATAATTTCGATGTTTCAGGAAATGCGGATAATTCGAATGTAAAATTTATCAAACAGAAAGTACAACAACTGTACCATAAATAAAATCACTGTACATTTCAGAGTTTTTTGTGTGTTAATTAAAATAAAAAACTTGATTTAATTAATCTAACGTGTCTCAAAATTAAATTAACAATAAAGCAGTCTGCACCACTTAATATGAAGTAGTGAGAATTTTTTCTGTGTAATATCAGTCGATTGAAGGCGGTTGTTAGCGATGCCATAAAAAGGTTCTTTCATTCATAATAAATTAAGATTAAGAACATAACGATTATTTCTCGTCTAAATGTGGGAGATATATTTTATCATAATGAAATTTTGTAAAGATGGAAACATTATTTAATTGAAATCATTGTTTATTATTGTCTCAATAGAATGATTGCAGTCACCGAGTGACGACGCGCTGGGCCAGCGATGATAAACCTATTTCCGTCGATGGGTTAAAATTGATTTACAAGCTCCGAATCGAGGATCAAAAAGTTAGTAAGAAATAGTAAATAATGCAATTATAAAAAAAAACGTTTACTGTAATAGACTGAGATATTTGTTACAGAAAATAGTAAAAAAATTATATATTTTTAACAAAAGTTACATTATTTTGTACTGTATATAACAATAGCAAATATTCCAATTGGATTATTGTTTCAAGATGTCCGTCAATTAAACAAACACACCTAACTCTATTTAGAATTATTTACACGCACAGAATTTGTCAGATTTCAAATCAAATATGTTTGCTTTCAGACAAAAACAACTGATGGCGCAGCTGATAAAATACGTCGTTTTCGGTAAACACGAAGTACTTTAGAACCTATTTCGCAAGACACATTATATCCGCCACAGAAAAGATGACTGCAGGATAGCAAGGGCGGATAGAGTGAGAGTGGGTGGGCGGAAAACCAGACGTAGTTACCGTAGCTACGAGATTTCTGTCGCCGAAAGGAAGACGGCCGGCGGCGTCCTTGACTCGACTCGTCCTCGGCGATAATATCTCCGTGCGGAGTCCAGGTTTTAGCGTGCATAAAGAATTCAGGGTGTGCTTTCGAAATAATATATCAGCGGCGCATGGCGCTCCGCTCCGACCGGACGAGATGTATAGAATTGAATCACGCAGAGGTCGCTAAAGAAGAATGCCTGCCTTCGCAACGCGATAAGATATATGTGAGATGTCTATGATACAGTCGGCGAGCTTTTATGCCCTTATGGCATCGAAAAAAAGGCTTATCTCAACTTATGGGACATGCTCAATTTTTCCTAAATGTGTCATAATAAAACCCTCTTGATTTTAATAACACAATATAAATTAATACAGGAAAAACGATAGCTGTTTAAATAATATTGAACCATATATAATAGAATTTAAAAATTCCCTCCCGTGACATGAAAACGAGAACTATCCATTAAAAACGATATAAAAATAAGGATTGCAATTCTTGTTCTTGTTCAGATATAATCAGAGTCAAAAACATGGGACATCAGAACTGTTGGAATAATATCCAAAATATGACGCAGCAGAAAAATTTCATACATATTTAAGCAGATTTTCGTTACGCCTTTTCCACGAATTAAATTTAATTCTTCATGGGCAGAATAATTAATAGCGATCGATTCAATCCAGGTATTGAACTCTTTTAAATACCCAAGATCAAAAATAAACCGCAAAGTTTCAATTTTCCATGGCGTAGCAAGTTTTTTTTGTAGTCGGTCTGATAACGATTCTCAAAGTAGCGACGTGTCACTCAACCTAACAAAAACAAGGGGTATTGAGAAAACTGATTATGTTAAGTAAAATATGAATCAAGACTAAACAACAGCCCAATAAATCAAAAAACATCTAACAAGCCCATCTGAGCTATCAATTTAGTGGCAATTAGTTAGCTTAGTACTATATTTAAAAAAAAGCTTGGAATGCATTTCCTATTTATTTTTTTCCGTATATTGATTTTTACATCTCAATTTGAGTTCGCATTAAAATATTATTACAATTTTGAAATGTTTCTAAACATTCATTTTGAAATATAGTGTTGATAACTAGTACGCATATATGTACCCATACTAGCGCACAACAAAAAATAATTAATTCAATTTTTACATTTCAAAGTGAAGGTACCACAGGCCAAACTTTTCTCCATGAATTTTATAAACGGAACAATTATTATAATATACAAACAATTATTGAAATATTTAAAAAAATAAAACACAATTCATTTGTACTACTGCCACATATTTATAATGATCAAAACCGGTTTCGC
This sequence comes from Himalopsyche phryganea, assembly GCA_022494535.1. NCBI lineage: Eukaryota > Metazoa > Arthropoda > Insecta > Trichoptera > Rhyacophilidae > Himalopsyche > Himalopsyche phryganea. The sequence continues at coordinate 557,032 of JAGVSL010000149.1, read as the reverse complement.
TCACGAGCATTATCAACTGATAAAAATACAAACATAACAGGCTTATTTATACAAAATTGAGTGTAAAAATGAAGGTATATAAAACTGATGGTTCACAGATTATACATATGGTGATGGTACACTGATGGTACACTTATGGTAAACAGATTATACATAAATGAAATAAAAGAATCTACAATTTAAATGTTATGGACCTCTTACAAGTCAGTAAATACTATTCTGAAATCACAAATATATGTACATTAAAAGTCCATTAGCTGAGCAAAATTTTTTTAATGACATTGCTAATGCAATAAATAATAGTGGATCAGGAAAATTATAAGAAAAAAATGGTGAACCTTTTAAAAACAATCAAATATTAAGTATGTAATTAATATTAAAAATAAACAGTCATCTTAAGTGAAGAAAGCAGAGCAGCTATGATTATGCTATAAACCTATGTAATGTCTTTCCACCAAGAATTGACATTTAACACCTTAAAAGTAATTAATGAAATATTCACAGCTTACTATTAAACGTTGTAGGACTTTGGTTATTGCAAAAAAAATGAGTTAACACGAGTTCATAAGCGGATAATATACGGGTGAGAGGGGAAACGGCATCATATGTTTATTACATTTGTGCGAATTGTACATGTAATCAAAATAGTCATGCAAATAATGTCCGACACGGCAAAAGCGACACGGGATTTCGATCGTTATCTCGGACAAGTGAAATATCGTTAGATTCTTATTTTTTGTTCGTTACCGGTCGTAGACTCACAAACGCAGGGCAGGTATGGTGGGCGACCTAGACATAGCCATTTTTTTCTCCCAGTGCCCCCCAAGCGTTTTTGCAAAGCGGTGTCGCAATTCTCGAAGAGGTGCGAGCTGCGGCGTAGACCCCGGCTACGACACGAAAGTTCTACTCGCACTGCCGATACGCCAACACCGACGACGGTTTTTTTTACCACAAAAACTGTCTTGGTAGTTATGTTGGTTTTTTCCTTTTACTTAAAGCGTTGCGTTGCTTTTATATATTCTATGTTTATTTATCCGATATAAGACTCACTATAACAAGAAAACAATATTAACTACCTTCGTTCCTTACCTAACGCTAAGGTAGAAATAACTGTCAAAAATGCATAATAATGGATGTATGTTATAGATTGTGTCTATTTATTACAATATTTGAGCTTTGCTACGTAATCAAATCGTTTTAAAAATAGTCAAATTTAGTTTTTAAAAATGTTTGAAGAAGAAAATTATTTTACCTCGTTTATTTCAAATGTTCTTGACGAAAGGTTTAATTGAATCATTACCACAGGGAAATTTTATAGGATCAAACAAGCTAAAGAAAATTATAAAAATAATTCTTAACAATATTTATATTTGAATGCAACTTTTCCTTTCGCAACATTCATTTAAAAGCTCACCAATGAATAATTAGTAGAATAACATGACACACCCTGGTTTTTGTTAAGTATAAGTTTCATTAGTGTCCAGAACTGAAATCACCCAGCGGCAGCGGCAATAATTCGCAGAATCGGCCCAAAACTTGTTACCATGCCGTTCAATAGCCACCGGGTACGGCCGCTGGACGAGTCCATTTTGACGGAAAGGGGTAGCTCCGACGGTGCAGGGAGTTTTTTTTAATTGTATTTGTGGACAGTCGATTACGATCTGTCGAGCCGGACGAGTGAGGCCTGGTCGCGGCGGAGGTGACGTGACGATGTGAATTGTTTGTTTTTTGATTTGCATTGGACTTAATTTAAAATCGTTTGTAGTGTCATTTGTATTATAACTTAAAGTAAATTCAGTTTCTAAGTAAATGTAAATGTAGAATCAATTTTATGTCTTAAGATTTATATATTTGTGTAATGTAAGCCACTGCATCTTGGATGAAAAATAAATAAGTTTTGAACCGGATTTGAAATGGTGTTTGTCTGAGATCACAGCCCTTCCAGGACTCTGGATAACCAGCCGCTCGCCTCTCTTCGATCCGGGGTCTTCTCAAACAATACAACAATAATATATTTTTTTAAGCATGTGGACTCCTAATGGAGCATTTCCATATAAAGTGTAAGACGATAACTTATCTAAGTCAGTCGAATAGCCTCTGTCTTTAAATAAAGTACAGATTGAAGGGTAGAAACGCTTTCCAGTCTCCGTGCGTACGATCGGATAAATTCGGAGGAAGGCATGAAACAATCACAGTTTTCGTATACAAATCCATAGAGTCCAAGCCCTTGGCCATTGCAACAGTGAATAATGAAAGCGATATATCACTGGCTCTCACTCTTTTTCAAGCCAAATCCCTCTTTTATAATAGCCCAGTTGCCCATGCCTTGACGACAAACTTCAATATGGTGAAGAAAAAACGTCAAAAATGTTTATTTTTAGAACAAAACTATAAACTCGCACAGGGCTTTAGCAATATTTTTGGGCCGAAGCTTCCATCGAATATTTTACGATAAGTGACAACGAAGTAATGATTGAATAAACAAATATCTTCGAATAGAGGACACACAGATTGGGTACCATTTTTAGGCGTCACGACTTTCAAATAGCAACTGGTAACATTTCGAACAATAACAATGACGACGATGATGAACGTTGCGTCTGCGTCTGGGAAAAATCTGACCCCCGATGGTAAACGCACGACGCAACGCGCACAGTCTACCGCATCTTCGAAGGTAATAAGTATGTAGATACTCCGCTAACGATATCTTCGATCGAGAGGCGAGACCATGACCGTGTACTCGCGCACCGAGTCAAAGTTAGCGCCGATCTTGTGTAACAAGCCATCTAATCACTGGACATGAATGAAAAACTGATTTTAAATAATCACCATGCGCCTATGCGGAGGTTTACAGAATGACAGATAGACTATCATTTATTACTAAGCTACGCATGTCGGCGCAAAGTTAATTATTACATGGCACGAGAAATATAATCGATATATTAATATCGGTTAATGAATGATAATGATTTAATAATTTCATTTTCTTAAATTTAGATGTAATAAAAACATTCTTCAGTAGACATCATAGTTACTTTTAAGGTGTTAACTGTCAAAAAAAAAAAAATTCAACATCATAGTGTTTTTAAATCTTGCTGCTGGAAAACACGAGCTTCTAAGTTTTTATTTTTCGCAGTTTACGTCTGAAATATTTAAAATACCATCAAATTTATAAACATGTTCAATAATTATCGAAGATGCAAAGAAAAGATAAACTCAATCAATCCAATTCCAATCTAAGGAATAAAATACGTTAAAAAATAGTTCTGACGATGGAGAAAAGCAAAATAGCAAACAATTATAATGAAAAAATATATACAACAAAATAAGATTCTGTGGGGTACACTGCTATTTTCGATGGATTCGGCGGTAACTTTGTGGAAATTCTTTTTTAATATAAAACTAAAATTCATAACTTTGTTATTCCACTGACTGTGTTACTAACTGTGACACGTGTTTCGCTTTATTAAGAAGCGTCTTCAGACTAACTATATCGCAAGGCTATTTATTTCTAAAGTTAGGATGATTCTATTTCTCTATTAACAATGAAGGGTGGGTGGGTATATTTTCTTCTGCTGGACGAGGGAGGGGGTAAGACACAAACGATAATCGTACTAATTATCATAACATTACAAGTGATGAGAGATGAAAATCCCAGCTCAAATAAATTTAATATTGTTGGGCCACCGTCTTATTTAAAATTTTATTACTAAAAATTGATTACTATTGATTGTTTTATTAATTTCTAAGAACTCATGACATTTTAATTCCTTATTTATTTACTCGATGGAGTTTTCAACGTTACGATTTTTATAATAATTATGATAATTTTCATTTAAATAATTATTAAATAATACAGATAATTGTCTCAGTGTGGCATATACCGCCTCTCTTGTGAAGACTGTCAAGCTTCTTATGTAGGGCAGACAGGTAGAAATTGTAATATTAGAATTAAAGAGCAAATAAGATGTCTCAATAATAATAATTTTTCAGAGTTTGCGAATATACTTGAGATTTAAGTAATTCATTGATCAACGGATGTAACACGGATACAAGAGCAAAATTCTGTATGTGGGAGGCTAATATTCCCATGTCCATTTTATCAACTTTACAGGAAGAGCAAAAACGTGTTTCTAAAACGGTTTTTATTTTATATCAATTAGTATAGTTGTTCTCTTATTGATTTCGTTCTTTTGCAATTGGATAGATAATGGGCTTGGAGAGTTTCATGTACAGGTAAAATCATGAGTTTTAGGATTTATTGGTCATAAGATTGTTTACACCGTAAACGCATTGTGACATAGGACTGATTTTTGATAGAGTTTTTCGGTAACCAGCCCACAAGTTTTTTTTACCCATCTAGAGATCTTAAAACTCCAAATAATGCGACATTTATAACTTAATTTTGCTATTTCTGGACATAGAACTATTAGCGTCCGAGTTACGAAATTTAAATTATGCTACGTAGATCAGTTTCAGAGATGTTATTGTACACATAATGTATGTATTTTCCAAAGATTAATAATAATTTTTTTATATTCGAATAGTAAATAATGTTCATGACAATTCGGCTCGATAACACATAGGACAATTGTTTTTGTCAAATATTGACCGCTTCCTTAATTTTTATAAACCTCAGTCCGATATTAATATCGAAATAATCACTGCCTTTTACCAATGTTGATAAAACCTGCGATCCCAGTAGACATTGACGTGGATTTACCATTTTTCTTTTTAATCTGGATACCCCACCCCCTTAACCGATTCGAAAATTTCACGATCCAAAGTTCAAATTAAATACCTTAATCGCTTATTAAACATTTTTCGCAAGTAGCGCGAAACGTTTTTTTGTTTTACAAAAATAACCGATTTTTTCTGTATTAAAAAACGAATTTCTCCGCATTAAGGATTTAAAATTGCGATTTACATAATAATCTCGCGGAGAAAGAATTTCCTTTGCAGATCTACGGCAATTTTAAATTTATTGAAATATTTTGTAAATGACGATCTTCAGAGTGGTGTTAGTTTTTATTTAAGAATATTTCTTAGAAACCATTGAATATTACGTGCAATTTAATATTTTGTACTCTATGCAGAAGTGTTGTTATAAACACAACATTTCTTTCTATGTGTTTAAAATTCATTTTAGATTGAGAAACTACACAAATCACAATTCTCTTTCTTATTCGTATTTGCATCGTTATATTCATCGTTATTTTGTATTTTGATAACGTCATTATTTCATTTGTTGAATATAAGAAATTGTGTATGAATTTTAATTTGGATTTTAGGTTGTAGTAATTGAAACCTGAGATTTAATTTGATACGGAAATTCCATCAAGCACACTATTTATTAAGATTTCTTTATCATAATATTGATGCATTTTTAGATCTTAATGTTTATATATAACGTTATTTATGATTTAATAAGTGTCAATAAATTATTATTGATGCTATCTCTACGTTTTACCCTGACAACCGCAACAGACTGACCATCTTTTATTTTGTTAGTTCTGGTGGTGTCAAAACACAAAGGTGCGTCGCAGTCTGATTGCACAGAAGATTCTCAAGACTGACGATGATAAGTGATAAGGCATCAAGCCAATTATGTATTCTTAATTGAATATTTTTTGCTTCCATTGTTCTTCGATTGCAGGCTCGACGGATTAGAGTTCAAAAGTGTTCGAAGCTATTCAATCTAGCAGAAGACGAGAAAAAAATGTTGAACCGCCAGACAAGGTAGATGTAACTATTTCTGTACAAAAAACTCGTAGGCATATCATTTTTTTCAAAACTACATTATAGCTCAGGGGTGTTTATCATATCATGACAGGCCAATAATTGTGATTCAAAATTTAAGGTGGCTTTTCTAGAATGTTTATAGCTGGTAAAAATATGTATAAAATTGCTTTTAAGGTGTAAACTGTCAATTCTTGGTGGAAAGGCATTATATTTAAAAAATAAAACACAATTTGTTTTGTACTAATTCCACATATTTACCGATTTCGCTCATTACGAGCAATATCAACTAATGAAACTGAAAAATCGGTCTTAGATCCATTACAAACACGTGGAAGTAATACAAAACGCATTGCGTTTTAATATGATTAAATATCAAAGTATTTAGTTTTACAAAATTGTACTAGTTAGTTGATGACTATTTAGGCTTAAAGTATATATTTTATCGAAGTTCTATCACGTAAATGGCAATTCAATCAATAAATTGTAATTTATTAAAAGAAATGTATGAGATTAAATGTTTATTATGTTAAGTTTTGAGTTAAATCTTCGCTTTGAAACCACGATGAAAATATCAGTTAATTTCTAATTATGAATTTCAACAAGATAAAGTTATGAAAGCTTACGCACTTACAAAAAATACTCACAATTCTTAGTAAAATAAATTTAGCAATATTGGTGGAAAGAGATTATCATATAATATAAAATATGCGTGTCTTAAATTTTCTAACATTTAAAAAAAAAGCCGGTTTCGCTCAATAATTGATACAGAATAGTATCACTTTTAAGGTGTTAACTGTCAATTCATTTAGTAACAGAAAATTTCAAAAACCTGCACTTAAATAACAAATCTTTAAAATTAGATAAACTAGACATATTAGAAATAAATAGATATAAATTTTTGCCCAATTCAAATTTATTGAATGAGCAAACTGTTTTTGCATCTTCTCCTTTGTTATATCCGATTCATTAATTTGTATTATACCTGTAGAATTGATTCTGCCTCTGTAATTTTGTTTTTCAGATATAAAAAAAAATTAATGGATACTCATAGCTGCTCTGCTTTCCCCACTTAAGATGGCTGTTTATTTTTAATATTAATTACATACTTGATATATGATTGTTAAATGGTTCACTAATTTTTTCTTATAATTTTCCTGATCCGCTATTGTTTATTGCCTTATTAATGTCATCAAAAATTTTTGCTCAGCTAATGGACTTTTAATGTAGCTATATTTGTGATTTCAGATTAGTATTTATTGATTTGTAAGAGGTCCATAACATTTTAATTGTAGACTCATTTATTTGATTTATGTATAATTTGTTTGCTAATCAGTATCAGAAGTACAAATGAATTATGTTTTATTTTTTAAAACAGAATAGTATATTGAACAAATGTGTTTATATAAAACTTTGAGCCTAATTGCTATAAGGTATATTTAGCAAGAGAGAACAACATAAAAGTTTTTTCTATTGCATCATAATAAGTTCGTGTCTGTATTGTTCTTTTAACTGCACCCCACGTTTATACGGCTGCAACTGACAAGGAAAATATTTTCTAAGTTTAAAAAAATATATATTTCACCGTTAATCATCCCTTGCAGGTTGCTTCCGAATACAAGCCTAAATTATTGAGATATAATAAGTATTGTTAATTTTGGGTCCACGATCTTAAACAAGTTTCGGTACCCCAGCAATGGTGCGTCAGACAATCAGCTTTGCACAACCGGCTGATGTGACTATGTAAATTTGTAACAACGAATATATCATGTCGAATATTGAAGGAATCTTGTCTCACATGCCTAAAGTTACATTACATATTATATCTATACTTAATATTAGAGCATTCGAACCTGACAGAGATACTGGTTCACAATATTATTCATAAGCTGACGCAGCACAACTATTTCCATATTTATTATTTTATTATTTCCATTTTTTGATGGAGACGATAAATCCTGAATCGGATGAAATTCAATAGTTTAAACTTTATTATTACATAGACAATGCAAAAAAAAACAATTTTAAAGTATATCAGTCAACACCCCAAATCAAAACAAAAAATGCATTCGAGTAGATATGTTCTTAATGCGCAATTAATAAGCTTGACAGATGTTTCTTTCTTATCGATTGAGAAAAATCGGTCGAATAAGAATCCTTTTTTAATTAATTATTGAATTATTTTACATTTTTGTACGAATACACTTACTATTTAAGACATCGACTGAGGGTGCTTGATGGAATTTCAATATCAAATTTGGATTATTGAGATTTTGTACACTTCCATGTCAGTTCGAGCCCGCTCGAATGCCTGAAGATACCGAAAGGCGAAACCCGGGTCGTTAGTGACAAAATACATGGAAGTGTACAAAATCGCAATAATCCAAATTTGAACACACTTACATTTTTTTTTCTAACACTTATCACATCTTCATGGTGCATTAATACATAATTATATGTAAGAAGGCAGGGCAGCACTATTCAAACATTAGTCTATTCGTTGTGAAAGTACACGCGGATGTACTTCGCAATTGGATTATGTTATTTTGATATTTTTCTAACATGTTAAAATCGGTCTAAGCCGGGCTCGATTTATCTCCATATTAAAACTGATATCCAGCAATGGCATTTTTAATTTCCACAAAGTATGCATCGAAAATATTTTATTGTCATAGATATTACAATAAGTTGTACATCACGTTCATTAAAGATTCACGATATATTATCTAATATACAAAGTGTGACGAGTCTTGATAAAGTACCACTTTTATAAACTGAAGTGCTTCTGTAAATATGTAAGAAAATTGTCACGGTGTCGATACTTAGCGTGCAGATTTAGATTTTTTAAAATTAGTATTAAGAAGGCCAAATATTTGTGTCATGCGCAGGATACCATTGACGATATTGTTGCAAAATAAGCAAAATGAGATGTCGAATTAAGGTGCTTAAGTGCGGCTATTGTCTTTCAAAGATAATAGATATGAAGAGGGTCAATGAACTGGCTAATAGATGTGTAAACTAACACGCCATAGCGCATCTGCTATACATTACTTGAATGAACTCGTATTTCACGATGACATGACACAGAAAGATTCACACAATTAAAATAGACACACACCACTTGGTAGCAAATGACGAGTCGCGAATGTCTTCTGCTCGCCTTGAAATTTTATTAATTTTGCACTATCAAAACACACGATGATCGTCATTTGAATATCAACATCACGAGAGAAACGCGCTTATAAAAAGGGGATATGTCACAAACGGAAGCCTTGTTCAAATCGTTGAGTAAATTCTAGAGGGTTATAGGACATATCTAAATACAACGATCGACGTAGCACTCACTGACTTAGTGTATCTTTTTGGATTAGATTGCCTGTATTTTATATTCATTTTTATTTTTAATAAAAAATAATAAAGTGACGTTAGGTGCTTCCATGAAACACTTTAATATAAATGCCATGCTTGGCACTAGGGATTTCAACTCGAATATTCGATATCCGAATATATTCGGCCCTTTTTTTAACTATTTGATATACGAATATTTGGGAAATTATTCGAATACTATTCGTAATAATTTTGAATGAAATATTTTGCAAAGTCGACGAAAGATGACATCACAATTTTTCCAGATTTCATGAACAATATTGAATACCCCAGGAAGTGTTTTTTTTTTGTCTACATCGAATTCAGGCGCTTTCAGTATCTTATCAAATCATAATATTATGTACTTGAGTTTGACGAATGACTCGGGCTGAAAAAATCCTTCAATCATGTCGTAATTTCAATAATTGAAAAACCATCGTTGGAGTAATCCGACATATCTGCAAATTTTAAATATTGTAATACAATTCAACGGTATTACAATGTGTATTTACTCGTATATTGTCTCTATCTGGGATTTAATAGAGGTGGGAAAAGATTTTGTCATAAATTATTATAAGATGTAGATATCTCATCGTTAATAAAATACCATATGTATATCAGTGATTTAAATTTTGAATAATTGGGATTTTTACTATAAATGAACTCGTTTTTCACATATTTTAATGTACTATTAAATTATTATTTTAGTACATATACGTATATTGTAATTTTGTCCTCATTATTCACATTGCATTTTTAATATTATTTTCATACTTCAGAAACTTTCATAGTTTCAATTTTACTATTCGATATCCAAATAGTTAATAATGATGAATAGTTGCAAACCCTAATTGGTACCTATGTCTTATCTATGTTTAATACGCGTCTATAATATATAGTGAAAACATCATTATGTGTTTGCAATGTCGACTATTAGAATCATACAATCTCGCAGTGCAACCAAATCTGATAAACAAAGAAATAGTAAAGGTTACTTTCCAAGAATTAAAATCATAGCTACAGAATTTATATTGTGGATTCTTTTGGTATTTGATGAACCACTACGATATCTACGATTGAAAAAACTTTTGGCCTGATATGTTATTACAGTTTAGATTCAAATAAACCAAATAGTTTTATTCAATAGGCAGTCTTACGTATATGGGACCCATTATAGAAGACGGTATAGATATGCGAATAAACACGAGACTAGCCTTTCAACGACAAAGTAGTAGAATGAATTTTTTGTGACATTTTTAAATGAAAAATTCAATATCTATACACTATCTCAATTAAAAGTATGAATGACAAGAAATTGTTTAAAACTGGATAACGGGGCATGCTGAGTTTGACAATGTGCACTACAGACTTGAATGGAAATGTTCCCCGGAAAGACCATACTATGGCATGCTGCTAACACGTGGTGAGCGCCAATAAAAAAAAACCACAGAATCATATATAAAAAAACGTATTATCAGCTCTGAATGTAGATTGCCGCCTTGGATTCGGCAAGCTGTCAAATAGTAGGGCAGACTTTGAAAGTGGACTGTGTGAAACATTGCTCCAAGTGTCAAAACCAGTGCCTGCTGCCCGTTGTGTGTATTCGCGAATACAATATGTACATACTATGCTCTTAGGTATGCACGCGGTGATGCAATCGCCGAAATATAAAAATACTTAATAATATTCATTCATGGTTGATAAATAATATATTCATGTTTTATTATTATCTTGTGATAAGCGACTCACAGATTATAGCTACATAAGAATATTCTATATAGGTAACTACCCAACAAAGTCCCTAAATAACGCAAAATAAGTAAAAGGGAACGCGTGGGGAGCAGACTAAACTTAGTATGCCAACCTATATCAAGGCAACCTACCTAAACTATTTCTACACTGGATGCTATGGGTTATGGATATTATACAATCATTTTTTGAAGACCGACTCCAGGATAAAAGTGATGCTATTGGTTAAGTTGTAGTAATTGTTTTTAAAAGTAGAAAAAACAGCAATGTTAGTTAGTAAAGTAAATTATCAGAATTATCAAGGTTATATCAACATCACTATGAAGTGAGCCCTCAAGAATTGAAGTGAGCAAAGTGATAAAATGGTGAAACTTGTTTATTGAAAGTTTTAGTTAAATGATATTCTTACATCGATTTACACGTTATTCAATTCAATTTCTTACAGCATAAAATAATTTTGCAGCCTGTATTTACTTGGTTCAATTTTTACTTTTATGATACTTCATGACATGTGATATCGAAAATATCAAGTGGCTTACTTCACTTCTCATTGACTCAAATGTTCTTATTGGTGTTATACAACGAAGCTTTCAACGAGTGCAGTGGTACACATTATCTACTGTGTTATTTTAATATTTTCATTAGAATAAAATCAATATATAAATAGTTTGTACATTTTTTGATGGTACTCTATGAGCAACTTACTTTTATCTTTCTGAAGTATTGCGACTCCCACGAAAAAAATATGATACAAATTTAGTTAGTTTTATTCGGTATTTATCAGGAAATAATTCTTATACGTATTTCTTTTTGGGTTATAAATAATTGGACTTTGCGTTAGATAGTATTCACTTGGTTATACACTTGAACTTTTATTTCGATATTTTGCACTTTGGATTAGATAATATTAACTTAGTCAAACTTTAATTTTAATAGTTTCCACTTAGTCACGGATTCTTTAAAAAAGTGAGTTATGTTGTAGTAGGTTATATTAGGGTTGGTCTGGTTTGGTTTGTGTAATGTATTATAATGCGTCAATAAAGGCGGCCTAATATGGGGTAGAAGAATAAGTGACATTTCAATATAGTTTCGTGCAACTATCGATTAAGAAGTGTGAGTATTTATATTGAGTGAAAACTATTTTATCTATGTGAAAATATTTTTTCGTAAGTGTATATATTTCTTCAATGTTAAAATATATTTTATTATGTAGTATCACTTTGTTTTTAGTGAAAACTATTTTTATGAAAGTGAATATGATCTAAGCAAAAGTGCACTAATTGAAAGCCTTTCTTTTTTAACACAAAACGCCTTGCTTATGATTAGACCAACCAATCATTAGCTCATCGTGTTGGGTTTTTGACATTATGGTACGGTTAAAAAATGATTCACTAATTGCATAAATTTCGATGCAAAACAATACTTACTTGAAGAATAAAAAAACACATCGTTTTTCAGCACACTACGTGGGAGAGCTATTGCAATTTTTTTTCTACACTGCTCGAAAGAAGCGAGACCTTGGTGCGGTCTTTGCTCGCATCCATTGCATGACGCGGCAATGTAATTCCGCATTATTATTGTACAACTTTCCCCGACCGAAGAAAAATAGATTTTTTGCTTTGTTGTGCAATCATAGCAAAATGCTCATCCGACAGTGAATTATTTTTAAATAATCTTTTACTATTGATAAACAAACATTTCGTATCTATTAGTATGATAAAAGTGTCGTCATATAAATGTGTGACATAAATTTGGTGTCTTTGATAACATTCTCAACAATCCAGCTATCAAGGGTTATAAAAAACTGTATCCAGTACCAATTCATAACTTTAGATTTAAAAAAAGAAATTAAGCGGTGTTATTGTAGACGCAACAATAATTGTCTACGTACCATCTACTAATCAGATACAAACAGTAAACTGCACACCAAGAAATTTCCTTAGACTAGTATAAGTATATAATAATAATTGATTTTTTTATCCCGACCACGTGGGAGCGGAAAGGACGAAATATCATTAAATGTTTCTGGAGAGATCACCGCTTCCAGCGATTTCACATCAAGTCCTAGTCATGAATGACATTTGAATGTCAACTAAGTAATTATCACTAACGGTTTACATAGGAGTAAATAAATAAATGTTATTAAAAACACATTACATAGTCAAAGTGATATTTTCCTGTTGTAGAATTTTTGGCGTCCGTGGCGCAGTTGGTTTAGTCGCTGGCTACGGTTACGGATGTCTCGGGTTCAATTCCCGGTGCGGACGGTTTTCATAGATTGATCTTTCAATCGATTTATGGATTTCTGTTCGTAGTCTGAGTCCTCCCTTCCACCAATCCCATCCTCACGGGGTGTAACGAGAGCGATTAGCTAACCACTAGTACTGTCATAGCCCTATCCTTCTATCCCTACTCTCTTCGAAAAAGAAAAGAGAGGTTGAGCAACTGAGTGACAAGCAGTTCTCGTAGAAAAAATTCTGTCAAGATACCTCCATTAGGAGACCATATGCTCCACATTGGAAGCGGACATGGAAAAAAAAAAAAAAAAAAAAAAAAAAAATTTTTTAAACTACTGCTTACAGCAGCGGTTTCCAACTTTATGCTACAACGCCTCCCCAAAAAAATTTTCTCCGCGCCTCCCTACCTTTAATTTTTTTAATGGATATTAAATATAGACACTTTTTAAATAAAAAAAAAACTTCTTTAAAAATAACTGATAAATATTATTAACAAAATTTTATGGAATAGCTAGGGTTTTGCCGTCCCCCCACCATTTTACTTATATAAGGGTATATTTAAAATTACTTACTATTTATTTTAAATCTTTAACCATCACGGCACACAATATTGCGCCACAGGCGTAAAATTTTTATGTATAAATATAATTTCTTGAAAACTATGTACTGTATTTTTACAATTTGTCATTTGCAAATGTAATATTTAATATTAATACTGTCTCGCAGGCTTGTTCTTGAAATATGTCAAAAAATCTAGCCTTAAAAATAATTTTTATATTTATTATTTATATAAAAGATACAAAACTCTTGATGTACAATCCATTCATATATTGTACATTAAAATTGTAAATTAATTTAGGACAAGATATTCAACAGATTTTACTAACACAACATTAACTATTAGCAAAAAAAAATGTAGCAAAATCGTCAGCAACATTATCAAAATCTTTAAATAGTTTTTTTATTAATTTCAATCATAAAATGATAATTCAACATCTTGTGACTGTTCACAAGTTTTTCTTTCTGCCTAGATATTGAGACTTCATGATTATCCTGAGATTATTTTTATTTGTTTATTATCTACGGATTTTTCTGTTCAAAATGCTGCCTCCAAGGGTATATTTTGTCAATGAGTAAAATAAACATTCATTCACTGAATATTTACTGTTGTGTAACGATATGAAGTTTTATTTATTTGTAGATATTATGCTATGAAAATTGTTTTTTAAATATAAAATTTTGGCGCCTCCCCGGATGGAAGCCACTGGCTTACAGACAAAAATCAAAATTGATTTGCTTACAGGTAGAAACTAAATACCTAGTACCTAGGAGTGCTGCAACTAAAAACACCATTTCTCAGTTTATAACAATATTTTAATTTAGACTGTTCAATGTAACGATTTTTCTCACGACATGGCAAAAGAAATAATATTGCGCATATATTTATTTATGTTATGCAAGGCAAATGAACTTAGTAACAAGATAGATTTTTCGTTCGTTGACCGACAATGTTGAATTCGTTTTCAATAAAAAAATTTAATTGATAGGTATTAATTGCCTAGATTTCTCTTAAAATGCTCGTCGGGTCCGTGGTGGAGTGATCAACGTCGTCGGCTTCTGTTAAGGATCTCACGGGATCGAATACGCACACTTTCAAAGATTGATTTTTCCATCGGTTTATAGATTTATTTTCGTAGGCGTGAATGTATGTGACGTGTATAATTCATTCTCACTCATCCGACCCTAACAACAGTGCGTAACGAGAACGATTAGTTAATCACTAGTCTAGTTCTTATATCCCTGCTCTCTTCGAAAAAAGAAAGCTTGAGCAACTGAGTAACAAGCAATTCTCTTGGAAAAACTTCTTTTGAGATACCTCCATAAGGAAACCATATGCTCCAAATTGGGACATGAACATGGGTTAACAAATAAAAGAAGTCCGCAATGGACCAAAAAATGGGATAATACCGACTCCATATGAAAAACAAATAGATATTTTTTTAATTATAAAGCAATCCACTTCTATTATACTCATAGAAATTACGAATAACTCCTCTTTCAGGTCTTTCGGGATAATTTTCAATACGGTTTTGCTAACATGTTGCAGAAATAATAGATTCATTTGAAAAATTACATAAAATCACGACACTAAGTTTAAATATACATTATTTACTCTCATACTTTGACAGCTTTTTGAATGCCAAATTATGTCACACCTACATCCATGCAATCATCATCTCCCCGCATGCTTTATTAGCAGGAATAAGTATAGATACATATACGCGAGATGAGTGAGCAAATAAGTTATACCTACACCAAAAACAATCGTATAATGAGATTAGTTTTTCAATAGTTGGAATGGGGAATTAAAATGCAAATAAACTCGCACATTTTTATTACGTACTAAAAATAACATAACTCCCGCGGTTTGGAGATAATAGGCGCGGCTAGAAGCGGTTTCATTTTTGAAGTTCAAATTTTTTCTACGTTCCAAAGAATGGCGATCGAGAAGCGCGCGAAACGATGCAACGTCACACCACTTCCTACTTCGCTTACATGTATTAATATCACACAACTCACACATACTATCCGTGAATGTACTACGTTGTCTCAAAGTAGTGGTGCATGCAGGAATATCGTGCGTACAGAGATTTTTTCCTGTACTGAGCGCTGATAAATTCTACGATCATTCGATGTATGTATTTTCGATTAAAAAACATAAAATATATAAGTCTACGCAATTAATTAAGGTATTCTTTACTTATGAATATAAATGAATAGTGAAGTGAATACAAAATAACAAGCTAGTTTTTATGACTATATCGCCTCGCTACTCAATATACCACGGAAATTTTATTCAATACCTTTCCCATAAAAGTTGCACTCATATCGTCGATTTGGTAATAAAACAGAAGGGTTTTCGGTAGCGGACCTCAACTCTAGAGGGACATTCAGATTTCTATTCGGTTTATGGTGGAAATAAAATTTAATTTAGAGCTCACTCATAACGAAAAAATATGTATGCGCGATAATCGAGCGACGTATGTGTGAGCGCGGTGTTACATAGCGAGAGATAAGTTGTGTGCGTGTGTGCGGTAATATTATTTGCGCGAAGTTTCGGAGGCCCACACTCGCATTAAGTCCACATAATCTGACATTCATAACAACCAGTGGTGTACTCGATTCACTCTGATTTTCAATCTAACGAAGTCAGTAGCTTAAAAATTATGGAAACGTTCATCCAATTAAGATAGGTCTGAAACATTGTTAGAATTGAAGGAATCCCAAAGTGATAGTTATCGAACATGAATGAGCATATAAAACTATTTATTTCATAGAACGAAGTTCAATCCCATTATAAACTGTATTATTGAAATTTAAGATTTGCATAAGACAACTAATAAATTAATAATGATTGATATGTACAAAATATAAGCACGATACAATTTACATTTTCGTATAAATAACGAAACATATAATATTATTTTTAGAACTCCTGCGAAATAGAATTCATAATAATGAGTTGATAAACCTACTTACCTAAAATATAGTAACATAATTTACGGTTCTCTAGCAAGAAGGAGTAATTGGCCGGGGGAGGAAAATTGGTCGAAGAAGAAATAGAAAGAGAAAGTAGAGATGTCGAGACGTCTAGAAGACTATTCCAGCTGTACGTCACTATCGCAACGGACTATGGTTTGAGGAAAAAGCATGGGGGGTACAACAATTGCTTGGCATTATACAACGCGATCTCCTACAATTCTGTCTAACCCCACCCCGCTGGGATGAAAGGATCTAGACATTCCGCTGACACTTAATTCAACTTCTCTTCGTATTCAAAGGATCTTATTATTACTCAATGTTTTGCTTTTGGATCACAGTCTAATGACCTAAAAAACATAAAAAAATAAAGGTACTTAAAAAAATAATATCAGCCTTCAAAACATTTCTGTAAACCGATTCATCTAAACATACTTGTGTGCGTAACATCACCCGCCCAAAGTTCATGAATAGTCGAAACTCTTATCTCTTATATAACAAGGCACAACTTTAAAACTGTTCAATAAGCAAGGAAATAATTGCAATATTTAACTCCAGGTGTAAACGGGTTAAATGCATTTCATCATATTAAAAAATACTTATTTAGATTGTTTGAAACTTTCAAGCCAGGTAATTCAATACTATAGAACGGCGGCTGTGCTTTCATTTGAAATTAATTGCACATAAGACAATACGACGGATACGTAGGCAAAGGTCCTTGAATTCCTTTTTTAGTACCGTTAAGCCTACGATACCTTAAAGGTATATGTTTATATTCAATGTTGTTTAAGATATACTATCAGAGATTAAGAAAAGTATCGATTGATTATTGACATTAGTATTTTTATATTTATAAAAAGAACAAAGCTGAAACAGCCAGTATAGAAAGCATAGTATTGAAGGTTTGTGTATGCTATAAGCATAAGGGCTATGGGGGTGTTATGCAGCGTAAAAAAACTTTGGCCTTTCAAACGATACGACTGCCAATCAAAATTTAGAAATTGCGCACAGTTAATAATACACGAGCGCCAGGTACATTGCTGGCCCTTTGTGCGAGCGATTTGTAAGGCAAACCAGCGATGGATATTTGGCACATTGGCTACCAGAAGCAGCGCGAAGCGAATAAATAAAACAAAATAAGGCGGAAGCGACCGGCAAGTCGTCGCTATGACTACCGCCCTGGTGGCCTTGCAATGGTGTGAGCGGGGCATTACCCTCGGCAGTGCTGACCCTGGCGTGTGCAGAGTGCCGTGTGCTGCCAACATACACACACTCTTGCGATCACTATACCTATATTATAATATTCTATCTATAAATATGCATACATATTTATAATATATATATGCAAACATAATCATACGCGCTACATGTAAACACTGACATTAAATATCTGAGTGGATATATTTCAGTTCAATTGAATAATAATCATGTCATTAATCAAATTTACCAAAAAATTATGAAAAAAATATTAAATTTATTTTTCTTCTATGCCTAATATCGGTTGAAAATAATAGAATAACTATAAAAACAGCAATGACGAATAATGATTTTCATAAATCAAGTAGAATTCAGCTACAGGAAAGTCTTCTATTCGAGATCGCTTGTGGATCTATAAATAAAATATTTGTCAGTATCATAACAAGGATGTGCGAATAATCTATTCATTTAAATCCACTTATATCAACAATCTGCGTTGACGTAGACCCAATCATTATCTACATCTACCGCTCAACAAGATGTAGAATTGTGTTGCGAAAGGTAAGTTTTGTGTTTAACAAAAAATCTTGTGTCGTAGGCTTTAAATACCTACTGATAAATTGTCTATGTCAACACTCAACACTGAAGTACACAAATATGAGAGATTTGAATGTGTTTACGCTGCTAATTGACATCAGTAGTAATTGAGAAATAGAAATTTAAAAAGTTGGTAAAGCATAGTTATATTTGTTTGAATTTCTATAGGAATGCATTTCCATGAGAAATCAATTAGTAGGCATTATGTCAGATAATCCAATCAAATGTTTCTTGCACAAATTGCAGAAACAAACACTAACGCAATATGTAAGTTGATAAGTATACTAACACCGGCATAGGACATTCGCATAAAATTGCAAACACGCATACACGAATAAAAATTTAGGAAAAATAACCAACACATACATAACGTATGTACTTATGTTCTCAACGCGAATAATATAAGTTTAGATTGTGTATCACGAGTTTATGCAAATCGTAAAAAATGCACAAAACAAATAAACGATTTTTTCTACTCTGAATAAAAGATAAGATGTGCTCCAAAAATATTTTACACCAAATTCAATATGATATTGAAGAAATCTGTATAATAATTAGGTACTTAGTATAGTTTGTTAATTGCATGCCTAGGTAGTACCATCTAAAGCGGCAAGAAAAAAACGCTGGATGAAATAAAAAGGCATGGTTACTAATGGGATATAAAAGGTAGTAAAGAAGCTTTCGTCAAGTTATACATCTATTGATACGGATAGTTAAATATATTTAACGTGTCCTTAAAAGGACAGCTCATGGCAAAACGTATATTCTGAGTAATGAAATAAAACTTGTCATTTTTTCCAAACCCCAACATAATCTCAATGGTTGATGAATGCACGCTACCTAGGTACCAGGCGCGGGCCGTGCCGTTCTCTCTTTCTCGCTCGATCACATGTAAAGTGAAGGGTGCGAGTGAGATATAAGGACAAGCGGGCACATGATCTGGTATCCTACTTGCTCATATACAAGTGAGATTGTGCGATAGAGATAACCCGCCGCACGCCGCTGCTAGGTACCTAGGTAGAAATCACAGTCTATGTTTCCTTTCGCTATATTTTTACTTACAACGGCGGTAGGTTTAATCAAACAAATACAGAATACAATAATGTTACTTACCAATTATCCATGGGTAATAACTTTATTACATTATGTATGCACAATGTTTATGATTTGGTCCAATTGATATTTAAGATACAGGATTTTCAGATAAAAGGACGATGGACAGACCGATTTAAATTGTATATTTCAAAAATAGCCCCATATAATCGGCAACAGTGCAAAACATCATTTAATCAAGGCAGGGTTAAGTAATCGATGCGTAAGGCACTGCCTACCACATTGACATAGTGCCGAAAATGTCAATACATACACACACTAATACACACAATAAAAAATACACACACAGTTATGCAAATTCACCGCAAATAATACTCAGGACGACAAACACATGTAAATTAGATAGGTACCTAGCTTTTCCTAGTATGAGTTCTTGCATTAGATGTGTGATTTGAAAGTCAAAATCGCGGACAAAACTAGGTCCGTCCAGAATATATGAAACAAAATGTGAAATCAGGAAAGTAAAGGTATTGCTTGTGCATTTGTTATTTTATACAAAAATTCAAAAAAATTAAGCGACAGCATGCCCAATCAATATTATTGAAGGTAGATTTTTATAGCGTAGCAAAATTTTTATTTACCAAATTGATGTAAGCCTAAATTCTATAAAAAAAACTTTAATCTTATAATAGCGATTTAGATAGGGAAAAAATAATACTACACTATAATAGTATGATGCCGTCATGCCAAATGGGGTGATGCCGAAATAGCTATCTACAGAATTTGAGTCTTTTGAGAACTAAGGCATTGCTATTTTACCAAGTAAGTGACAATTCCATCAAATGCCAAATTGAAAATTTACGAAAACTGCGACCAACTTTTATAGTCGTTTACATTGCAAAATTTATGTTTTTATGAACTCTTAAAACAATAAAATTTTGCAGATATACAATTTTGCAAAGAAAGCGAGGTTATATTAATATATGAAGCGAAAATTCATATCATATGAGCCTTATATTTATTATAAGGCATTATAAAATCTGAAAATGTAAAACAATGGTTCCCATTATGGGTATATACTATCAAATATAATTTTTTGTTTCGATTATGTGCTGATAAACTTATATTAAACATTTGTATCATTTCAATATGGCAAGTTGTCTTGTAGAAAATCATTTACAATGTTCACTGCTCAGCTAATCACCTAGATATTAGTGCCGTATCGATTACCACACAGTAGCTAATTACTGACGACACGCGTCACCTGGACTTAAATAGCTTATAATATGATAAAGTCAAAGATTATTCGACAAGCAACAGGATTTATACCCAATATTTAAAAAAAACGACATAAATAACTTTTCACGTTAATTTTATGAGTTATGTTTAAATTGAAAAGAACTATTTAGCTAGGATGATGTTACTTTTCAAATTTAAAAAAAATGACGGTGCGTTTTTTAGTAAAAATATACCATTTCCCGATTTTAAATAGACAAACTATATTGAATACATCTGTACAAGGCACACAAATATAAAACACGCACACATTTGCGATTCAGTAAGGCGCTATCTTGAGAGAGCCAACGGAGAACTATTTTATGCGAAATGTATGCCAACGGTTTAGCATTTTTGGATAGAGGAGGAGGGGGCGAGGAGGCAAGGAGGTGGGGAGAGTGCGTGACTATTGCAAACGTCAAACTCAAACAACGTGAATAGCTATTTCATAGCGTGAACATGAAAAACCGCAGCAGACGGCGGTGCCCATGGCCGATGCCCTGCTCCATAGAACTAACTATACTTGGCATTGCGCGGCCGTATTCACTAAAGGCACATAGTAACAATCTTTGGTAATCTTTTGGAAAAGAAATAACGAACATCAGGTTCACAAGCCAAATCTGATCAAGCAGTACAATAAATAGCTTGCGCTTACAGAATTATATAAATATACGCCACGATATCGACGATAGTTTTTTTTAAATTCTTATCGGACGATTACTTCAATGAACAATAGAACTGATATAAGTGTAATTCAATGTCAATAACTTGGAGGAAGGGCATTATTCAGGCAGGTAAAAAAAAATATTTATAATAATTCGAATCTGAGAACTCGAATGTTTATCTCACCACTAGCATTAGTATCATTGAAATTAATTGGCTGTTTTCTTAACTTTGAATATGGTGAAACAAATATTTGTTTTTGTATTAAGTTAATGGATCGTTAAGTCTTAAGGGCGTCTCCTTCATCTGTAATGTTAATTTTTTTGTATGATTATTATAATCGTTTTTGTAACACAACATAATCTTACTAAAACTATAACTAAATTAGTGTTATAATTTAAGACATCGACTGAGGGTGCTTGATGGAATTTCAATATCAAATTTGGATTATTGAGATTTTGTACACTTCCATGTATTTTGTCACTTACGACCCGGGTTTCGCCTTTCGGCATCTTCAGGCATTCGAGCTCACGAATGGACTCGAGTCAGTTCGAGTCCATACGTGAGCTCGAATGCCTGAAGATGCCGAAAGGCGAAACCCGGGTCGATAGTGACGAAATACATGGAAGTGTACAAAATCTCAATAATCCAAATTTAAATTAGTGTTGTTTAAAACCATGAAACCACATTTATACCTATTATATATTCCCTGGTCAATTATTATGAACATAATGGTTTCGTTTTGTTGCATATTCGTAAACCGTAATTCTGATTCCATAAAAAGTATTAGTCTACAGATACTCAATCAAGCACCTTCAGTCAATGGTGATAATCATAGGATTACCATTATTTTATTTGAAATAAGTTCAACAGCCCTGCCCTAATAAATTGCGTAAGTTGGTAGGAATGGCTTGCGTTTTGGGGCATGCTCACGGACGCTTATCGGGAAATCATAATACAATCTCTTCAAGGCTGTACATTAATTGTTGCAAATTAGTCCGTGAAAGATTTATCACACAGACAAGAAAGTAATCAATGATTGTAATAGTTACGGAAAATGCTTGCATAATAATCATAACGTGATTGTATACAGTAGTATGTGTGGATTATTATATGCACAAACAAAAGTTGTTTGAAAACAATGCTCTCATCTTATATGCACATGCTTGTCCGTGTGTTCAAACGTATTCGCATATAAAATATAAGTGAGTTAAAGTAAATAAATTGAGTGTTTTAAATCCTATAGAAGTAATCGATGGATATCAGTATAAAATATGCAGATATGTATAGAATTACGCAAAACGTTTCGCCATTATTGTTCAGAAATAAGTCGTCTATTAAATCGCGATTTGTGTTCTTGTTGTACATAGCATTAACATCAACATTAATTATTGATGCACACTTTGGCGACAAGGCGCGACACCACGCGAAGTATCTATCGCCTTCTGAATCTCAACATTTAAGGGAATAATTTACGTTAAGCGAAGCCTTGGCAAAAAATCATCCTGAATAAGCAATCCTTACAGCTTGGTAAGACTTCTAATCCTAAATTCCTGATATCATCCGTCATATATTTCCGTTAAAAGATAATAACGTAATAGATATATGCAACAAGTATGAAAATGTTACTTTCAAGATTACTCCGTCTTCGTAAGTCGCAGTGTATCCTTTGTATACTCGATTTAAAGACATAATAATTATTTAATAAAATAAAACGTGGTCGATGCAATTCGATGGCCGATGAACAAATCAACATGAATGCTCAGCAACTTACATAACAGTTAGAAAGATATTTTTAGAATATGTTTAAAAGTTGTGTAATTATTTATCTTATGGTCGATTTACTATCATTATTATTAATTAAAACACCGATAAAATCATTGATAATTCAAAGTAATTCATTCTAAGAGAACGGGAGCAACGACCAATGCAATATGTAATTGCGTAAATGTGCATGTTTGCTCAGTTGAAGGTCACCAACAGATAGTATTTTCGCATATTTTTCGATAGCGAAAATACTTCGCAACAAAACAACATCTTGTGTTATGATAACGTTATGACTTTTGCATCTACCGTAACAATAATTTGAGCGGCTCGCCGTTTATTAATCACGACTATTTATAAATAAATATTCGTTTATAATACAAACACACCGAAGAAAGTTTTGCTTGATAAAAGATTTAATGACTCCGCAAATCAAATTTTTTGACATAAACATTTAAATTTATATTAAAAAAAGTCAAAACAAATAAGGCACCAAGATGATGATTTAAGAATTCGATAACAAATTAATGGTACTGCGGAATTGTCAAAACATCTTGATGTGTCGCTTACATTGCATTCGATTTTTTAAAAAGACAAAGGGAAAATAAAGAGAGAATAAACGCATTTTAAATTTGATGCTAGGTGTGGATGCAGGTGATCTAAGAGGCTAAACTCGAACTACTGCCCATATAAGATATCTTTCTTCTCTTCTCAACACTTTGTTGACCATATTGTTCGAGAGGGGAAAATTTTTGGAAACTGTCTAGATTTAGGGTTTGAGGGGAAAAGAACGGCATGATCCCATCGATCCCATCGATCCCATCGGCAAGTTCGATAAGTCGAAATGAAATCTACAAAAACCAAGAGCTTAAAACTGTGGAATAGAGTGATGGAACAGAGTTGACAACATCAGACGTGTAGTCTTGAGTAGGTGTAGAAAATCTTTAAAAAATTACATTTTTTCTGCGTGTAGAATATTTAAAATTTTTGTTATTATTTTTTAAAAAAATCTTTTTACGTGCGTGTGTTAAAATCAAAATCCAAAATTAATAGTATATAAGAAACTTGTATTATTTATTTCATTGCGCATTTCTTTACTTTCCTAAAACACAGTTCCCATAGAAAGCAGTGACCTCATTTTTATCGATATAAATATTTGCATTCGTTTATGCAAACAGCGTGAAGCGATTATGCAAATAACAAGTTATGCGTTTGGGCAAAATCTAAAAATCGTACAAAACGAAAAATAAATCAATATTCGGTTTGAGAATTTCGTAAAATGTTTAAAATTCCATAGAAGCAAAAACTTTGTGTACCGCGTTAAGAATTGATATTGCAACCTATTTGTTTGATAATATACTAGAATTTATTACGCGGTTTCGTCTGGGATAGATACATTTGGGCGCTTACATTAGTTTATTTAGACGTTGGCGTTATTTTGGTGCTAACTAATCTTGAAAGTTGAAAATATTATCGTGGACTGTAACTTCATGTAACAACCAAAAAATATAGTCTATCAATTAAAAATAATGTAAAAAGTTGAAAATAGCACGGCTGACCTAGAAATAGCAACCAGAATGACATGTGCAATTGTTGCGCCGCTACTGTTGACCGTTTTGGACGAGTTCTTATGACAGCAGACAAACAGATTAACACATATATTTTCTGCTATATAGCATATAATATTTTCATTCCTGATTTCAATTATTATTAACCCATTGTTTCGTTTTTCGGCAAAGAATTAAAGAAATGCCGAAGCCTTTTATAGGTATTGAAATTAAACTAAACCTTTATTTGATAGCAATCTTCTTTTTTTAATCCCCACGACTATGGCAAGAAGTTTTACTTCTACCGTGTGGTCTGAAGCACATACCTACTCTGTTTTGTTGTTGGACGGAAGTAAGCAGACAGTTATACAATATCGTCCATTAAATAGTAACCCTAAATATCATTCATTCAAGAGTACCCCTTCAACGGCCAATGACATCAGGTATGAATGGAAAAGTGGTACAAAATATGATATGCTAGGACTATTCAATTGTTTATTGTATTTTTAAGATTTAAAAAAACTAGATTTTCAGCTACTTCGGATTCGTAGGTATAAGATTCACTAGAGATAACTCAAAGTATCTTCTTCCAAAAATGTGTCATGCATAGATGTGCAAAAAAATTCATGCTACCCTGTGCGCATACTATACAGTTACATAAACTACTAAGTTCGTTAGGTTCGGTCGCAGTGTTCACGGATTTAGCGTCCAGTGTTTCATAAATTGATGTTTATCGATTTTTGTTCTAACGCATGGATGTTCAAACTCCGTCTCACATATCCGACTCTAAAAACTGGACAAGCGAGAGCGACTAGCGAACCATTAGTCCTGTCCTGACCCTATTCTTACATCGACAAAAAAGTGTGTCGCAAGCAAAATCTCAAGAGCTAATAAAAGAAGTGGTGGAAATCATAATGATTATTAAACCAAACTAATCCGGCCTTTCTGTTGACAACGAATTTTAATATTGAGAATTTGTGAATAATAAATAAAAAATATATTGCTGAAAAACTAATACATATTTTTAATGTCGGAATTTTGATGGTTGAAATGAAATGTAAATCGCATTTTTTAACTGGGCACTGATCCTATTTTTGATGAACATTTTCGGTAAAATAAAACTGTTGGATAACTTTTGAAGATGTTTCGAGGTTTCCAAATCGAAGATAGAACAAAAAAAACGAAAAAGCCATATTTTTTTCACAACTCCCCGCTGCTGTATCCTATACGTTGAAACACCTAACAGATGTCACTAAATGTGGAATAATTGTATATATTTACCCTTTCGTCGAATTGCATCCCGTCAAAGCCCACAATGCTATTATAATTGTAAAATCACTGGTAATTCTAAAAGTAGTTGGAAAGCGGCAATTCGCCACTCTGTTAATGTGTTGTTTACAAAATAAGGATTAAGGCAATTCTCGAAATTTAAACTCAGGTATCAGTGTGGCTCTCAGACGTATAATACCTTACCTCGTAAATAATATTTGTCGTATTTGTATCTTCTATATAAACGTTAGACACTGTTTACTGTCTGTCAGTTCGAGACCATTCGTGCGCTCGAATGCCTGAAGATGCCGAAAGGCGAAACCCGGGTCGTTAGTGACAAATTAGATGGAAGTGTACAAAATCTCAATAATCCAAATTTGATATTGAAATTCCATCAAGCACCCTCAGTCGATGTCTTAAATTTTGAAAAAGCCATAGTTGATTAATGAATCAATAAAAATAATCACGACGTTCTTTAGATAAATCTTACATGTACAGTGTATAAGTTTATAAAGAAAGAAAAATACATGTGAGTAACAGATAAATTAAATTTAAAAACACCAGACCGGACTCTAAGCCTATATTTTTATTATGGACATATAACACAATATCTATTTTTTATCTTTGAATTTATTATTCAACTTTTTATATAAAAAATATGTTTACAGGTGTAGATAATTCAAAGGTTCTCGATAACGTTTGTTTTGATGGATGACTCTGTGTGATAAGTGATAAGATAAATGACATTATAATATTGATTATGAAGTTAATTCGAATAGTAAAATGCGGCTATATTATTTGTAAACAGAAACGTAAAGAATGACAGAGCACTCATTGCATGATCATTATTCAATCTACAATTATAAAGATACAGAATTAGATGAAAACAAAATTAATGTTCTTATTTATGTGACAGTTATAAAGCAATTGCAATCGTAGATATTTTTGAAAATATAGCGGTGGAACAGTTTATAGTTTGGAACAATGATTATTTGTCGTTTGAAAAAATTAAGAATGTAAAATCAAGCAGATGATGTAGAGTTGTGTCAGCTGTCATGAAACAACTGTTTGAATTTGGAACTACGTAGGGTGACTGCTATAGTAATTGGACGACGATAGTTATTGGACACTTCAACTTTAAACGTCCAAAATAAGAGTAGCTAAGCATTCTTGTTGGTGTGAAGGAAACAAATATATCTAGACTTTCTATCTCTATGTAACTGCAGCTTTCATTATCCACTACTAGATGAAAATACTAAGAAAGTTTCATACGTATGTGATGTCAGGTCAAAATCGGGAAAAAAGTTGTTTGTGTTGGCAGACCTAGGACTTCCAATTAACCGCCCAAAAAGACTAACCGGTTTTCGGTTTTTTTCTGACGAAAAAACCGGTTAACCAGTTTAAGCCGAAAAATACGTTTTAACTATTTTCCAAAAACCAATTTTGGTACCATAATGTAATAGTGTAACGATTGAAAAAGAAGGTATTTTTCTTCATAAAATTGACGAATATGAAATAATAGGTATGTATTATACCAGAGATTCCCAAGTCCGTGCCGGCGGACATTGCGTTCGATTTGTGTGCGCTCGGCGCTCACAAATTTATCGCGGTAATTCTACAGAAATCGGTGTAGAATTACCGTGACAGATTATTTATCACTTCAATTTTATTTTCTCCTGTTTATAAAATACTCATTTGATAAAAATGTTATTCGAACTCATTTGTCTGCATAAGTCGAAATGTTTATGTTGTTTGGCTACTCTGCTAAACACTGCATGCAGCTTTATGATTGTTTACTGACAGGAATATTATCAAGCTCTACTTGTTAGGAGGCACTGGTCAATGAAATGCAATGCCAAAGATCACACTGACTTTGAGATTGATATAATAATTTTTAATATATTTAATATATTTTAATAATTGATATAATAATGTACTTAAAGGCTGAGAGCCCTTGTATTATAATATACAAGTTTAAATATACACCACCACAAATACAAAATACAACGCACCATAACAAAATATTTAATCAGACGCAAAATACAATTGGTAATAATCCAATTATTTAACACATTGATGAGAAATATACACACAATGTAAATGCAGACAAGAAAAATGCATACATGACAATTGCGCACGGAGTAAAAAGAATACATATTTTGTATGTATTATATTTAAAAAAAAAAAAAAATATCCTAGAATTTTATATACTTATATTAGGGATGAATATTAAATAATTTATTACGTTTTCAATGTAGAAAATACTATTATTTTATTAAGTAATCTTGATAATTTATAATCTAAATTATTTTTATTTCATTATTATGTAACTTGTAACTTAGAGTATATTATTACGAAAACAAAATAAACTAATTTACTCTCAAATAATAACTGATTTAAATTTACATTTTGCCTTTTTTCATTGAATGTATAAATACCTATATTATATTATATGAATTGAGGGGTCAACGTCGTTGGCTTCTGTTGAGGTCATAAAACGATTTTTAAATCTATTGATAGATTTCTATTCGAAAATAGAGTTGCCTCCTATATCTAAAACTCCCTCCCACATATCCAAATTTTAAAAGAAGATGTAACGGGAGCGATTAGCTAACCACTAGTCCTGCCCTATCTTCTATTCCTGCTCTTTTCGAAAAAGAGAGGCTGAGCAACTTAGTAATAAAGAATTCTTGTAGAAACAGCTTCTGTTGAGATAAACTCCATTAAGAGTCCATATGCTCCACATTATGGTTTTATGGTTTTATTTATATATAATTGTAACTGTATGAATATGGCTTTGATGCAATAATTGTACTGTGTATATTATATAGAACCAAAAATAAGTATTTAAACAGATACCATAATAATTATTAATGTGTATATTATCATAAGTTCCATGATTGTATGTTCCAAGAACATTATTTTGCAACTTTAAACCATTTTTTCTTTATTGTTTAAAAACTCTAATGCACCTTGCATCTCGTGTTTCATTAAACTACGAATATTCGTGAGACATTATTATTATTGTTCCTTTCGCACTACCCCTCATTTACAAGTGTTCTTATGTATGATTTATGACACTTATTGTCCCACCAACGAACCAATATACCAACGAACATGCTTTACAATTGAATTTTTGTGTTTCCGTTGACTTTATGGATATAGAAACATGTGTTTGTTTATTTAAACTTTTTATTTTCCCAATAGATAATAAAATACACTATCCCGTTTGGCTTAGAAATCACTATACCTTTATTTTACACAACTTTCTCGATTTTTTTGTTGGGTAGCAGTTATGTTAGATGTTGATTCAATATTAAACAACAAAAAACATCGAACGACGAAAAATCCTACTAAAAATATTTGAGTTGATGTAATGGGTGTCGGCGTCCGTGGCGCAGTTCGTAACCTCGTTGGCTACGGTTACGGATGTCTCGGGTTTAAGCCCCTGAGCCGAGTGTTCCATAACTCGATTTCTGTTCGTAGGAATGGGTGTATGTGGTGTCTAAATTCTCTCTCACCAATACGATCCTAAAAAAGTGGCGTACTGAGAGCGCTACTCCTGTCCTAGCCCTATCCTTCTATCCTTACTCTCTTCGAAAAGAGAGGTTGAGCAATTGAGTAACAAGCAGTTTTCGTAGAAAACTTCTGTTGCGATACCTCCATTATAAGGTCATATGCTCCACACTGGGAAGCGGACATGGTAAAAAAGATGCGAAATATAAGATAAGATAAGCAATATTATATTCATCGTTATAAATATTTTTTTACAATACCAAGCAGCTTAGGTAGTAATCAGATAATTCTAATAAAAATCAGATGTAATCGTGAAAATTTATAAAAAAAATTTGATAATAAATCTATATATTTTTTATAATAGTACCTACAAAAGGTATTCCAAATTTTATTTGCATCTGAAAAATAAATAATAAACGTAGATGTGTCGTAAGTTCAATAAGAACTATTGTGTAACACTAGTGTTATTCTCATCGAAAATATAATATGAGAATCCTTTCGAATTTTGGATATTAATTTGTGTGTAGCGTCAAATCGATTTAAAAAATGATTGTTTTTCATAATTTTACCTCATTTATATTACAGGAACTAGATAATTGAACAATATTCAAATATTTAAATAACTGATAACTCTACATATGAATAGATGTATTAAACCTTATTATATTTAATATGGAAAGAGAAATTTCTAGAAAACCCGGTTAACCGAGGAAAATAAACCGGGTTTCGGGTTTTTTCAAAACAGCCAATAAACCGGTTAACCGGTTTCGGCTTAAACCGGTTTGGAAGCCCTAAGCAGACCCTTTAAGAAACAGTAATATTTTAGTGACATTTACTTTATAAAAGATTCGTGAATTTCGTACCGAAACTTCTCAGGAATGCGTGAGACTACAAGCTGTCAATATTCATTGAGATTTAAATATTGGTACAACAACTAATATAAAAAGTAAATGTGTCCAATTACTATGTTTTTCCATATTTTTCAGTCTAATAAAAATATCTAAAGAACCTTTTGTTTGTATTACTGTTGTGTTCATTTCCTTGAAACTCATTGTAACTCCTTGAAACTCACTCTGTATCGTTTTCATTTAGTTTGTTTGTACAAAAATGTTTAGTAAAAGTATAATTTATAAAAATTAGTGTATTCTTCCATACGGCAGAGTTCGAAATAAGGAACATTTTGGTAAAACTAACTCAATATGTCATTTTTTCGATTTAGTGTTTTCTTTCAGAACAGCGACGATATGTTATATGAGTAATGATTTAACATGTTGTATGAGTTAAAAGAAAAATGGCCAGGTAGGTACATTTCTCTATTGTACAACTTCAAAAATATATATTATACGTATTTGTTTATAAATACAATATGTCTAGATTTTTCAACACGATTCTGTTTAATTTTGGAAATAGGGTGACTGCTATAGTAGTTGGACACTTAGGAAATACTTTCCTTTAACAGTGTATAAGTCAAAAAAAATAAGAATATAGGAAACATGTAAGATATGTAGAGATGAGGAATTCAAAAATACCAATTGGTTAAAACTGAATTTACTGAGTTTTAAAACTCCCCTGAAAATTTTGCTGAAATGTAGATACGCAGTTTGCTAGCAAAGACAACGATATATCTAAGACAAATAAATAAAAAATATATTATTCTGTCAAAACAAATATTTTTTGAATTTTAAATAAATTAAATGTCATTATTTACAAACCTTGTAAAGAAAGTAGTTTTTGTATTCGAAATGACGCAATACATTCTAAAAATCGGTGAAAGAAAATAAAAATGTCATTAGTAAAATAACTACTTTCGTTGTTAGCACCGCGTCTGATAACTGATCGACTGTTGATACTGGTCATGGTGTGTTGATACTCAAAAATGAAACTATTTTCATATATGGAGAACTTTCGCGCGCGAGATTCGTATTTTCATGAAAATATTACCTGATATGTCTTTATGTCGCCATCTTTAAAAATGTCCTTAACACCGACACTGCTGAATTTATACTTGAAATGTTGGGTGTGCAAAACTCAGTTTTGTGACTGGACGAAATGAGTTAAGGTCAAATGTA
Source organism: Himalopsyche phryganea (assembly GCA_022494535.1). Classification (NCBI taxonomy): domain Eukaryota; kingdom Metazoa; phylum Arthropoda; class Insecta; order Trichoptera; family Rhyacophilidae; genus Himalopsyche; species Himalopsyche phryganea. The sequence continues at coordinate 525,451 of JAGVSL010000149.1, read as the reverse complement.
GCGGGTTCGTAAACTTCTTTGATGTGAACGTCGTCTGAATCTGAATGGTTAATAGAAATATATTATTTTATATATTTTATTAAAATTTTCTTTTTTTTAAGCAGAATAGTGCATGGTTAAAAGATCAGTCAATTGCAGCTCTGTATCGGATAAATAACGTAATGAGTAAATTCGATTCCTTTATTGATCGCTATTGTGTTATGGAAGGCGGTAGTGAAATAGGGGCCGAATCACGGGCGGGAGTAGAACAACCAACTTTTAGAATAAAATAATGCTGCATTTTCTGCGAAAACAACTTCAACGCACTAACAAACGATTTTTTTAAACGATTTGACTAAATATAGAATTATTTGATCTGAACCGAGAAACCGCCAGTCGAAAGCATTTAATGCAGAAAATTCAGATTATGAAATGATTTTATTTTATATCGATAAAGTTCGTTTGATGTTATCAAATATACCCCACTCACATAAATGTTGTAGGCCACCCTGGGTAATAAAAAAATAGTAGACACAAGAAATGCGCGAGATATTAACCTTGTTTTGGGAAAGCCGTCAATACAACGATGATGTAGAAACGCTTGTATTCTGCGAGACAATGTTTACTGAAAAAACTTCAGCGTTGGAAAATAAATTTTCTAAATATGTACCTTAAAATTTAATACTTCGTTAATAGTTACATGTATGGTTTTAATACAACATCTACTATCGGTTAAGAGCCTTGGGTCTTTAAATGTACGGAACAAAGCTAAAACAAATTTAACAATGAAAGAATTTTATACGGCTAAAATAACAATAAAAACAACAGAAACAAAAACATGAATTGTTAACATAAAAATAATAAACAATTTAAAATTTATTAAAATCCAGCATGGGCATGTTTCGAAAGACGATTCATTCAGATAAGTACGACAATCGGTTATAATTAAATTATATTTGCTGAAGAATCTTTCAACATCAACACTATTTACTGGACAACAAATTGATTTTATAGCAGCATGCGCAAACTCTTTTAATTTAATTTTCGTGGCCATTGATAATCGTAATGTATCCGGGATTAATCAATGTTCACAGTAGCTAAAAGATGCTTAAAAACGCTCATACCCTTCTTTACAATGAGTCTCCTATTTTTCCGGGGCATTTAACCGGTTACCGACACAAATAATGGTGTATGTATAACAAAAACAGTTTATTTCAGATGAATTTTTCATTGGAACCCGTAAAATGGATTGATTATGTACTTACTTTGTTTAATGTCTCATAATATTTACAAATCCGTCCCATTCAACATTTATTATAATATGTGCTGTTTTTATTATACATTTTTAACATTTCTATTAAACAATAAACTAATTTTACATATATATCTGATTCAATTCGCATATTTTATTATTTCGGCATAATTAGCATCTATGGCAAAATGCTCAAAATACGTGTCTCTAATAATATACTAATATAACATAATTCTTGTGAACATAAATACTTCCTACTAGGTAACCTCACCTTAAGAATCAATTGCATATAATTATAAATATCGTCGTTGTTCTGGAAGAAGGCACTAACTGAAAAATACTAGTTTTGAGTAATTGAACTTTGAAGTTTGTCAAATGTTTGAAATCCTATAGCTATTCCATTTTGTTTATTTGTACAAAACTATTTTGAAGTAAAAGTATAATTTATAAAAATATAATATAAGTAATTTAATTTAAGACATCGACTGAGGGTGCTTGATGGATTTTCAATATCAAATTTGGATTATTAAGATTTTATACACTTCCATGTATTTTGTCACTAACGACCCGGGTTTCGCCTTTCGGCATCTTCAGGCTTTCGAGCACACAAATGGACTCGAACTGAGAGACAGTAAACAGTGTCTAACGTTTATATAGAAAGAAACTTCGACATTCGCAAATCACTTGCTAATGGAGAACCATACGTTTAATGCGGATGATGGGGTTAAACTGTTGCATAAAAACATGGGGGATCATAAATTATTTTATCAAGAAATTTTGGAAATTAATAGAGCCCAGTTAAATTCCTTGCCAATTTTGAATGAGCAGCTGAACCTTCCTAATTCTCCGCTATTATATCTTATACGTTTAAACACCTAACAGATGTCACTAAATGTGAAATGATTGTATATATTTACCCATTCGTCGAATTACATCCCGTCAAAACCCACAATACTATTATAATTGTAAAATCACTGGTATTTCTAAAAGAAGTTGAAAAGCGGCAATTCGCCACTCTGTTAATATGGTGTTTACAAAATAAGGATTAGGGAGATTCCCGAAATTTTAACTCAGGTATCAGTGTGGCTCTCAGACGTATAATATCTTACCTCGTAAATAATATTTGTCGCATTTGTATCTTCTATATAAACGTTAGACACTGTTTACTGTCTCTCAGTTCGAGTCCATTCGTGTGCTCGAATGCCTGAAGATGCCGAAAGGCGAAACACGGGTCGTTAGTGACAAAATACATGGAAGTGTACAAAATCTCAATAATCCAAATTTTATAAAAATGTTTGTTCTTCTATATGGTAGAGTTTGAAATAAGGAATATTTTGGTATAACTAACTCAATTTGTCATTTTTTCAGATTTAGTGTTGTCTTCCAAAACAACGACGATATATATAATCGGCGTTAATGTTTCAAACGATATTGTTAACTTTCTAATTGGTAGAAATGTCCATGAAATATAAAATAAGACGTAATTCGTTTTTCTAAGAATGATGTACAACAGTCAAAATGTGAAAAATGTCGCCATTGATAAAAAGCTCCGACAGTGGATGGATAATAACTTTACTATCATACTTGTGCGAAAGCGTGCGGAGCTTTTTCTTAGTCACTTTCAGTAGCGCATTAAGGCAATCACTCGACAATGCTATCTTCCTTTATCTTTTACCACAAGGGAGCAAGGATATTACAAAGATTTGAACAAGTTTGTAAAGAATTGTTCGAAACTTTTCGAAGATTTCCCACTTCGGTAATGTGTTAAAATAACGACTTATTGTGGTATATTTATACTTGATCGATGGGTGTGTTATTTAACATAAAATTGTATTCATCCAGGATAGGTGTATTTTTTAAATGAACACGCATATTATGTTGATGGATTGAACTCATGTCGACTACTATGGCTAAGCATATGGCCTTCCAATGTAGCATCTGAACAGAGGCTATTAGATGGGGTTAGATCGTGGTGCAAGAAGTATAGGTGACCTGAAGAAAATTACCGTCGCAATTTTTGTCTTTATTGACGTCATCGCGCGTTGATTGAGTTACATTGTTTGCAACAGTGTTTTGGCGACAATGAATTTTGGTTCGTCAAAATGACGTAACATATTTTACAAAAAAAGCGATCCAGTTCACATATACTTCTAGCACTATGGGGTTAGGTTAGGTCTTTGAATGCAAAGCCAATCGCAAATTTGAAACATTGACTACGCAATCGAGTAGGACATAAGCCCAAAAGCGTCGACAGCTAGATTACGGGACCGATGAATATAAACCATTTTTTATTAAGATTATTTTGATAGGGTTAAGTTTCTAACGACATCAGAAGCTATGCTTATTGGATGGCATGGAAGCTAAACCACCCTCTGAGAAGATAAACTCTGGTTTATCATGGCGCGATGCGGCTCTGGCGTAGATAAATAGTGGCGGGTGGCAAGTCGGGCGAGGGTTATCTGCGAGCGGGGGCGAGGGGCCTATGACATAACGCACGGTTGTTCGCTCGCAGCTCGCACTATTTCTCATGTGGGTCAACAGTGAACAGACATCGATGTTCGTCCTTGAGGCGGACCACAGAGCTCCGAGAGGAGAGTTGCGGTTCTTTACTGCCGCTGCGAAAATGAATTGTAGGCGGCCGGCGTCCTTGGGGCCTCGTTTACAAGGACGACTGGCCGTCCCCGCCCCCGCCACAGCCGACGCCCCCACCAGCGTATTCTCTTTTCTCAGTACATCTGCTTTTATGCTGCTGTTATTATTATCGTCTACTTTTATCACTGATATAATATTTACGTACCACATACTTACACGTACACGTCTTATAAGAACTAGACTTTTTCTAATGGGGTTAGTGAAAACGTGCTTAACTTCATTCAAACAGCGCATGAACTTTTATTATGCAGTAAATTACACTACTTTATGGTAATTAATGATATCTGATGGGGTATATGTAGCTAATGAAAATTAACTCTTAGTATAATTACTTTTTTACATGCCTATAATGCCAAATATATAATATAAATTATTAATGAAAAACATAACATATTCGACACATTATAATCATTATACCGCTCGAGTGACACTTATAACTTAAGATTTTTTTATCACGGCGAACGGAGAGAGGAAGGTGCTATAACAACTGTATTGATAGCAGCGGTTTTATTTGAAATATTTCATATATATTATATTTTATACATAAAATATTAACGTAAATCTTATATTTATTATTATATAGAACGAGTGAAATTGTTATCATTATAATCGCAGAGCATTCGTTACTTAAAAATAAATGATTAATCAGAAACCATATTTTTATTACATCATTTATAAAATCTTGAAAGCGAGAGGAAAGAAAAAAGATGGTAGAAAAGGGACCGGAAACGGATCTCAGTCAAACATCACACCCGGCTAACGAATGTGACCCGAAAAGAAAAAAAATACCCGCACACTTTTCAAAAATACAAAAAAAAAAGCTTGGCGCATGTAAAAGGAAATGCCGCCTCTTAGTATATTACTCCAAAAGAGAAATCTTATCACGATCTCTGTTGCTATTATGGCATCAGAAAAAAATAGCAATGTAATTTAAATTTTATTGAAAAATGCATTGAATTAAAAATGATTAGCAGTAGTAAAGATATATATTGCAATATACTTAGACAGTTGAATTAAATACTTACAGATAATCTGCTCGGTTTTCTCAGTTTAATTGATTAACGCTGGTTTAAATTCGTGTAAAAAATGTTTTTGAAATCAGATGTTCTGCCATCAGATAGGACTTAATGCTGATCATTAGTATTCAGATGATAACGTCTACTTCTCACCTAACAACCACATAAAAATGATAAACACAATGTAATAACCCACCCCCTACGCTTGGAGTGTTTTAAAATAAAGCACCCGTCTGGCATGTAAACTGGGCAAAACATTAAATTTATAAATACGTACCTCCTTCCGATTCGATAGATAAGTAAGTCTAACTGAATAATTATTTTAAGATTTCTAACAGAAAGAGAAATAACAAAGAAAATTCTTTGGACATAAAACGCTTCAATCTCCAAAATTGTTAAAGTCAAAATTCAATTGGTTTTGTGTTCTAAATAAATATTTGTTTTGCAATTTAGTTTGTAAATATTGATTTAACGTTTCTGGGGTATCGAGTGAAATCCTTATTATTTCAATTCTTGAACTGAATTGTTTCTAGGTACATCATGGAATCGTAGTGTTGAAATTGATTTTTAATTTTAATATAAGGTATATATCAGATCGCACACATTGATACACATATATAAATGTAATGTAATACCGTTAATTTCGTATGATTGACAAGAATACCAAAATAAGTAGCATGTAAAAGATATCAACATACGTAGAACATAAACAAATAAAAAATAAAATTGTGTCTACGACGTAAACTAGTGGCGTAGCGTTGTTCCGGCGCTACGAGTTTTGAACAAAACAACAAAAAGAAGCGGAAATAGTCGAAGCGTTAGTCGGGCGTATTCAAAATCAAAACATGAACGTAGGTACGCGGCCGATACCTAGGCTGTACGTAGATAAGTCATAATGAGCCGCAAGTGAAAAACTCACAACAATAACGACGGCGCGGATTTATGTGGCGGCGCCGCCCATCGGCGTCGGGTTCCCGCCGTCCTTGGGAAGCGAATTCGTACAAATTGGGTTATTGTACCGGGCGGGTGGGGACGGGGGTTTATTAATGGGTGGCGGGGCGATACGCCTGCCCCCGCGGGAATTACAGCCGGCGCGCACTGTCGGGAAAAACTCACCGCATTGTTGGAAAAGCCGAGGCCCGGGAGCTACTTGCGGTCCGCTATGCTAATTGCAATACAAAACATTTTAGACTGAGCCTGTCCTTGAACATGTCTCTGTATTCTTACAAGAATTTAAGTAGTTTTATTTTCCTTTTATGATGCTAGAATTTTAATAATTAGAACCTAGAAATGGCTCAGGGTAATGGGACATCTATTACTGACCTTCAAGATATACTTCGTGGTATACTAAGACATTTGCGTAATATTTCATAATGGGCTATAATATTACATTGAATATAAAATAAAATATCACTAAAAAACAAGTTGATTTTGAACATTTTTAAAAAATTTAATCATGCAATATGCAGATTTTTCTCCATTTTTAGGTTCGTTTCATAATTATCTTGATTAAATTTGTCAATATAATATACTAGTGAGTACCCGGCATGCGTTGCAATGCCACTCAAAGAAAGAAACGGTTTGTGCGTTAATTCTGTTTTTGAATTGCATTTAGATACACATCTGGTGCGTGCACGAATAAATCAGAAGATTTTTCCGAGATGTCGCTGTTCTCACGTATTTGATTCATTTTTTAAGATTATAATTTTTTTTTCTTCAGAAACCTTCACGGGTGTGCGCACAACAACTCACAAAGTTTAATCGAAATCGGATGAATGAAGAAACGCATAGAGGTTGTTCTCTTCAAACAAACATTCATTTATATATATATAGATTCCGACAGAGTAAAAATTGTAACTTGTTTTACAAAAAATGTCATTACGCATTACGCTACCGTAAGTACTATGATGCAACGGAATATTGTTCGCGTATTTATAAAAACAAATATAAGTTTTGACTATAAAGAAGTAACAGAATAGATTTTGTTTACAAATCTTGTTAACAAATGTTCCCATTTTTTGTTACCTGATTATATTAGAAATTAATTTTGTTAAATCAATGTCAATCAATGCATGTATTACATTATGCAATGAAAGTGTGATGATATCAATTTTTAAATAAAACAAGAGTGATTATCCGTGATACGCTTTTAAAATGATAAGTTAAAAAAAACTTCATTATGAAATAGGTTGAGAGTTGTGCGAAATCAGCAAGAGTGTTTTGAAAACATCCAATAAATCAGGCGGTCGCAGCCGAATGATACATTGCGCAACTCTGCCCCGCTCCACCTCTACACATCCGTCTGGGATCGCGTGGGAAAATACCAACTTTCACTAGAACGGGACGCGGGAGGCGGGCGGCGACTGGGGGCAGGAAAACCCCCTGGGAAGTCTGCGATCGCAGGGCCGTATCCGCATCCGCTTTGCCGCGTGGCGTCGTCAGCGCCGATACCCGACGCGGAAAACTTTTCGCGCGCGCCACCCACGAAAAGTTTTCGCCCTCAATGTTTTTTTTAATATTTTATTTTAAGAATATGCGGGACAGGACATTAGTAAAAGGCAAGAATTGCGCTGCGTTATATTCATTAGAACAATGTAACCACCTAAAGGTGTGATTGTTTTGTGAATTCTTTTCATATGCTTGTTACTGCTATTGGGAACAGCTTGTTAACTACTCAGTTGCTTAAACCTCTCATTTTCGGAGAGTGGGGATAAAAGGATAAGGCTAGGACTCTTTGTAATTTGTTGGATGGCACAGACTTTTCAGACAAAACAAACATCCATGGCATCAAACAGAAATCCATAAGTCGATTAAAAAATCGATTTATTAAACTGTCCCTACTAGAATTTGAGCCGGTGAGATCCGTAACCGAAGTCAGCGACGTTGACTGCTGCTCTACGGACCGGTATATAACATTTCACATAATATATCGTTTTAATTTAAAGTTTTGTAAACCGATATGGCGGTTTCTAAGTAGTCGACTACACTATGTGTCAGTGCCACAAACTGCTTAAATCAATTACTTAATTCCACAAAAAGTATTAATCGTCACTTTGCCGATAGACGATCCGTAAGTAGTGTTGGAATAATTTATATAATACTAACTGGCCGGTACTGCTCCCGTGATCCCGTACACGGGAAATCACTTCGTACATCTATTCATATTTTACTAATCACAGTCAAAATGGGAACCGTAATCTTTTGGGACTGAACTCTGAGATCACTGTCAGAAACCACCAGGAGCATCATTCGTAATCCCGTAGCCGTATCCAGTACACAAGCCCTGAAGTTATCAAATTAATTTGACATCTATCACGTCGTCATAACAACTCGAACTAAGCTTAAGTCACCGCACTCAACTATACTGTGGATTTAGAGATCACAGTTAGATGGAGGTTGATACATATACATATTGAAGACCAAGAGGAACTTACCCCCAGTACACATACCCTTAAGTCAGTGTGCATGTGAGTAAGTTGAGAAGTATAGTATAGAAGTATGTGAAGTTTTATTGTCACTAAGAAACTTTTGTGAAAATAGTAAATTGTAATTCAATAAACACGAGATGACGTCACAAATACAGAAATGGCGGCCGCCATTTTTCATCCGGCTCACATATACTTTTTGCACCATGCTCTTAAGTTACATTATCTGGCATCTTCTATGTTATCATAGCAACGTAAATTATTTTTAAATCGTGTTGTTATCGGTTGATATCATAGCAACACGAAATAAACGATTATGTAATTGTAAAAAATAATAAAATCGTTAATTTCAAAAAATAAAATAATTACTCAAAATATGGAGCCGAATATTTTAAAATGAAAACTATTAAAACGGTCAACATCTCACGGATAAAATAAAAAATAGCATAGGTGACGTTACATATTCAACGAAATACCGTTAAGAATTATATATGATATGGCTGGAATTGGCAGCAAGCTAACAGTGTGTCATGTTGTCGATGAATAATTAAATAATCCGGAGGTCTAAAAAGTAACCGTTTTGACAAAAGGTTTTGCATCCCTGCGTACATCCGATTCCTAATATGAAGCAATCAACGGCATATAAATTTTATTGATTACTATACATCCACACAAAGCATCCGGTACGAAACATTCATTCCGAGGGCGTTGGTATTAATTACATTAACTGAAGAATATGATACGGCAGATCATGGCATGCGATGAGAAATTTTATCCAAGGGAGCGGTTCTATCTATCCACTCGTCGTCACTTGAAATGCGATACCGAGGCCCTTGCGTCACATCGAGACGCAGATGAGAGCACACGGCCGACGGCGTAGAGACAGGCGGCTTCTACTACGGAGGCTCTACGACACGAGTTGAATTATTTAATTTGCATTCTATATTCATGGAAAGAGAATTTGTATCAATCGTAAAAAAAAGTACTTGATTACACACCACTGAATATATAACAAAAAAATATATAATTTATTTGTCCGATTACAGATGATATGATAAGGTTGTGGAGCAGATGAACTCCTACTGTAGCATCTATGCAGAAGTTGTTTAATCACTCACAGGAGATAGAGAAATGAGGACGCAATTAAGCAACGACTGGTAGTTAGCTATTCGCTCTTTTTACGCCCTTATTTTCCGTGGTCGTATGGTGGTGATTGGAGATACCATCAACAACTCGACTTCGCCACCGACTGGATTCCTTACTGTTTAATATTAATATGGCTATTATAAAAAATAAACTGTTGATCAGATAGAATTTATGTCATGGAGCAATGTGCCACTGTTAAAACAGTAGAATTTTTGAAAAAGAGAGCATTGATTAAAAATTGGGTTTTGTAAATAATACTTAATATTATACAATTTTACGTTGAATTGACTTTGTGAATAAAAACAAATGAAATATTTTTCAACAATATAAGTAACAAAGCGTCTGCCTCGTGTTTTCCATCACTCAGAGTTCCGTGACAATCCCCGTACAATATTGGACGAGTCGTGAATCGGGAAGCATTCCCGAGTGAACCTCAAAGCGGAAATTCAACAAGGGAAGCGCGCGGCGTTGAAATCGTCGCAGCCTTTGATAATTTAGACACAGCGGGGTGAGCTGGACCTTTGGAAACACGAACACTAAAGACCTCATTCAAAGTAGATACCCACATAGCTCAATATTAAATGGATTTATATATCAAGAACACCGACCAGCTTTATTCACTAAAATTTACTTTGTACGGGTCGTTCGGTGTAATCGATAAAAGCCGATTGTACCAAGTGAAAATATATGTTAAATTTGCGGCATACGAGGGCGTGGTTTGTCCAGTTGTCGAAAAATCATGCGAGCATATACAGTGACGCATTCAAGGATAGAGGAGGTGCGTTTAAACGCATCTCGGTTATTTTTCACACGTTTTAGTTGTGATAAGTAAAGTATCTCTGCAAATGGCATACACCTTTATCTATTCCGATTGATTCTAATAAAGATTTTTCGTATTTTGTCATTGAAATTATGTTTTGATATCAATGCTCATAATTATGTACAAACAAACTTATCGTAACAAAAGGTTCGTTTCTTTTCATTAAAAATTGGTTTGAATTTAAAGAAAAGTGCAAACTAACTTGACACCGGTCGCTTTACGATAATAAATTCTTGATTTACCAGAATCTAGCTATAACTTATATCTATTTGGTAAATCAGATTAATGAACACGCATATTTCTAAATTTGTATTTTTCCTAGAACGTTCTCGTGAATTAAAACCAAATAATCAACGTTTGCATTTAATTGATGTCTTTCAAAACTAAAATCAAAGCGTATCGAATAAGAACTTTTCCCATATAGAAAATCATATAAAATTATTTATAATGGACACACGTGTTATAAATAAATATATAAGATACGATAACAACAACAAAAAATCAAAATTCTTTTAAGAATATTATAAAATGAGCTGAAATAAGATTAAAAAAATTTTAAAACCATTTGGGTATATACGATGGCAAAATTTAAAGTAAGCGAAAATAATAATTTCGAATGTACATGATCTAAAAAATAACTTTTATGTTTTCTTATGTCTTCGTTAAATTTGATCCTCCCCGGTTCGCTAGCTTTACAAAATTATTGACATGTCTCATTTAATGAAAGTTATCTTTTTGCGGAAGCTTATTTTTCAAATGTAAGAATGATTTAAGCACACATTTTTACATCGGTAAGAAGAAAAATCAAATTTTTCTTTTCCAACTTGTTTATATATTCGATGATGAAGTTTTTTAAGGAATACTTTTCATCCAGTTCACGACGGCACGTCTGGTGATTTTCAAAATCAGATAAATGGTTAATGGTTAATCGTTTTCAATGCATTAAAATAAAAAATATATATATATTGAATTGGCCGATTAGGAAAAAGCAAAACACAGAATATTATGGAGTTAGTTTTCTTTGAAATAAATTACTTTTATTGGAACACACATTATTTTAAAAGATTCGTAATTTGTTTTATTATTCGCAAGCGACTTACAATAGTTTTCAGCCGTCATTTTACGTTTTCCTTGATAGCCACTGTGTTTATTTGTTAAGTACTAAAAAGAAGACATACCATTTACTATTTCTATAAGGCTCGTTTTATATTAACTGAAAAATGATCAATAATGACATTATTAGACATTTTATACTAATATTAAAAAACAGATAATTTTTTGATGAATCCCCCTACATGTTCAATAAAAAAATCTTATATATAATAGCACAGACCGGTCTGTGACGGTAGACATTTTATTATTATCACATATAACATGTAGGTGTGAAAGTTTCTCATGACCTAAGCGTCGGTGGTGTCTATAAACAATACACACAGTTCCGACGTGATGCAAATTCCGAGGCAAACACAAGACAATGCGTCCGTCAGTATGGAAACTAAAGAACAGCTACGTTGGATATTCAGTATTTCAATTTCAATACGTTTGTCTATGAAAGGCGTTTCCACTAGTTATAAAATAGTATTCGTATTGAATCTATTTGCGATTCATAAATCACTGAAAGATTATATAATTTCTTAAACATGCGACATGTGAAAATTATAAAGAAATAATATAACTTGAATTTGAAATTAAATAAAACATTAAGATTGGTAAAATTAATTTATAGCTTTATAATAATAATCAGATAAATTAATATAATTGAGCTTTTAGTACCATATAAAATACATATGCATGTGACGACGTAACAAATATTTAAACCATTTACTTATTCAAATAACCATGGCTACTTTAAAACACGTGTTTCGTCTTTATTTTATTTTAATTACGTAATATTCATTAGCGTGTTCGTGAACTCCGAATGGTGCATGTAATGTGCGTAACTACTTTGATTCAACGAGGCGCACAAATAATTGCGAGTTTCTTCAGCTATGAAGCAACGAGATATTACTTACTGCCTACTTCGTATTTAAAGAGAACCCATAGAGCCACACGTGGAGATAAAATCATAGTGGAGTACATTTACATGCTGTTACCAATTATTAAGGAGACCCTGAAACAAATTAAATGTTTCTCTTACATGTTAGGTAACGAAATGACAAAAAACATTCATGCATCACAAACACAAAATAAATTCATACTTCATATTTTTTACGTTTTCCCTGAGAGATATAAATTTTAATGGGATGTTTGTTTTAATAATTACCAACCACTGAAATGAACATATTATAGCATAATTCTTCTATTTGTCAGGTCATATTTACACATTATACGTTCCACATAGACTGAGAGCATAAGGATCAAAATCACAAATATTAGACATCTCTTACAATTATTATGTATCTGAAGAGCTTCACAACAGTATTAAAAGACGATTTTGTTTTCCTTCGCCAGCGAAATACATGGCGTTACAAAAATGTGCTGCCACAATTTTACATAATTCAGGAAGCTATCAGGTATTAGGTCAATTTTGGATACATTTTTTGTAACATCCAGTATTTTGGGTGGTAATGTTTGTTGTGGCATATTTTTTTTCCATGTCCGTTCCCAACGTGTAGCATATGGTCTCCTAATGGAGTTATCTCAACAGAATTTTTCTATAAGAATTGTTTCCTACTTAGTTGCTCAACCTCTCTTTACCGAAGGGTTAGATGGATAGAGCTAGGACAGGACTAGTGGTTAGCAAATCGCACCTTATGAAAACTGTCCGCACCGGGAATTGAGCCCGAGACATCCGTAGCCGTAGCCCACGACGCTGCCAACTGCGCCACATACGCCGGCGGAGTATATATGGAATATAAATGGAAACTAAAACTAACTCCATGTCCAAGCATAGATTGATCCACCTGCAAGCTTGCCGAAGAAGGACGTCAGTCACATTCTTTGAAACTGCCCTAAGATAAATTCCAAACGAGAAGAGATGTTTGGTGTGGTCAGCAGTCACGTGGCTTCAATGGGCAATGCTCTCTCGATTGCAAACAAATCACCATATACTCGATTCTGCACTAGTCATTAAAGACGGGTCGATGTTTAGTATTATCCATATACTGAATATATGGATAATACAAAACGATGTGGTTAATCAAACATAAAATCTACTTTACTCATAAGAGCGAACTAGTTTTCATCATACAAATCGAGTGGTGGTTTTTCATTAAACAACAAACATAACTCACTCGAAGGTAGCTTTAAAAATATCAAGCATTACTCGCTACCTTTTTTAAAAATTTGGGACCAACACGTTTTCTTTCCGAATTCTTGTTTGATTTTTAATCAAAACTTCAGAACACGGATAGATGTTTATCATGAAGTGTCCTTGCTAACTGGAAAAGACGAACATTTTTTGAGTCGCATAAAAGAACAACCGCTTGAAAAAAAATACCGCGTAAATCGAGGATCGGGTGTACTTCTGATCAAGGTTAGTTTGTTTTTATACAGATTCATGCAAATACGTCTCCATCAATAATCCAATAAATCGTCACGCAAGATATTTTAGTTTTTTACGTGAAAAGAAGCTGGAGGGATACGGCCACATCAGTCAATTGATTTATGGCGTCTATGGAAATGCTCTACGGACAACATTTGAATACATGGCGCGAGCCTGCCGGGACCTCCATCCTCGGATCCGCCGCAATAACGATAAACGATCGGTCACAGTGGAAGTAATCTGAAAACTTTTCCATTTCCATTATCGCAGGCCTCTGCGGACGACAGCGGATGGACAGCCCCCGATATTCTAGACGGGGAACTGTCTACGGGGGAAAACTATGAGCCTCTACGCCGGGATAAAATAATTTCTGCGTATATTAATATATATAACGCCGAGCCCGTTTAAATATAGTCAGACAACATATTGTTGTTTCACGTAGCCTTGGAGGAAAATTATATAGGATTTAGAATTTCAAAGGAAATTTGCTATGTTTGTGTTCGCAATGAATGAAAATTTATATTTTATTGTTGCTACTACAGACTGATCAAACAGATGGAAATTTATGAAAAACCTATAAGTTCATATTTTTTGGAATTAATATAATCAAATGAGTAGATTCAATATCACTCAATATATAATGTAATATTTTCAATTTAATCGCTTCGCGGGAATTTTGTATATGATGTAAAATTTACTGATATGCTTTTGGAAGAAAATAAAAATGTTCGTAAATTGAATATTACAAGCATCGTCAATAAACACTGTGTCTGTTAAATATTAGGTAGAAAAAACATGTTGAACATTACACATATTATTTTTTAAAGTGCACTCTCAATGTTGGCAAGTTAAAGAAGTTGTTTAACATGAACTGGCTCAACTTGCCTTTTTACGGTTATGTTTTAAGAAAAGAAAAACGAGGAAAACAGTTAGCCAATGGCTTTCTCTAATTTTCCAATTGGTATCGGAAAAAAGACTAAATGAAAACATCACACAATTAATTATTGGACGTGAGAAGTCATCTTGGTAAAAATTTATATGCAGCGTGTGTAGGATTAGAAGCAACCAACTATTGATAAAATAAGTCGTCGTCCGTGACGCAGTTGGTCACGTCGTTGGCTACGGGTACGGATGTTTCAGGTTCAATTCCCAGTGCGGACAGTTTCATAAGTTGATCTTTCAATCGATTAATGGATTTCTTTTCGTATTCGTGAATGTTTGTAATGTCTAAAACTCCCTCCCACCCATCCGATCCTCAAAAACGGGGAAAGCGAGAGCGATTAGCTAACCACTAGTCCTGTCATAGCCCTATCCTTCTACCCCTAATCTCTTCGAAAATAGAGAGGTTGAGCAACTGAGTAACAAGCAGTTCTCATAGAAAACTTCTGTTGAAATACCTCCATTAGGAAGCTATATGCTTCACGTTGGGAGCGGGCATGGGAAAAAATAATTTGATAAATTGTCATCAGACAAACAACAATAAAAATCATATGGTACCTTTAATATATGTATGCACATAAAATAAACCTAATTGTGTAAGATCATATTTAAATTTTTATTTTAACTTATTACTCATATTATTCATCGGACACGCGAAGATTTTTTTTATGAATTACGCATAATTTTTGGCACACTTGAAGAAAAACGTTCATCATCCCTGCTATAAGGTAAAATGACAAATCAATCAATATTGTTTGTGAAACACTATATAAGTACTTTATTTATTTAACGTTGTTTATTCTCTAAATAATAGTATTGATAATAAGTATTCTTTGACCTCTACGGCAAGCCGAACCGTAGCACAAATGTAATTTAATGTTGCGAAACCTTTTTTCCAAAGATTAGAAGGCATTAAAACTACGAGAAAATAATACAGAAAGACACCTTTCGGCTTAAAGCAGCATTACTCGTTTCCATTGATAAAAGTTTTCGCGCCAGATCCGCCTACCTCTCCTTGTCTGGAGTATAATTAGTCGGCGGAAAGAACTTAACTTTCACCGATAAAAACATTTTGAATTTTACACTTGGAAACGAGCAATAAGGTAAACCTGGCTACTTATATAATTAGGCGTTTGGAAAATTGTCTCGGTAAAAAATAGAATATTCACTACCTACGTGTTATTAAAAGAGCTTTGCTTATTCGGTGAAAAAAAAAAGTTTGTTTACCAAACACTTTCTACGGGCGAAAAAATTCGCGTAGTATTTTTACAACCGACCACAACATTGCGACACTCATATGCTATATAAGTAGAAATATATGCGTTTATACTACGATTCTGAAGCTACATAAAATACTTCAGAAAGACTCTTTATTGCGATATTATAAAATTATTGGACACTTTTTTACTACTAAAAATAAGTGATACCAAATGGTGTACAAATATATATATATATATAAATGATGCAGATATTCAATTACCTCGAGTTACCGTGGCAGATATACTATTAATCATCTGTCTTTTGCAGAGCTCTATGACGTTGAGAGGGTCTTCATCGAAACGACTGAGCGATCAAACACTCCCCGAAGAGATGGTAATTGAAGGTAACCTCTCAAGTTTAAGAATCGATTATAAGGCGGCCTGCCTTTCGGAAAAGTTCACCTTTGAACGTTCGCAGCAGTTTTCCCTTTGGATCAATGTAGGTTTTGTATTTATTCGGAAATTACTTTCAGCTTAAGCCTTTGAGGCAGATTCCTTTTCGGGGGCGAAGGATTCTCGGGGGAGGAGGGCGCCGGGGAGAGTCCCGGCGCTACGTCATAGGTTTCCAGGATCGTCGTCAGGGCAACGCACCGTCTCCCTTCCGCTCTCCGGCAGGTGGGGCCAGGTGTAATAAATAATGACGCGTATCAATTTTCGACGCCACTCCATCCATCCATCCGGTCCGGGAGCGGAGCGATATCGGGCTCCGCAGGAGTTTGGGAAGGGGGCGCGTTTGAGTGGCGTGTCGCCTCGCGGCATCGTCAGATTCGATTTGAAGATGTCGGCCGGCGTAAAGACGGTCAGTAATTCGTATAGCCGTGAATTAGTTAATGGACCAGCATGCCATTCTTTTTTCCCTAAAGACATCTGCTCATTTCTTGTCAGTTATGATAGACAATAAAAACATTTTAATTCACTACATACATTCATTTTTGATAAACTGTAGATAAATGTGGAAGTAGTACAAAACAAACTATGTGTGTTATTTTTTAAATATAATACGTTTCCACCAAGAATTGACAGTTAATACCGTTAATGTGATTGATAAACTGTTGTATTTTAAAAAAGAATTTTACATGCAATTATCACCCGGATTTTGATTGAATTAAACACTTATTCATATATTTAAAAACTGGATCGTAAAAGTCATCCCATTCCTTTAGCTAAAACTGTAATTGTGGGTAATATTGCCAGAAATGTGCAGGCCAAGCCGTCTTAAAAAAGTGAGAGAATTAGGATGTAGGGCTAAATCGTCATGATAAAATAGAAAAATAATATCCATTGAAATTTTCTATTTTAGGTTGCCGATTTACTCCAAAAGTATATCGACTGTGGAAAGGAAAAAGGACGTAACCCTCAGTTTTTTCAAAATAGCTTTTTTTCGATAATCACAATTTATGCAACTTAATACACGTTATATCAAAAGGATGTAAGCTGTAAATGCCTAATTAGTATCAAAATTTGGATTTTAAGTTTGAAAAAAAGAGGGACTTTGAAATATGCGGCGAGGAAAATGGACTTACACCACATAAATAATATTATTAGTCGCTCAGGTAAGATTTTCGTAATCGTAAATTACAATTATATTGTTATAAAACAACCCTGTTACAACAATCCTAAATCTTAATTCATAGATCAATCATCTCTTGTTCATATTAGACGAGGAAGTTTACACAATTTTTGCTATATTTACAAAAAACATTTTTTAAACAAACAGTTTTTAGGTTATTTGTCGTATCAATCTATTTACATGAAATTATTATATATACGCTTATATTAACGATTGAAATCATTTTAATAGACGAATATTATTAGTATTTACTGCTTTATATACAGTTCTAATATTATACGATGCATAATATTCGATTATCTTGTAAATTAGTCATAAGAACAGTTTAGATTACACTGCTCGTAAAATGGAATAAATATGACGTACTAATATATTCTCTCGTCTATTTTTGCATCCATAATGTATGTCTTAACTTAATTTGCAGTAAATAAATAGTAGAATAGTGATAGGTAATATTTTGCATTGTTTCTAAAAAAAACTGTTGCAGCGTAGTATTAGGATTGTATTGATATAATTATAACTAACATTTTTGCTATACCACATACTCGATGTGATTTACTATATATAATATTCAAAGTTTCAGTTAATTACTTATGATGCATTCCCGATAAAGCTATTTTAAATATATGCAGAATTGTACTAGCTGCCATAATTCTTTACGTTTATTCAAAAAGTCATTTTAAATTGGTGAGGGAAAAGGCTGTAAGCTGCTTAACTACATTGGTGTTGATAATTTTTGCCACGGAAATAGACGTAACCATCAATATTTTTAGTTTTTCTTAAATAATTGATTAAATTAAAATCAGGTTGGGTAAATAAAATGCCAGATTATTAGTCTTCATGCAACTCAAGGTTGTGTATATTTAATATTTTGATTTTGGCTGAAAATCATTAAACAAACGTTTTTCGTGGCTCCTGTAAAATTTGTTATGTGTGTGTTACGTCCTTTTTATTTTCCACAGTCGATATTATATGCTACAAACTGGGAGCGGGCATGGTAAAAAAAGCAACAACTGTAAGAAAATTGACAATTTTCACTGTTACTGCGGTACAGTATTTATTGAAATATGGCATCATACCTTAAAAAATCGGAGGTCATCGCGCCATTGTTGTGACAACAAGAGAAAATTCAAAATACAAAATAATAAGTAGTGACACACGAGCAATCGTTATCCATAAATTTCCGAGCGGAAAATCGATCGCAGGTGATTTTATAATGCGGTGGGGGTGGCGTGCACGGGGCATGAAAAGCCTTCCGAAATGTACGAGTCGTGTTGTACTAAACCACTTTTCACAATGACGTCCATCAAAACCTACCCGATAACTACCTGCATACCTACACAAAACCACACACTTACGATACCAAAATAACACGTAGGAACACCGAATTCTTATGAAACTGGCGACGAGTGAGCCAAGCAAGCTACGTAAACGTTTGATTAAGAACGAAGATTTTTGCGATCCGTTTTAGATTGCTACATAAAACCTAAATCAACATTATTTCAATTTATATGTTGATATATCAAGCTAATATTATGTCAGCCGTTGTGGCTATATAATTTTACAATATATAAATAAATCACTTTTAAGGTGTTAACTGTCAATTCTTGGCGGAAAGGCATTATATTTTAAAAAATAAAACACAATCCATTTGTACTACTTCCACATGTTTATAATGATCAGGACCGGTTTCGCTCATCACGAGCATTATCTACTTCAGTTGATAACGCTCGTGATTGATAAATAAATGTATAAAGTCAAATTCCAGGACGACTTCATTTATAGATGAATTAAATATATTTGAAAAAATTTAATCATTTATTTTAAAATAATTCCACATATCTATTTAATGATCGGCACTGGTTCTCCTCATCGCGAGCATTTTCAACTGATTGATCACTTCTGTGCAACTAAAATAAAAAATATATTTATTTTCTACTACATAGTAGAGATATAATATAATCAGTGTATTGCAGAAAAAAATATTGATAGTATTGTTAAGAAAAAGACCGATCATCTTTTGTGAATAATTATTAAAAAACCGACTAGACAATGATAGCCCTTGAAAACTACAGAAATGTATAAGTATTAAAACAAACAGCCTTCTCTATATACATAGTAAATTATATACGTTTATTCTAAACAAACCGCAAAATAATTTTTACGACTCTATTCCCGATTTAAATAAAAATTGAAGAGTAAAATAGTAGATTTTATATTTCATAATGATAACAGTATGGAAATTTGTATCAATCTTAATATTTTTAAAACGGCTAGAACCCCACTTAATTTTCAAAAAATTTCAATTTTCTTTACCCATGTCTTATTCCAATATGGAGAATATGGACGCATTACAGATTTCAACAGAACTTGTTGAACAAGAACTAGAATTAAGTTAATCGTTGAATCGCGGTTTCCAAAATAGGTAAAGATGGGATGAATAAACCACGAGTGCTAAACCAACCACCGTCTATACACATACATGTGTTATCAAGATCGAGAAATAAAAAAATAACGGACATGCATTTGAAAAAAAAATACATTAAAAAAATCATAAAATTATCCGTGCGAGGATTCGAACATTGACCAAGCAATTATGTAGGATGAAACCCCAATAATAGGCAACAAACGAACTTCAAATGTGCCCATTCAAATATAACCGAGGTTGAACTTTGTAATTTATAAAAAAATAATCACAAAGTTTTAACGATACACTCGTACATAAATAGGCAGGTGGAGAGTTGTAAAGATCTCGCCAAAAATTTTCTGATCTTTCGAAAACTTATCTAATGAACACGGTGACACACGTGCCGACCGACAAATAGTATGGTGTTTTCCAGTACAGCGGAATTATCTAAACGTTTAGGAAATTAATATTGATTTATCCCTCCCAAAAAAAGCGACCGTTTTATTTAATGTCAGTGATTTAATAAATACTCAATTAAATAGTTACATTCAATTATGTACATAATTAAATGAATAATGCATTTATTATAAAAAAGTGCAACGTATGTCCTTGCACTAAATCAGTAAAAATAAAGTTCACGTTTACGGTGCGTAAAAATGAGCAGAGTCGAAGTTTTACGATAATCACTGATACTTTGAGGGCCGTGCAAAGCTTAGCATAAAAAGCTCGCCTCGTAAAAATACAAACAAAAAACTCTACCGACTCAGCGCAGACAGTAAGATGATGTTCGTCCTTCAACTTTGGGCTGCGTCTCCCCTTTCGCGCCGTCCCCATGACCCGCGGCCGCCCCGAAGAGCCCTCGGGCGGGGCGGGCTGCGCGGGACGGGCGGCCACCGTCTCCCGGCTCGCCCACGCCAGTCCTGCAGCGCACCGGCTGGGCGGATTTCCGCCCGCCGCCCCCGAAGGCTTCTTCCCGCCCGGCCTGCCAGCCCCCGACGATCGCTGTGCTGCTCATGCCGGTAGGTAGGTATTTACGGTCGCGTAATTATGTTTGTCTACGGGAAATGTAACGCTGAAAAAAATCACGTCGCATGCGGTGACTCAAAATAATACGGTGGTCGAAAAAGGTTTATTTTTCAGCAATTAGCAAGCGTTCAATTTGACACAGGTTTCGTAACACTAATTTAAGGCAAGCGGATCACCTATCAATCTTACCAAAATTCTTTATTTTGAAACTAAGCCATCCCGAATAACTGCTTAGATAATAAATAGAATAAAACTCAAGATGACGGCTTGAAATTAGAGCACTTAGTAATACTTATAACAGTAATTAATCAATGTTAGTGATACATATTACATATTTTCCAAGTAACTATCATAACATGTTTTTTCATAAACTTGATAATTATTGTATAACCCGATATTATGTTACATACGAGTTTTTATTTGAAACATAAATAAATTCGAATAATAGTTTTAAATTGCAGACAATGCGACAAACCAGGGCACTTTTCATTTAATGAAAAATGAGAAAGACAATAATGAATGAGAAACATGTGAAGTAAATCGAATAAACAATATAATGAATTTATCGAAGTGTTCACAAAGAGAACTGGTATATTTAATATATATACAAATATATGTAATAAATTATTTGTAATTGAAGGCACGCTCAAAAGTTAAATACCAATAATAATAAATAAACGATAAATATACAGGATTAACTTCGGTAGAATCACATTCACAACACGTCCCATTCAACAATAAAGGACAAATAAATGCCGACTTGTATTTTACAATTACGTTTACATAAACTGTTACAATACTAGCTCTATCGGATTTTTTATGAATTTCGATAAAATATCGAGTAGTTTTAAGTTTTTTTGTATGCGTAAAAACGAACAGAAGGGAAAGGTACAGTGGATAGCTGTGTTGTATAAAATAGTGCCGGTTTTATCAATTTTTATTCGTCGAGCTTTCGTTCAGAATATTGAGCAATTATGAAACTTTTTCTCTTCTATAGATAGTCACGGGCTGGTAAAATTGTTTGATAAGTTTATTTTCTCTGTCGCTAACAACTAATCAGAATTAGGGAAACCATTGCCAGTATAATTGTTGGGTGACGAAATGCCCTAAAATTTACCCAACTAATAATTTGATGACTTCGGTAGTTTGTCGAATCGGAAACGTTAATGATTGCGACACAATTATCCACTTTATTAATCAGGATAACTTTTCAATTAAATTCTACGCAAACCATACAACCGATTTTTTTAACTGATGATATAAATTGAAATGAATTTAATTGAATTATAATATGCATGTGTGCTTGTTTTACCATTAGATCGATACTTGCTATATCAGCGGCATTTTCAATAGAAAAAAAACTTTTCCTAATAAAAAAAATCGGTAAATTTGCAATCCCCAAACGGTAGTAGGGGGTGAAAAAAACTACCCGGTCTAGTTAGAGGGTTATTGTTTTGAACGAGTGAATAGTGGATCGTAAAACCGCGCGTAAATATAGAGTGGCCATCAACAGGCGATGGAAAAGTCAGGAAGAGAATATCTTAAAATAGAATCTATAATCTTAACGGTTTGCCAATTTATGTATATATTTAGTGCACACAGTATTGCGCAAGTTAAAAGTGGAATTGGTTAATTGTACTTCAGAAAAATCAAGCGACACCAATGAAGTAAATTATGATCCTACAATAATTCAACAAGATAAAAAAAATCAGTGATGAATGTTTAAAATATAATCCAGAAAAATCCAATTAGTTTAATTTATAATGTTTCTTTTCCCGCCTACAAGTAGACAATTGCAATTTTTTTTACCATGTCCGCTCCCATATGGAATCCTAATGGAGGTATCTAAACAGAAGATTTTCTACGAGAAATGCTCGTTACTCAGTCGCTCAACCTCTCTTTTTGTAAGTAAGGAGTAAGGATAGAAGGATAGCGAACTTGAGAAATCCGTAGCCGAAGCCAACGACGTTGACCACTGCACCACGGACCCGACAATTGAACGATAAATATACAAGATTATTGAGATTTTGTACACTTCCATGTGTTTTGTCACTAACGACCCGGGTTTCGCCTTTCGGCATCTTCAGGCATTCGAGCACACGAATGGACTCGAACTCAGTTCGAGTCCATTCGTGTGCTCGAATGCCTGAAGATGCCGAAAGGCGAAACCCGGGTCGTTAGTGACAAAATACATGGAAGTGTACAAAATCTCAATAATCCAAATTTAATATTGAAATTCCATCAAGCACCGTCAGTCGATGTCTTAAATTATAAAATATACAAGATTTCATAAAACTATTTCAACCACTTAATTCAATCGGTTGAACAGTCATTCCACCCATAAAAAAGAAAAAAATATTCTGGGTGAAATTCAAGTTTGACCCCCCCCCCCTCCAACTACTTCCAGCAGTGATACCGCTAAGCTGCCCTGTATTTTGAAAGTTTTCTAAATGTGAACGAGATTGTTTTATTGCAGTAATGGAAAAGTCGTTATTATTGCCAAAAAGAAGTGCAGAAATATTTTTGTTTTTTGAGATGACTTTTCCAGCGATTCGTAACAATATTTTTAAAGTCAAAATTGATTTTGAAAATTGAATATTACCTGATAGATTTGTATAATAATTTAGGTGACACAAGAATTCGAAAGCTATGATAGAAGGCTACGATATCTTCGACACAATAAAATAAAAATATGTAATATAAATGTTTTTTCGATGTAAATTTTCAAGACAACGCTTAATTTAAGTATGTATTATAATGTCAGACTTCCACGTGGAAGGGTAAATACCTGGAAGTTGTTGAATTTAATGTTTTCCAAGTAAGGGTGAAGGCCGCCGTAATTGATATGTCCTACCGAAAAGCCTGGGGTTTAAAAAAAGGAAAGAAACCTTAGGTCCTCCGTGGAGAGTAAATTTACCTTTCACTGTAACAATAATTATTATTCCGCAATTTGAAAAAACAGATACAAATAAAATAAAACGAGTAGGTATTACCCGTGTAGAAAAACCGCGCTTACTTTTGCGAAGCTCCGCTACGAATTGCAAAAATTCGGCCGTTTAAATTCTAATTATGCTAAAATAATGAAACCAAAAGACTTAAGAGAGGCTTTGAATAAATTTCGAAATGTATTTTGAAATACGGGGGAAAGGTATAAAATATTTTTTTTTAATTTCAAGGCACCTAGGTACCTAGGTGTACATCCACTTACTTGTACTATTTCTGGCTTGGTGTGTAGATACAGAACCACGCTGACGGCTAACTTTTATAGTATTCACATCCTGCAAAGACAAAAAGTAAATATTGTTATTTATAGTTCTATCAATATCGGAACACAACTAAAATATCGATATAATTTAAGACTTGCTAATGGAGAACCATACGTTTAAACTGTTGCATAAAAACATGGGGGATCATAAATTATTTTATCAAGAAATTTTGGAAAGCAATAGAGCCCAGTTAAATTCCTTGCTAATTCTGAATGAGCAGTTGAACTTCGTAATTCTCCGTTATTATATCATATACGTTGAAACACCTAACAGATGCCACTAAATGTGGAATGATTGTATATATTTACCCTTTCGTCGAATTGCATCCCGTCGAAACCCACAATGCTATTATAATTGTAAAATCACTGGTAATTCTAAAAGAAGTTGGAAAGCGGCAATTCGCCACTCTGTTAATGTGTTGTTTACAAAATAAGGATTAAGGCGATTCTCGAAATGTTAACTCAGGTATCAGTGTGGCTCTCAGACGTATAATATTTTACCTCGTAAATAATATTTGTCGTATTTGTATCTTCTATATAAACGTTAGACACTGTTTACTGTCTGTCAGTTCGAGTCCATTTGTGTGCTCGAATGCCTGAAGATGCCGAAAGGCGAAACCCGGGTCGTTAGTGACAAAATACATGGAAGTGTACAAAATCTCAATAATCCAAATTTAAAATATCGATGTTTTAGTTCAAAGATATCGTATGTCCAGTTTTGCTTATTTTGAAAAAATCGAATTTGAAGATTTGAGATGCATGAAAAATATTGGCGAAATGGATACATTATGCGACACAACATCTCAAATACCTTATATCAGGGTCGGCGAATCTAAGGCACGCGTGCCAGAGATAGCCTGTTCAACAATTTAGCTGGCACGAAACAATTAACAGATTTTTAAATACATTACTCATGGACAAGACACTTCATTTTTCCTACTAGCGTCTTTGTCATTATTATCCAAAATGATTTTCTTTTTAAATGTAGTCCACAAAGTAGTTTGACCGATGAATACAGTTGGGCGTGAATATTACTAAATGTGGTGACATATGAACCGGTTATAAAGTATTTGGCATCGAATGTACAGCAAAAAATCTCATCAATACTAATAATTTTTATTTCATTTTTCTCCAATTAAAAATTGCTTGGAAAGGTGAATGAACACATGGTGAATGGGGATTTTTGGCACGCACATGTGAAAAGGTTCGCCACCCCTACTCTACATGGACGTA
Source organism: Himalopsyche phryganea (assembly GCA_022494535.1). Classification (NCBI taxonomy): domain Eukaryota; kingdom Metazoa; phylum Arthropoda; class Insecta; order Trichoptera; family Rhyacophilidae; genus Himalopsyche; species Himalopsyche phryganea. The sequence continues at coordinate 499,978 of JAGVSL010000149.1, read as the reverse complement.
CAACTTTTTACAGCAAAAAGATAAGATGCAGTCGAAGATTTTGTGTATGTTAATTCAATTTCCACAAAAACTGAATATACAATAGTTACAATGCTAATTATTGTATAACTGTGGTCGCTTTTTATCATAACAACCAGAAATAAACAAGATTTCAAAAATATATGCATCATCCCATTCATAGAATAGTTACTCGACTCAAAATATAGAGCCGAAAATAACCAATCATTGATAAATAAAAACACCTAAAACGCTCTAGGGTTCACACAGAATCATAAAACAGGCTTGACGTTACATATACCACGAAATACCCCTTACCATTTTAATATTATATATGATTTGCTAGTGATAAATGATTACTCAGAATTTCAAGTTCACAAAAAATATCGTTTATTTATACGTCCAAATATACATGTATGTCTGCAATATTAATTATTGCTCCAATGTGCGACATTATTGCATTATAATCCAGATCGAAATTTATATAAATCCTACAAACACCACTACAATTGTATATGCATATTTCGCCGTATAAATATCTAATTAGATAATTAAAAATGTTTATAAATGTCGCTGCTATGTTGTGTAATTGAAAGTCCAGTGTTCGGAAAAATAATAAAACAATGTGACACTTGAGTAACTAAATATTGCACACATTTAAGTACTCGACTTATATTTCCGAAAGACAGTCATAGAATATATCGAAGTAAAATAATTAATATGAGGTGTTTTAATTACGCAATCCGTAAATTAATAAAATGTGATTCAAACGATAAACCTTTTTAATAAAGCAATGCTGGGAAAATGGCATTTTCACCAAATCGAATGTAAGTTAAAATAAAAATTACGACTCCATATTTAATTGCAGTTAACTTTCTAACAATAAATTGCAATGGTTATTAATTTTCATTCCAAGATTGACAATACGCTGTCTCATTGTAAATAAGATTTGAATATTTTTTAGACGTACTGCCCACTGTCCTAAAGGATTTAAATTTCAATTGATAATAATACATGGATATAGTACACCAAAATGAATGTACGAAAGATTGTTTACGCGAATCCTTATGCATATTAGGTATAAACATTTTTGGCTCAATCGTTCTCATCCGTTTAGGGTTCTGCAAATCTTCCTAATATTATACGACTTAGGAGCAAAAATACCGTGCGAGATTATCGCGAAGTAATCAGAGGGCTGCTAAGCCGGCTAATCTGTGCCCATGTGGCACTCTCTCGCACTCTTCGGTCTTCTGCACAGCGCATATTTGCATGGAGTGATTTTATAATTCGGTTCACGGATCACGAATCGCGCCCGCTCTAATAATTTATCATAGCCGGAAAAGTAATGGGATAAAGGCACAATTTTGCAGGCACCGTTTTCATTCCGACCCATTACTTTGACAAATAACACAGACTCTTTCAGGGAGTTAGGATCGCCATACTTCTCGCAGATCTCACTTTTGGAACATGCTAATCTACAATAAATACACAACGTTTCTATAACTGGCGATTATAAAATATTATGAAAATTGAAGTATTAAATGCTTTTACTCCTACAAACTTAACATTATCAAATTTAAAAATAACATATATTATTCCGAATTAGAATAGGCAAATAGTCGAAGTTCACAAATATATGGGCCGCATTAGTTGGCCGAGACATGCACAAATGCAAAGATACTGACATCTGAGAGACCGAATTATACGAATAACTGAGGGGTCTTATTATATTTTAACATCTTAAAGTTTCCGCGCGGTAAATTTGTGATTTGTTAAAATTCTGATCAAGTTTACATCCGTATCTCGGCAAAAAAAAATTAAGAGATACAGGACAAATAGTATCAAAAACATAGGGAGATCCAGGATATAGCGTTGGATACCCTCGAGAAGGTTAAGACCCAAGCAACGTCGTTGTGCTAAGAGGTTTTTGATAGTTAATAGAAAAGTAATTGAGATTTCTTCACGAAATCTATTAAACGTTTTGTAAAAAGACTATTCCATTATTTCTGAACGAAATGAAATTATGAGGTGTAGTTGGCGTATTATAAGATATACTTTTACGTTTTAAATGGTAGTGTCATGCATACTAAGCCCAAAAGGCGCTCCATGCTATTTCCAATGCGAACTGAAGCATAAACGGCATTATTTTTTCACTCATATTCAGGAACATACAAAAACGTAGTGGGCACATCGAAGCCTGCAGAAACGTACTCTGCAAATAACTATGTACTGCTCCATTCCAGGGCAGAGCGCATTAATGTTCCGTGAATACGACCGCCAGAAATCGGCCCAGAGCGAATTGGGAAGAACACAATATTGCGAATCATCCCCAATGAAAAAAGCTTTTGTGTTCGGAGAATGCTAATGACGGCGAAGAAGCCTTTCAAACAGTTTCATTAAGCCCACCGAACTGCTCCAGATATTTATATATAGCGATGCAGCGTAGAAATATATCAATATTCACTTAGAAGATTTCTTCATATTAAATTTACCGGAAAGCTATGTAAAAAAATATTATAACCGTAAGTTTTTTTTTAGTACACTTGTAGAACAATATTAAAATATGTAAAGATATTTTAAGTAAGTAGTCCATCAAATTTCAGACATTTAAAAAACACACTCGTACTCACACAAAGAGTAATTGTATCGAAAATTCGGTCGATTGAATATTCCTCTTCGTCTTTAACCATATTCGCTCCATATTTCGATGATTCCATGTCACCCTCCAATTGCTTTGCTTCCTCCCATAACATGCCAGAATCCCTCAGTCTAAATCAGAGTAAATTCTGCGGATAGCACCCGACGGTTGTCCAAAACACCGGAATCCCACCGGTCGGAAGAAGAGGCAACCGGCTCTCCGGGGACATCCGCATCACGTTAACCGACCACTTCCAACGTCTCTCTATGGCCACTAACGTAACAGGGCGCTGCTTGGTACGTCCCTAAGTTGCTCACGAAGTCAAACCACCTCACCCTCAATACCCGACGTAAGCATATATTTTCGATGCACAATACACGGCTTTTCCGAGTCTTTGCCAGGTGCCGTGATTCACTACCGTAAAGCAGCACTGTTAAAATGCAAGCGTCGAACAAATGACACTTAGTTTTAATCGCGCCGTTGTTAATAATCCGTTATTATTATTACATATATGTATAATAATTGAGGCAATAATTCGCTTCTACACTAGAAGCGGGTTAAATTTTGTTTTTACATGTAATTATTATCACCATGTCACTACCATGTCTTAACGGACTTGGATGCGCGAATACTAAAAATAGCTCGTGTAGATATACTTAATAATTAATTAAATAGTAAAAATGGATACAAAATATAATATAATACATTGCCCGATTTCAATGGTGAAGTAGTGTAGACATAACGCTCTTACTCTTCTCTTTTATCACTATCATCAAATAAATGCACTATAACGAAATTTTAGTCAACACAAAGTTCAGCCTCATCCTGTATTTAGTCTCTAAATAATTATTAAATATAACATTTCACAGAATATAAATTAATTTTCGGATAAAGGATACACTTACGTGTACCGCACTCGTGTATTGCGTGGTCACTTCACTTCCAGGGATAAAAAAGAGCTTCGGGTGTCCCTGTGGCGCGGTCCGATCGAATCGATCGAGCACCAGATTAAAAACGACCTCGATGAGTTTGGCAAATGGGAGACATCCATAACTTACACTGATGCATGATCATTTGTATGGACATCACAACTATTCATATCATAATATTGTGCAAAGCGGTTCCCTTAAAGCTTTTTGGCAAAATACAACAATCGATATACACTTAGCTTGACTTAAAAATTGGGGAGTGATTTTACTGTAGACCGGGTGTGGAGGGAAGGGTTTCGATAGCAAGACAACAGTTGAAAAAACACAGTATTTGATTCATATAGAAAACGAATTAATATAAAGTAACCATCGTAAACATACAAATTGATGTTATTTTTATCGAAAAATTGCCAGTATTTTTTTTAAATGACGATAATATATTGCCCCAGCAAGGAAAATATCAAATTTAGATATTTCCAATTTAAATTTGAGGTCCTGGTCATGGGTATGGCTTGTACGGGATGTCATTTCTCTTTGAGTGATTTATAAAAATTCTCAACGAGTTTATCTAGTATAATTACAAAATATTTGGCACATTCGCATTTCCTTTAATGTCATCTTTTTAAATGTATGTAAATATGAAAATTTTATTTATAGAAAACAATCATTATTTTAATTTTTCTATAGCTGTCCGACATAGAACTAGTAAATAATATTTTATTGAAAAAAAAATATTTTTTATTTGTACACAACCTTTTTGAGTCACGCGTATTTTGATTATTTACAAATAAATTGAAATTTAATTTAATCAATGACGATTTTCCAAGAGTAGAAAACCCATCTTACTACTAATTCATTCATAACACTCCTCCCTCCCATATCCTTTTTTACGTATCCTCTCTGAAAAGAGAGGTTCTGGAACTACAACCATCTCAAGCATTTTGTTAAAATAATTAAAAATAAATAATATAATCAAATAATTTAAAAAAAACTATAGACTGAGGGTAACTGATGAAAAATAAATTTATTGGAACAAATTAAACTTACATTATTGAGATGTAAATTATTACATGTATATATATAGATTGCAATGATTAAATTAAATACCGTGAAAGATTTTTGCGTTGATTTTGAGAAGCATAAATAAAGACCAGTATAAAAAGTGTACCCACAGATTGAGGCAAGAAGCCTATTCATGGCAAAATAATACTAAGGGAGAATAGGCAGTACTAATAATAGTCGGGTAGACATAGACATTTAGGTACGTAAGCTACCTTTTGTTGCCTTCCAGCGTTAAATTCGCAATGGGGCACATAAAATAAACACGGCAGTAAATTACAGACCACGATGTATGGAGGATATAAAAACAGTCGCGTGGTGCGCTTCTAGGCACGAAAGCTCGCGAATTCGCCCGCCGAACTTTCGAAGGCTTCGCTCGCGTACATTCATTTGTTTTACTTGCGACACGATTCTCGCCAGACTTAATTCGGTCGCGACCGTACCTATAAAACATACCTACCTATTAACTACAGACCCCCACCGTACACAATGCGAATTTTAACACGACGTTATTCTGCACTGCAGGGTGGCCATGACAAGACAAATGCCGCGATATATACAAATAAAAACAAAATATTTCAAATCCGGATATAAATAATTAAAAATAGTATCGTTTTTAACGCAATAAAAATAGACTCAAATTCATTCTTAAATCTTCGCTGGTAAATTTTATTAAAAGTTGGAATACTTGAATAAACATAAAATTTTAATGTGAATTTAGAGAAAATTATCGTATAGCGACATCTGTTCGTCAGTCGTTGAGTTATTTTAGAGAGCTTTATTGGTGAAAGCAGAAAATTTCACGAATTATATTTTGCCATTAGGTTTGATTAAATAAAGTATACTATTTAGTTTTAAAAAATAAAAGCCATCAAATTACATAAACTGTTCTTACTTGATAATGCTGTTAAATTACAAAAAAAATGCATTTCAATAGGTTTATAGACAGATCGTTCAGTTCATTAGTCAGACAACTCAAAAAAATGAAATTTGAGTTAACTATGAATGTATAAAATTTTGCGCTCTATCCGATTTAGTACTAAGATAACTCAAAAAATTAACCAAAAAAATGCTAATACAGATAACCTTCTAAAGTCTAAAAATTTTGATATTTCTGGCTCAGTAAAAGTATATTCTAAATATCATTCTACTGATCACTTTTAAGGTGTTAACTGTCAATTCTTGGTGGAAAAACATTATATTTTAAAAAATAAAGCATAATTCATTTGTACTACTTCTACATATGTAACGTGGAAGTAGTACAAATGAATTATTTTATTTTTGAAAATATCATTCTACTGACTATATACTCGGAAAGCACCTAATTTTTACAGATGTCAATGAAATGTATAAAACTCGGTTAAAATTCAATAATAATTGATTTATGCTGAGCATTGGAATATTGCTTTTCCCAATATCTCAATATGGGTTATTTGGAGATGTCTGAATAATGAACTGGACGATCGATATGTAGTTGATCGCTGTGGTCAAATGGTAACAGTCCTAAGCAGTTCGCCATCAAGAAGGATGTTAACATGTATGTAAAAGAATTTTCAGCGACTAACTTATGTCCAGTGTCGTTACTTCTGTTTAAACATCTCATTAGGAATACATTTTATGCAGAAATTAAATGTTATCAGGAAATTAAGTTAAAATTGACTGGAAATCAAATGTTATCTTAGGGCAAGTGAAATATCTAGAAATGAATAGAATTTAAAAACGTTTAATCTGAAAAAAATGGTTATTTTTCTTTTCGTACTATGTTTAATAATTGACTCTAATTTAAATTTAATGAACGTATGTTTTGAGCATTATTAATCCAGATGTATTTAGGTATAAAAATTTAATCATTTAAAAAGCTAACTTTATTGAAAATTAAGGTTATTTAATAATTGTGATATTTGTCTGTTATAGAGCATACGTTACGCGTGTTTCAATTTGGAATTTGAATTCACATTATCAAGATCACGTTATGAAAACTTAAGAATGAGTAGGATTAAAAACGGACTGATTCATTAGTTTTCTGGCCTTTTCGCATTCACTTTATAAGCTGCCAAGTGTCAGTAAATTGTAACGCAGAACGATTTTGGGGATGTGATCTTTTCTCGACATAAGATGAAATTGTTTTCACAGCATACTGACAATTAGTGGATAATTTGAAGTGAGATGCACGTTATGGCTCTGCGACATTAGATGGCACTAAAATGTATAATTTATGCAAGCGATATTCGGTATAGGACTACAAAGTATTGGTAGACGTCCGGATTTGAGTGGAACTATTCAGAGTTCTAGAGACAAATCGAGAGTATCTTGTAAGGGTCGAAATTTACGAATCGATAATGAACGAAACGACACTAAACGATAAAAAAAGTATTATCGTTTGCATCGATAATGTTCTATAACAATAATTGAAATGTTTCGTTTGATCGATATTATCGTTTGTGTAACCGATAATTATCGATTGTTTTCAACAGTAATTTTTTTCATAGACTGCAAACCTTTTTGTAATTTTTAAATATACCTTTGCTATCATCATACAGCCAATATGTTTTTAGAAATACACTACATAGAATATGCAATTTCACGAATTCGGTATAACATATATAACATTCATTTATAATAATCCATCTTTTATCCAACAAATATTCTTAGCAAAGTATTGTCAGTTAGCGTAACATTTTTTAGCACTGTTTTGCATTCTTTTTCTTCTTAACTATCAATATGTTTCGAAAATTTATCGATTATCTGTTTCATGACAAATGATGTATAGTATTACCAACATTATTTGACCGCCGCCGAATTTGTAACTAGAATTGTCAGTCTAGAATAAATTTCCTCAATTGCCATTAAATATGTTTCGAAAATCCATTTTTACTTTTAATAACCGTCGCTAAAATATCATTTTTGGAATTTATAGAATTTCAGTTCTGGTTCAGTATGGCAACATTCCTAGCGCAACGGTTGCGCCCTCACAAGCAATCAATTGGTACATCTAGTAAATATCACTAAAAAAACATTTGGTTATATTGGTCTTTGCAATTTTGCAAATGATGCGATATTTATTTATTAACGAACGATAATTATCGTTCGTTATCGATTACTATCGTTGGAGATCCATAATCGAAAATTCATTATCGTTCATTATCGATCATTATCGTTGCTCAATCAATAAGAAACGGAAATTTCGACCATTAGTATCTTGCCTTGCTTTTGAAAATCTCGATTTAACAAAAAAATTCTATATGGAGAAACGAAAAAAAAATTGTAGACAGCCTGGCTTACCGCCTTATATATAATCATTGCTATAGTATCTGTGATTCCTTCTAATGATTATTTAGAATGAATTTCATCTATATGCATATCGTATGAGATTTTTAAACTATCTATTTTATCATATTTTTTTCACAAATATTTTTGTTTCTAACCTTTTTTTGATCGTTTGAAGTGACTGACCTCTTATGTAAAAATCTGTCAACCCTGAATATACCATATCAAAAACAAGTACCAATTTAAATGTTAGTTTTACTTTAATTAATTAGAATTGTTTAAAAAACACTATACCACATGCCATAAATTTTTGTCATATGGAATAATTAGACAAACAACAGCATTATTAACAGCATAAGAAATTTATAACCCGTTGAATAAGACACGTTACATACATATAATGAATGATTAGGGTTACCAATCTCGGGATTCCGGGCAATTGGCAACATATTTCAAATTGAATACCTCCTGATCAACTACAAACTACAACGTCTACCTCGGTTTGTTTATGTAGAGACTTTTTATAATACCAACATAATTAATATATTATTTATGTGGTCTCCCCCCTGTCATATTTCTTGACCCTGTCAACAGCCGTAGACTGGACATGACAGTTTTGACAACAATATATTTTATCCTTTATATTGTGGATCCTGGGATCATATGATCAAAAGGGTCTGAGATTGGAAACCTAATGCATGACGTAAAAAATCAGAAACGCGCAGTATATATTCGGAGTAACAATATAGCGGTGAAACGCATTAAGTTCCACTAACTCATGTAAATTAGTCGTGCGAAAAATGGGCTTTCACGTAGAGGAACAACACACGCATGCACAATGGTACCAACACTCATACAAATTTCACAATACACATTCCTCCTTTATAGCAATGTCTTGTAATATTATATCTGGTAGGTGTTACCGTAGCAGGAAAGCTCAAGCTCAAGTCGTAAAACAATCGTATTGAATATCTCTACTGTATAACACAAAATACATCGAAATCTGTATGTTTTTATGCCTGTCGGTCACAACAACTCCTCCCAAACGGTGTACAGTAACGACGTGAAATGTAGTTCTGGTGTCATTTCTAGGTCAACTGTGCCATTTTAAACTGACAACTTTTTTTAATCTGAAACTGAAAACGCTATATTTTTGACGTCTCAATGAAAAACAACAACAAATAATATCAAATAGCTTAGCATATATAATAATCCGTCATGTCGTCATAACAACTCAATCTGTGTTGAATTTGCTTAGCGACTACAAATTTGTTATAACATAAATGTCACACATAATAACTTTTCATTCGAATCGCAAAATTTGTAAAAAACCAAAAGATTGAGCGGAAAATTTTCCAATGAAATCTTCATTTCGTGGGTTTTACAAAAAGTATACCCAAAAAGAACAGACAAAGCCGGGTAATAAATAATAGTTTTTCATAAATCCCGTAATATTTAAAAATCTTTCAAAAAACGTTTTTTCAAATATGGGTTTCTCGATTATTTTCAGTTTAGGCCTTAATTCACAATGTGTCAAGAGTTTCATTACAGTTTAAATGTTTCAATTGATTGACATTTAAAATTTCAGAAAAAAATATTGTAATTTCAAAATTATTAAAGAGTTACGTCTTTAAATGACTCTCCTGCGCCGTTTACTAAAAGTGCCTCGTTTTGCATTCAGGTGACTTCCATAACACAACGATAAGTCAATAAATGATGACTTCACCTCAAAATGCTTAAGATGATGAATGTTTACCTCAAAATCTTCCAGATAGCAGTTGGGATAAATTCAATGAATTAATAAATATCAAGTATAGTTTTTTCAGTCGTCTTTCATTTGAGATAGTTTTTCTAATGCACTGCTGACTATAGTTGCCAAAGAGTTGAAGATCTCTTTTTTAGATAATGTGTAATAGCTGCGCGTGTCTGCGTGCGTTGTCAGGGGTTTCGAAACATTTCTGTGGAGTGCTGATAAGAATAGAGGAAATCTGGGGTCGCGACATTACATGCGTTGGGTCTGCCTAATGCGTAATACCCGCCTGGAAGGCTGAAAGGGCCGCATCAGGAGCCACTTTCACGCTGCGCACTGCGCACATACAACCCCATTCAAGGCAAATTGTATTTCAGCTTAGCACACACACCTATCTGTAATATCTATCTAGCCACATCCCTGAGTACGCCGCCACTGTATGGGTAATAAACGCAAACGCGCTAAATACTCAATTTATGATATATAAATAAAGCTCAGAGTGCTTATTTGTTTTTTTTGTGTATCGTTTTCGTTAAAAAATATTAAATCAAATATGCTTTTTCTTCTTTCAAATAAATGAATCGAAAAAACTTTATCGAAATTCGTCTTCACTGTTTTTATAACATCGAATTATGTTCGTTATCAAATAAATGTAAAAAGGATGATGTTGTGAAAATAAATATCGTACATTTTAAAGTCCAAAACGCCATCTTAACAAAATTTCACTAATTCATTTGGGAATTGTCGTAGCTTCGATTCCTCATTTTTTATAGAACTATTAAACTCGTCTGTAAAATCAAGTTTTCAGTATGCAACAAAGGATATTTTAATGTCAAGTTGATCGAGTGACAGGGAATGTCATATTTTGTTAACTATCTTCCCCTTACATGTGGACGGAAAGATCGATCCCGTCAAACTATACAATGCAATTTTAGAAATGTATTTGAGGATTCTTTTTCCTCGAAGACAGCGTTTTATAATCTCGTCGCAACAAGCCGTATGTTTGTTAAAGTGGGTAGTGAGAAGATTCGAGAAAACCCGTCATTTCTCGACTTATGATGGGGTTCCGTTTCGTCACCTTGGTTGGAAGACGAATTACATACAAAAATAATTAGAAATAATAGACTTATACATGAAAGGTATGTGCGAAAATAGCTTATATTGTTAATTTTTGACTTAATTGGAGTAAATAATTACATAAATAATATGTCTATTAATTATTCAGGAAAGATGCTTCATCATCTTTGCTAGTAATATGCATTACTGACTTGTTCTCAAATTTTTTAGAGCCCAGTTAGTAACGCTTACACTTTTACGTCAATAGTAATGATTCTGTTATTTTCTATATACAAAATGTTTATTACATAGGTACTAAACACCGTCAATATTGTAATACAGAAAGGGGTCAGAGGCAACATAACTTTTAATTACAAGAGCTTAATAAATAACATTTTATTCGCGAAATATATATATATATATATAATTTTAATGTGCAATGCAATTACAAAAATAATAACGTTCGGCGCAAATGTGGTTAGCATTAACACATGTAACACAAATAAATTTGAGAATAGGACAGCGGAGGTTTTCCCTTCTTGAGAAATTTCAGCAATTGCTTGGGCAAAAGTGATTCCTAAATAATGTACTTTGAAGTTGGCAACCCCATCATTCTGTGGCTGTTTTGTTTCAGATGTGAGTCTCAAATGTTTGAAGGATGGCCTGGTGCATTGTCAAGAATATTTTAAAAGGTATGTCTTTTTCATCACAATCTTCTTTTCATAGAGACAAAAATACGGATTTTTACGTGAAAATTTCTGAAATGTAATGTATTAGTAACGCGATAAAGGCGAATGGTATTGGTCCGTTGTACTAAACAAAGAGAAACAAAAAACCATATCGACAAACTGCATTGCAAAGCAAACACGCACAGCAGGATATCGTGGTGAGGTAAACAGGTTAAATTCAACGCACATCATTAAGGTCAGTAGGAATCGTGAGCGGAAATGCATGACCCCATTACGGTTGAAATTGTACGAGAAGGTACTTTAATGAAATATCGGCACGTGAATACGTAGTACGTACACAAGACAGGAAGGACAAAGAACTACTCAAATGACAAAGTTGAGCGAGGAACATACTTTTAAAAACATTAAGGCGCTGATGTAGAATTAAAAACTAGCGAGTACCCGTCATGCGTTACAAAGGCACTCAAAGAAAGAAAGTGTTTGTGTTTCAATTCTGTCTATTGAAATGATTTTGGATATACAATATTTTTCCGTATACACGAATAAATCAGAAGGTTTTTCCGAGATGTCGCTGTTGAACTATTTGTTTGTTTTTTAGGTTTTAATTTTTTTCAGAAAACTTCACGGGTGTGCGTACAACAACTCCCCAAAGTTTCATCTAAATCGGATGAATAGTAAAGGAACGCATAGAGAACAAAAAACAAACATTTATTTATATATATATAGATACCACGTTATGAAAATTTTGTCATTAGGCAAATTTCATACGCTTTCGAAAAATATTGATGATTATAAATTGATTTAAAATACTGAATCTTTGATGGTTTCCGATCTATGGAACCCACACGTTGCCTCCGAATTTCTTTGTCTCTCGCCGATATATTTGCTTCCTCCTGATATATGCCTGTATTTTTAAGCTGCATCGAGTACATTTTAGATATAGTTATCAGCGACCTTCCAAGGCGAATATTACTGTATCGATGGATTAATTATTAAGACAAACAGAACATATCCGTTGTACCAATTCCACAATTTTATTAAATGATCAGAGCCAAATATAATATCATTCGCCTGAGAATTGACAGTTTACATCTAAAAAGTGATTAATATTAAGTATCTATTATTTTGCAATTATTGTTAAAACATATTTGAAAAGGAAAATGTTTGTGTCGGCATTTGAAATTGCTTCGTCATAATATAACATGTACGAGTTAATTATCGGGAAAATAGTGCGATAGTAGTTAATTTTCTTCAAATTCGAGGCCAAAATGCAAACTTTTTGTAAATCTCTTGTAGAAACAACGATAAACAACGTCACAGGGGTGGTAATTTACGCACTCGAATATAATTCTGGCAGAGGCCGGACGGTTTTATACGACACCCAGGAGCGCCATTGGCTCTCGGATCGTATGTTGTCGCGCCCTACAAAGCGTAGCGCAAATGGCTCGTAGGCATATCGTAGCGCGGCCATTAATCCGTAGAGGAGTCTTCCGTATATCATTGCATTCTACGCCTACGCTAAACAATAAAGGGAATGCGATGCATATCGAAAGTGAACATAAGGTTCGGGAAAGCAACTTTAATGGTATACACATTGAAGACGTATCGTAATAAAACAATAGCGCTCCACTCTTACAATTCAAATATGGGAACACCACTCACCAACGCCATTGCGTAAAGGTTTATTTTATTTTCCATCGAATGTGTGGGTAATTCTCTCTACTTATCACGCGCTTCTTTTCAACCTACTGTTGAGTACACAAACTTATGTTATTTGATAATCTTAACGTACTTATTATGAGTTTTAATTCGAAATTTATAACAATATAAGAGAACGATATAGGAGAACAATATCTACTATATTATATTTGTCTGGAGATGGATAAAAAAAGTTAGCATTCAGTATCTGATGATTTATTTCTAGATTAAATAATGAATAGAATTAAAATATTATCACGCTATAATTAAAGTATTATGAATCATAAAAATAAAAAAAATTAAAATGGACGTTATGTCTCGGAATTTTTTTTATTATCATTCATTTATAGTTCTATGTTTCACATATTCTGCACTTAGCTAAATAAAACATTATAAGCTTCAAGTAGAAGGTAGCAGCATCGAGACTAAAACCTCAGGAGTCTCAAAAATATATGTTTAAAAAATCCCCATCTGAAATGTGTACCAGCGTTTTGCACCCGAGCGATATCGTCGTGGTTTTCGTAAGAAAATTGTTCCCGTGCTTAATGTGAAATTAGGGGAATACTTCCAGGAAATACGTTAACCATGTCGTAAAAGCAGAAAATGCAATGTGGAAGTTTAATTCAGGGCAATACCCAACCATACTGTTTATGGATGCCCATCATGATAACCTACATTTCCAAAAGGTTTTTGATATAAAAGATTATTCAGTGATTACAAGGCATTACAAAGCAGTGCCTTATCAGTAATCTTAATCAATTAAATTGTATAATAACACTTTAAAAAGATCAGCGATTATTGTATAGAACTCGTCATTTAATAATCGTGAGGGAAACAGGAAAAACAATTGATCGACTGACCAAAACAGTTTTTAAAATAAATTTTAAAAAATTTATCTCAAAAGTTAGATTTTTTTACGAATAGCTGAGCTGTCGTAGAGATAATTTTCAACTATGTGGACCACAATTTACAGAGTGCCGAGTCAATTCTCATTTTGAAACGGATATTTACTTATTAATTATCGAAATGCCTAAGTGTTGGATTTCAAACACGATCGGACACAAAAAAAATGTTTTACCGTAATTATTTGGATTTCAAAATAATCGATCTAAGCAAAAGGCATGTATTCGTCTATCACCGAAAGGCCGAGTGGAAACGTCCGAGGAATTTCGTACTACTTTATTGTGCGATCAAGCTGTCGAATGGAAACTTTTATGGATCTATGAATATGTTTTTTTCCTTCCATCCACTTTACCTGGTATTAGCATAGAAAGCGATTGGCTAACTATACATCAATTCATTTCCCACATCCTATCCCTAAAATCTCTTAAAAAGTTAACTTACAAATAACTCATTCTTTATGCTCTAATCCATTTAATCAGTTTTATTGAAACTTATAATAAATAGTTTTGGCTACCGGTTTACTATGCCATAGTTTTGGTTGCATTGCTTTACCGCTTTCCAGTATTCAGCTTTATACATTAAGACGTCTATAACAATATCTGAATAAAAACTACTGAGCACTTATATTATATGGAAATTTTAATCTTACTAACAATCTAAAACTCGATATCGTCAGGTCGTGCAGTGTAGATTCTCCATATAAGTATATGATGCGGAGTTGGCTGTTTCTTAAGACTATTATCCTTTATAGACATCCGATTCTGAAAGAACCCGATGCATTATGCTCGGGCGGCGATTCTTTTGGCCGAGGAAGGCTTTAAACGAATCTGGCGCGTGTCCTGGAAGCAGAACGGGGATAAACTTTTGTTAGGCAGTAACCAAGGTGCATGTGCTCCGAATAAAAGCCTGCTTATCAGGCGGAAGTATTCATTGCAGATTCAGGCATCAAAGTAGGCACGATAGAGCCCGCATCGCGACGCCGCTCGCTCTAAGCACACTGAGGGTGGAAATAAAAAGGCTCAGAGCAACGCTAGCAGCGCATTGTTCGTAATGATTACATGTACGGATTTTCAGCTATATTCGTGTAATATTCCATGTATGACAAGAAAGGATATAAAGGTGCGAGACGATGGTTAGATAATTACTCTACGCCCGACAGCGCTAGAAAAAGGAATGCTGTTAGATTATGGAAGTGAATAGACAGCTCATTCTTACGTAAATGGTTACTGAAAGATGTAGGAACCGATTGAGACTGAGTGTGGTTCCTGCGAAGAGGCTTAACCTGCTTTCCCATCCTTCCGCCTGGTAAGATAACAGCATCGGGTACTATCCATAATTTGTAATCGACGGAACTGACGGATCTGACTCGGAAGGAAGCAAGGTAATACTAGTTTTCGCGTGGTATTGGTAAAAGAAGAAGACTATGCATCGTTGTTAACTTTGCATATTTAGATTATCAAATTACCGGTTAAGTCATTGCCAACGATATTAGAATGTCCTGACGAAAGCGTGAACGAGATATAAAAATAAGCATGTTTGACTGAAGAATATATTTTTGACACGATCGTTGCCTGCGTGGTACAGTTGATTGATCATTAATAACGTATATTTACATTTCGATACCGTTCTTGCAACAGAAAGATCAAGAATGCATTTCTAAGAAATGTTTAAGTTGTCAGATAATGCCTCGTCATTCATTCGAAGTGAATAAATTACGAAACGGTTATTTTTTGTAGAATGCGTACAGGAGATGCGCTCGTAATGGCTCATTAAATTCAAACACACCGCATTATTTCTTAGGTACCGATATGATCAAGAATATTCACAATTTAATGGTTGCTTTGGTTTCTAACATATGCAATATTCAACTGAATTTTGGTCACTATTTATAACATGGACGATCAATGTATCGCAAATTCTGAATGGAAAACTAATTTAATGTGTATTTGCATCACCTAGGTCAAATATTTACTTAGTTAACTCACGGCACACTTAACTTCATTTATAAACAGTAACGGCTCACGATTATTTGACTTCATTTCCATGACCGCTGAAAAACTAAATTCACAAAGATATGACAATCCAAACGGCAACAGAGATTTAATTTCTGTAGTAGCCAATCAATGATATTCATTCCAAAATGTTGACAACTCTGGCTTAGAACATGACGCCTTGTGTATAGTGTGTACACTATACAGGTCGTTTTGAATATATATTTAAAATTCTTCCCGTGTTAATGTCAGGTACCGTCTTATTTTGCGAAAGGGTTGAAGACGCACTGGTACATTTGATAGTCAAGTAATGGATAATACTTAAAAAATTATGCAGAAAGAATTTCTTATGTCCTCTGCACTTCTGGCAAAACTTTAATTTTGTTTCAGTAAGCGTCTACTCCTGAAAGTAATCAAAGTGTGAGTTTTTTTAACTTACCTGGTCCACAATTCTTCATTAAAATTGTGGAATGAGTACTATCAAATGGGTTTTATGTATTTTTGTAAAATAATTCAAATGATAGCCACAGTACAAATGAATTGTGTTTTATTTTTTAAAATATAAATTACTCACCAAATCCAAGTCGCCAATCGATCGTTGGTTTAGTCTTAGGAATACAACAAAATTTATTTGTTTAGCTACTAGGGCATCCAACCCCGAACCCTTTTTACGATCCCGAGATTTCAGGATTCACAATTTTTAAATCCCGACATCTCGGGATTGGTCATCGAGCGAGCGTAATTTCATGTTTTAATTGTATTTTTAAAATTAAATTTGTGTCCATTATTGCATCAATTTTAACGAATATATTTTTAAGAATGAGAATTGTATTGAGAATCAGACTTAAATTTTTATTTATAGATAAAATGGTTTTTTCATAAAATAATGAAAAAAGAAGACCATACAATATATTATTGTCAAAATTATTTGTTCTTGTTACAAAATATGAGAAGGAGAAAGTCATAATGTATGAATTAATTATGTAGGTATTGTAGAAAAGTATGTACATAAAGAAACCGAGGTACACGCTGTATGTTCAGGAAAAATTAAATTTAAAATATAAGTTATTTTTTAACATTTACAGTGAATCCCGAAATCCCGGGATTGATATTTAGACAATCCTGGGATTACGAGATTGACTAATTGAACGGGATCCTGGGATTGGAAGCCCCAATACCAACTGACTAGTCGAATCCGAAATTCAAAAAAATTGCATAGCTGCAAATCGCGTTTAGTATGCTGCCTAAGCGTTGAGGCATTAGTTTTTTCAGGGAGGGAAAACAGTTTATGGCTTCGCTTTCCTCGATGGCTCTATGTAAACGCAAGCAAAGGTCATTTCTCTATTAGTAATGGGTAATGGCACCACGCGACAGCCGCGCACTGGCGTTTCGCACGAACATTTCTCCCCAAATTGCGATTTTATTCAAACGATTCGCAAGAGTCACCAACTGCCAATTAGATTTAGCATAGATATCGCATTTTATGCCGGCGGTGCGTGCAGCCTACGATTCAAGCGCCTGAATATACCATCGCACCGCACTCACAATTACTCGCCCTGATTGATGGCTGATATTTTCGACGAAAGTTCTATTTTGCAGAAATGCCTCATTACAGAAAACTGAATATTCCCGATCTGCTAAGAAAAGTTGAGTTTATTTTCTTTTTTTTACCATGTCCGCTCCCAATGTGGAGCATATGGACTTCTAATGGAGGTAATCCGACAAAGGTTGTTCTTCGAGAACTGCTAATTACTCAATTGATCAAGCTCTCTTTTTTCGAAGAGAGTAGGTATAGAAGGATAGGGTTAGAACAGGACTAGTGGTTAGCTAATCGCTCTCGCCACGCCCCGTTTTTAGGATAAGATTAGTGGGAGGGAATTTTAGACAACACAAACATCCAAGCCTACGAACAGAAGCCCATAAATCGATTGAAAAATTAATGTATGAAGCTGTCCGTACCGTGATTTGAAGCCCGACAAAACCGAAGCCAACGACCACTGCATTACGGTATTATTTTATAATGTGAAATATTCAAAATTATAAATTGACTAAATTAATTCGCAATTATAATTTGCTAATTAATTATAATTAATAATCTGCATAATATGACAATAATATTAACCCGTTTGAGTACCAGGTGCGATACGAAATGTAAATAGGGTGCTTCTTCCTAAAGTTGGCCGTCGCCAGTAGTCTGCACCTTGAGCTTAAAACTTTAATAATAGCGGATATATTGAAAAAAAACAGATTTTTTTAATTCGTGTAGGTAGTCTTGCCACTTGCCAATGTATATCAGCACTATACTGACCTATATGATGCAATACGCAATTTAAAAAAGCACATTTTTACTTCGCAAGTTTCGACAAATTCATGTTGTATGGAGATCGCTAACAAAAAAATAGCCGCTGTGGTCAACTTGAAAAGGCATGTTTGATCTACCTTTTCTTGAATTGTATTGATATTATATATATAGTGGTATTGAGATAAAAATATGGAATGACCTCAATATTTAATTAAATATTAGACGGCCGACTACTGGCATAATGAAATCCATTAAGTGTCCTGTATTCAGCCCCTCGGCTGAGCATTATTAAATTATCTGATCGACAGTAAGTCTAAGTATATATAAGATGTTCGCTCTTGACATCCGTTCTACCAGGATCGAATTGGTTTTATTTGTTGGTTGGTTGGTGATTTATTTACGAATCTTTGACAGATTCTTTTTAACTGATATATTTTCGTTATATCGTTTGCAAGAAATAGAAAGGTATCCGACCATTTTTATTTTCGAATAAGCGGGGATAAATCGTCAGTTGAATGCAGGACAATGTTAACTAGCTATTTTTAAGATTAGGTGATATAATGTGTCAAAAGTGTTTCATTATAATTCTAATGTTTCGATTGATTTTCACTATTGAAACGAAGTATTTCTGGTAGGGTGATATAGAAAAGTTATGTCTTGAAATAGCTCTCCGGCATAATTTACGAATAAATTACATTACTTCGAAATTCATAAGACTTTCTCGCCGAGTTCAAATCGATCTAGAATTTTTGACGTTTCTCTAAGGAAATTACTTTCCTAGCAAATGTTGGTTTATTTCCGTTGGTAATCATGGTTTTAAATAAAAATAAATATTAAATAATGATGACTGATAAAAAAATAAGTGTTGATAAAGTGTTTGCACATTGTATCGATATTACGAAAATTTGTCAGTTAAAAAAAACTTTTAAAAATATGTAGATAAATTGGTTTACGATTCGGCCCTGTTTGAAAATTTCATCATTTTTTTGTAAACTTCTATTATTTTATGCTTGGTAGAATATTATTTATTTTATTTTACGTTGATTACATTGCTTAATCCCTGTTTAATGGAATAACAGCGAAAAAATATGTATTTATCATTCATTGACTCAAAATCTCTTTTGAAAGTACACCTGTCGCTTACTGGCTGAGCACTGGCAAAACGACCCTACTAAGTTTATTAAAAATTGTCCCCGTTCTAGTAGACTTAAGTTTTGTATAAAAATTCGTTTATTTAAAACCAGTATTTCCGACATAACGTTGATTTCAGAAAAACGATAATATGCAAATCTGCCACATGTACTTTTGTTTAAAAATTGTTTTTAAAAGGGCTATAGTCCGACAACATTCATATTGACTATTCTTTTATATCTAAAATAATAGGAAGGTCACAATTAATAAATCAAATTTGTTTTATTATACAAGATTATTTTAATTAATGACTGATGAAGTTCAAAGGAATTCAAGGACAGTGCATTTCAATCCCAGCCTTAACATAGTCCAAATGACCTTGGGGCCTTTTATTTAAAGGAAATAAAATCTCGCGTAAATTTAAAAAAACCCAGTGGAGGAGATAAAAGAGACGTAATCGAAATAAATGTGTTTTATCAGAGGCGAGTGATCACGGCGGGTAAGGAAGGCAGTGGCGGGTTAAAGTTGTCACGCACAGTTACACGTGCCACCGCTGGCACTGCGCTCGCTCGCTTGCAAAGTTAGATCTACGCACTTATTGCTACAGTCACGGCGCATACAAATGCACGCTCACGCACACGTTCAAGCGGAAACGCGCTGATTTACAAGCTACGGCTCGCGGGAAAAGCGGTTCAACGTTTATAGGGTCATTTCGCCAGTAGTCGGCCAGTTAAGCGACAGATGTACTTTCAAAAGGGATTTCGAGTCAATGAATGATAAATACATATTTTCTTCGCTGTTATTCCATTAAACAGGGATTAAGTAATGTAACCAACTAAAAATAAAGTAGTTAATATTTTACCAAGCATAAAATAGTATCAGTATACAAAAAAATGAAAATTCTTCCAGTGGTCAGCCCCCAAAATCCAATGGTCGGCCTTTCGTTTCCCAGTGTTCGGCCATCACTATGAAACTTCATAAATATCACGAAAGAATTTACTGAGTCAACAAAACGATAAAAAGCATAATGATGCAAAGCATGACAATACAAAGTATATTTTGTTAACGATCTCCATAAAACATGAATTTGTCGAAACTTGCGAAGTAAAAATGTGCTTTTTTGAATTGCATATTATGTCATATAGGTCAGTATAGTGCAGATATACCTTGACAAGTGGCAAGACTACTAAATCTACTAAATCTGTTTTTTTTAATGTATCCACTATTATTTAAATTTTAAGCTCAAAAGGCTGACCACTGGCGATGGCTGACTTTAGGAACGCTTGCCCTACGTTGCAGTATGTAATGGAAACATTAAATTTAACGAAGAAAGTAACAGCCATTGAATATATGTTCAGAACATGACTGCCTCGCGATTAATAAGAGCACCATCAATACGATAGTACTTTTTGAATCATACATCATAGCCACAGAACCAGAAGTAGTTTTAAAATTTATAATTTCTATGCATTAGAAGCAATTCTCGTCCAATAACATGAAGCTTTAAATAAACATTCACCGCTATCTCCGACGTACGAGTGCCATATGTTTCCTTCTCTGTCAGTACGCATTCTTTCTCACTTATTTTTTGTTGAGATTCATTACAATTTATGAAAATAGAAACAACGGATTGCGTAAACAAAAATATTTAAATTGTAATTGCTGGAAAATTACACACGTAGAATAAATTTTTTCCTACATATTAAGCATTGCTTATGCAATAAAAAAATTAAACATTCGAGTATATCTTATACGAATAGAAAAATAATAAATTTTATAATTTTGAGGGCTGTGGACGAAAAATGTTGACAGGTAGTGGTTTAACGGGTACACGCATACACGTGCATTGACCATGAATTTGGTTGCGAGTGTGTCGGTTGGCCCACCACTACATCAAGCATTATTTGGTTGTAACCCTTCAGCGACCGGGGACTTATAATAACATTATTAATATGTGATAAAGGCAATAAATTGGTGATATTAACCGGTCAAGGTCACCTCGTTCGTCTAATGGCAATTATAGTGACATATCGTTTGTTTTTTACTGTGAAAACGACATTTTAAAGATGTAATAATATTACGACAGTAAATAAAACTCTAATTTGAACAATAATATTGTTTGATAAATAGTAAGGATAAACATGTTTTGATGCGATTATGTTTCCATGTTGAGGCAATGATTGTGTGAAAGGAATTAATTTATAATTAACATTTTTATCAATATGCAGTACCTAATTAGCTATAAGACAGCGATTATAAACCATTGTGAATTAGAGTATTTTTTTGAATTAAAATACAATCGTATTGTAAAATTGTTATTGTTATATTAAAAATCCCATTCTTTCATCTTTTACAGCTGTCAGGCCTATAGGTAAAAGATTTTTAAAACGGGACACCTAAAAGATAAAAAATAAATTTTAGTGTGTGATACGCAATAACACCAGTAGAGCTCTTGTTAATATTTTTTATCAGTCACTTAGAGAGGGTTGAAACGCCCTTATCGCCTCCAAATTGATTATTTATTTACTCTTCGCTTGTACATTGACACTTTAAAAAACTACATAATTTCAAGTAGAATCTTTATCGATACAGTTTCTTGTAATGGTGACCTCATGAAATTTATCGACGAACGTAAATGTTCGAAAGTCTTCAGCTTATATTTCAAAATATGTATTTGATCAATTTAAAAAAAAAAACTTTTATAAAGGGAATGAGAGTTAACGAAATCAATCTGCCCTAATGCACTTCCTTGCTTTTACATTGAACATTAATCAATAAATTTTGTGTAAAATTCAATGAATGAATTAACTTTTTTTTTTGAATAAAATACAATTCATTTGTAATACTTCCATATGTTTATAATGATCAGGACCGGTTTCGCTCATCACGAACATTATCAACTCATGTCTTTCCACCAAGAATTGACACCTTAAAAGAGAAGAGTTAACTTTACACACTCATGTCCTGTCTTAACTTTTTCAGTTTGCAGTACAAAGTGAGTTCAATTAATTTTAAATTAGGTATATCCTTTCATATTTTTTTTGCATTTGATTTTTTTTCAAGACCGTAGTGGGTTAACATTGCCAACAATGTACAAATTGTGCAGTACATACAAATCAAATTTATGTCTATGATATTCGATAGAATGGTGCCTACGTGACTGTGTGGGTGCAATAATATGTATTTCAACAGCACCTATACACCGATACCCAACATGGTTGTTAGGCAAGGGTTTCCCTAGCTAAGTGCATGACTACAATTCTAACGATTTGATTATTAGTTATTAGGTATTGCGACTTGAGCGCAATTCTGCATTCAAATCATTCTATGGAACGTATTATTCAAGAACAGGGGCGTAGGTCCTTATATTGTAGGATTATTATTTTATTTGTATTTTCCAAACGGAAGATCCGAATTTTTTAAATCGAAGAAACGAAAATCATTCAGCATTGTGCAGCAGAGGCCGACAGTCAAGCCGGCCTTCATTAAATCGCCCTAAGAGATAAATCTTAAATTTAACGAGCCAGACTCGTATATTCAGTTAGGGATTGGGCATGTCTAAAAATAAGCTTAGTAAGTTCTTCAAACTTACGCCAACATTACGAGCGATTCCTGATAAAAATTGAATTTTTGTTAATGATTTAAAAACAATCATTCTCATATGGGGTTTTTTTTCTTAAGTGTTTTCCCCACACAAAGCCTTCAGCTGACAGAATCTTTTTAGATAGCAGTACGTAGCTAGATTACGTGCGGGAAAGTGATATAAAGACTTAGTCTGTATCCACCCTAGCACTGACTTTAGCCAGGAAACTAGGAGCCCACTTCGCGGAATCTGCATAATAGTTTCAGTAGGAAAATAGAGGTAGGGAAAAAAAATCAGCATTGTGCAGGAAGGTCAATAAAAAATAAAATATATAATTGTTTTTTTTTTTCGAATAATCATTGTTAAACTGAGTAGTTGTAAATCTAACCTGGTATTTTATAATGGAGTATAATTCTCAATAATATAATACCAAATTGAGTGGATTCGTCAAATTTGCTACCAGCGGATTTATTATCACGAATTTTAAAAAAAACAGTTTTTTTTAAATTCGTGTAGGTAGTCTTGCCACTCGACAATGTATATCTGCACTATACTGACCTATATGACTGCAATACGCAATTAAAAAAAGCACATTTTTACTTCGAAAGTTTCGACAAATTCGCATTGTATGGGGATCGATAACAAAATATACTCTATATTGTCATGCTTTGCATCATTATGTTTTTTATTGCTGTGTCTACTATCAGTAGATTATTTCGCCATATTCTCGAAGTTTCATAGTGATGGCCGAACACTGGGAAACGAAAGGTCGACCATTGGATTTTGGGGGCCGACCACTGGGACAATTGGCATTTTTTTTAGTAAACTTCTATTATTTTATGCTTGGTACAATATCAACTATTTTATTTTAAGTTGGTTACATTTCTTAATCTCTGTTTAATGGAATAACAGCGAAGAAAATATGTATTTATCATTCATTGACTCAAAATGTCTTTTGAAAGTACACCTGTCGCTTACTGGCTGAGCACTGGCGAAACGACCCTCGTATAAGCACACCAGTTTTATGAATAACAAGATTTGAGCATTTTTGTAATATCCATATCTTTGTACTTACTTCGCCAATAGCAACTTTTGGATTAGGTTTGATAATCAGGCTGTTGCAAAATCTTTTGAACATAAATTTGCTAACGTTGATATGTTTAAAACAACGACTCAAAAATAAATATTTTATCAAGGTATTGCAAGATTTTTCAGAGAAGGTAGTACCAGCTCTTGTCAATAGATATACTTATTTGATAATTAAATAATCAATGTATTCATTTGGTGTAGTCGGGGCTGGAACAGTACCGCAATCACGGTACAACTGAGATGATTATTTATATTGAGGCGGACGTTTATTATTTTAAAATGTAGCGTAATACCATGAATATTTTGAGTTATGTTATATTTCAAAGTTAGTGTATTTTGTTTCGCAATGCCCGCCATACAGCAAGTTTTTTAATGAACCACTACAATGAATTAGGATTGTAAAAAACAATAAAAGTTTCTGGGATAGCAGTTTCGCCCGTCTTCAATTGATTCGCCGGTTTCTAGTACTTACCAGTAGTTTCACTCATTTGATTGTGACAAGTATCTGATGATGCATCATAAATTAAAGAAACACGTATCAATCCATGTCAACATTTACAATACTTTAAATATTGTATTTTTTTTTCGTATGTTAGTTTGAGTGAAAATCGGAAGATGCAGAACGGAAAAACCAGACTTATAAATGATAAAACCTATAAATGGACGTCCAATATTTGAATAATTCCATTGTAAAATTGAAGACCTATCAATTACTGACAGTCGAAAGTATTCGGCACAAGTCATACATGTTTTTGTTCACAAAACATAATTAAACTCTCAACAAACAATTTCAATATTTTCGAATGGCAACATTTAGAAAAAGGTAAGCATAGTTCAAAATATTATTTGACGACATTCTTAAATAAACTATTTTAAAATATGGCTTACGGTGCCACTGTATGTGTATTCTTGGACCACTGACTATATTGGACTGCTTTATTCGTTGAGCTTTGCAACATCTATGGGAAGTTATAGTGAAAAACGACATCTATGAATGGAAACACGTACACAAAAAAGTTTTCTTTTGAATATGAAGTTCTGCATGGAAAGCGGAGTTAATAAATAAATAAAAGGGTCACAAGGCCGAGGAGCGTGTCACATCGCAGCATCGACAAAGAAAAGTTTTGTAATTATATTTATGAATGGTTATAATACTTAATGAAAGCGTCCGACGAAGAAGACTGTTTCCATTCCGGGAGTATAATTTAAAGTTTTAATATTATTCGAACCGAGTGGGTTTACATTTGAATATCTCATACTTTCAGTTGACGGCTACAAAACATTGCCGGGCATTTTGGCAAAGCATAATTTATTATGAGAATAAGAGTCAAAGGAGAGTTTTCATATTTTACGCTTTCATTGCAGTTTGTAAAATTCTTCGGGTGTCAGCTTTGAAAACTTTTCTCGTTTTTCGTCATATTTATTCAACTTAGTTAGTTGTGTCCATATCGAAATAAAATAGTTAAGGCAATCAACTTTTCTTTTCGTAAATTTGAAAGTTCAAAAGAATTATACAAACTCCGCAAAAACTAGGTAAGTACTTGAATGAAATTGATTTTGAAATAATATAATTACTTACCCAAACGAAAATTGCACAAATAAATTGCTTAAAATTAACATTTACTTGATAAAATTGCATGGAAATAGGGTAAAAAAAACTATTAGTTTTGAGATGGGGTGATGCCGACAGTATTTTAATGATATTTGACAATTCATGTAGAACTAACTACATCGCTACTATTTACTCTACTAAATAAATTAACTCTTCACAACCGGTATATTATAAACCACGTGTAAACGCTCGATCAGCTTGATGTGAACGATGCGAAAGTGTGAAAGGGTGCTGTGTTGTACTGTGAGTCACAGATAGATAAACCAATACAAATATATATCACTTTTAAGGTGTTAGCTGTAAATTCTCGGTGGAACGGCATTATGTTTTAAAAATAAAATACAATTAGTTTTGTACTACTGCCACATTTATATAATGATCACGATTTCGCGAGTTTATCGCCAGTCGATCATCAGATGATAATGCTCGTAATAAGCGAAACCGGTCCTGATCATTACAAAAATGTGGAAATAGTACAACACAGATTGTGTTTTATTTTTAAAATACAAGTATATACAATACCTCAACTATCAGGTCCTTGCGAATGCATGCTCTAAAAATAAGATTTTTTGTACAACATATCCCTTACGATTTTCTCTCAGATTTTTGCGGGTGTTTACAGAGACTGGGTCCAGTAAAACCTCAGCTCAGTGGCTTAACTCCGAAGCCGAAGAAGTTGATACCTCAACGCAAGAAAAGTCAACTCCTATTATGCATACATTTCCATTTCAAAGTACATATTAATCTCGAGTTCCCCCTCGCTGAAGGACTGTGCGCCGCCTACTTGTGCCAACATCTGCCATATTTTAGTCATACAGGATTGAATAACACTTTCGGGAAATATACGTAATGTCATATCGATGGCCTAATGTTATAATCCCGTAAGTGACTTTTTACAAATTTTACAGGATTTTTTTTCTTCTAAATATTAAATGGATTTATTATTATATGTTAGGGTACTTGTAATTCATTAAAAAGTTTCAATACTTCGTAATATTTTAAATAAACGAGATACAGTTTACAAGGCCATTTTCGTCAAAATATCAGATACGGGTTTATAACATCAGGACATCGATATCATACTTCAGCCACCAGTAGAATTGTATTCAAGCTTCACTAATTCAGCATTAATAGATTGCGATATTATTTTATGTAGACGTTAATTAATAAAAACAATTGACAGTATAGCTAATAATAGCCAAGGCGCACGATATTTTAAAACTTAAGATAAACTCAATGAAAATTTTGAATGTCACTTGAGATCAACTGCCATGCCCGAGATCTCAACTCTAAGCCCTGTAGAAACCAAAGCAGCCGGGACTGTTGTGATCGCAATATTGTCTGCCGTAAAGATACACCACTAGTATACTGATACACCCGGTGCAATGATAGTACCCAACGATATTTAAAAAATATATTTATATATCCCAGAATTTCAAAAGATACACCCAAACCCGTTTACGGGGTACTTTTTTATAGATAAAATACATTGGTATTAAAATAAATGATTAATATTGATGCAAATGTTGAACGTGCTTTCAAATGTCAACGAAAACTAACAAATATTTATGCTGAATATGAATAAGTTCATTGAAAAAATTAAAAAACAACATTAATGGCAGATTATTGATAAAGATTACCACAGAATGTTAGATAATGAGATTAAGCTGAACATTGCGGTGTATATATCCACTATATCCAGCGACAGCGAGAGTGACATAAAAATAACGGTTGCTTTAGAAAGAGTACGTAGCGAAAAAGATGAAAATAATTATTTGTTTTTTCGAAATGTCACATATGTAAAAACAAAAAATATAATATATTCATGTTCAAATTTTCTACCAATCTATTTTGATCCATTACTTTTGCGAGGATTTTCTTGGAAATAACAATATGTCATCGTTTTATATGGCTTATAAGGTCCAATTTATATAATTTTAGATATCCTGGAACCTATACCTCCATTCTCAATTTTTTTATAATTATATAAATTAATTTAAGCGGTTTCTATTTACGCGACATTTTTGGAACTTTTTTAGTTTGGGTTTACTGCGAAATACGTATATGCTACGGCGCTACCGACTAAGGTTTAACAGCATTGTATAAGACGAGTTATTATGGCATGAATTCGAATTGAAATTGTTGATAAATATTATTTATTCGTCATTTCAACGACTGGCCACATCATTTAGACATAGTATAACCAGATAAATGGTTGATTTATCA
This sequence comes from Himalopsyche phryganea, assembly GCA_022494535.1. Lineage (NCBI taxonomy): Eukaryota > Metazoa > Arthropoda > Insecta > Trichoptera > Rhyacophilidae > Himalopsyche > Himalopsyche phryganea. The sequence goes on along the minus strand of JAGVSL010000149.1, from coordinate 472,058 downwards.
ACAATTCGGGTCGATAATGAGCAAGCAGTTAGAGTTGGCTAATACGTCGCAACTTCTAATATAATTCGATGCTTAAGGACGATTTTGAGGAATGAGAATTATAAACCTTGACTTTTCCCGAGGGAAAATCGTCGCACTAATTGCCGAACCGGTGATGTGCGCAAATGACAGTTGTGCACAACACACTGGCACATGAGAACATTAGTATTTTTATGATTCATATAGGATACATTAGATCTATCATTTTAATGTATTGACGAGATTGATAGTGACAATGAAATGTTTTTACTATGCTTTCCAAGAGTGCGTTATTGTGCTAAGTACAATTCCAAAGTCGTACACGAATGCAGCAATAAGCACATTGAATAGAAAAACTTTTTAAATGTTATATCTCTGCCAAATATGAAGACTCAAACATTTTAAATAAATATCTAATATATTTTTTTTTTAAATAAAACACAATTTCTTTTGTACTACTTCCACATTTGTATAATGATCAAAACCGGTTTCGCCTATCTCGAGCATTATCAACTGAATTTACAAAACAAATTGCATTTTATTCTTAAAATACAATAAATACCTTTTCACCAAAAATTGACAGTTAACACCACAGAAGGATATTTAATATTTGTTTAGTTTACTGTTATATAATATTTTCAACAATTTCGTTTCATTTTACCCCTGATATTGAAAAATTTAACTAACATAAATATTATATTATAATATGACGCCACGTTCACACTCAGTGTGATTCATACCGAGTCATGGTGTTCTATTAAAACACGACTTATTCTAACAAGGGCTGTCGGTGGTATATTCCCTCATATATATAAGTGGTTAGGATAGGAAGATTGAAAACCAAGATGTCTGCGACTTTAAATAATAAGTTGATTCATCAATGATTTAACTTGATATGTAAATAAATATCTTGCTGGGGATTAGCTGATAGTTAAGCCACACATTTATTTATTCTTCAAACTTACGCCAACATTACGAGCAATTCTGGTTAAGAATTGAACTTTTGTTAATGATTCTAAGACAATCATTCTCGTATGGGGTTTTTTCTTAAATGTTTTCCCCACACAAAGCCTTCAGCTGACAGAATCTTTTAGACAGCAGTACGTAGTTAGCTTACATGCGGGAAAGAGATATAAAGACTTAGTCTATACCCACCCTAGCACTAACTTTAGCCAGGAAACAAGGAGCCCGCTTCGCGGACTCCACATAATAGTTTTAGTAGGAAAGTAGAGGTAGGAAAAAAAAAAAACATTTATATATGCAATTTAGTGACGCACTAAGTATAAGGCAGATGGGCGTTGTACATTTCGCTCAATTCTTGCGGAAAGCTTCAATACGTATCATTTATTGAATTGGCATATACTTAGTAGAACTCCATTAAAAGAACATAAGTCAATACGTTTTGTTTATCCTTCTGTTTAATAACACATAATTTTGCGTAGTCCCGAAGTTGCGTAAAAAGTTTGCGCAACGCTGAAAACCTTCAACGTTAATCCGAGATGTTAATTAGCCAGCGCAAGCCTTTGAAAGCTTCCACCCAGATTATTCCCTACATATTATAAATCCTTGGCCATGGTGCCCATCACACAAACACAGATGGGTACTTAGGTATAAAGGAATGCTTATTTACCTCAAATGACGTGGTAGGACGAAAGGGTATATAAAAAAATATAGATAGACACATAGAATATTGAAAGCATATTTTTATCTTCTATTATTGTCAACAGCTATTATTATTTATCTATGTTTTAATCTCTCGGCTATAATTTTGTCAGTGCGAATGCCTGAGGGAGCCGAAAGGCGAAACCCGGTTGATTAGTAACAAAATTGATGGCAGTGTACACAATGTCAACGATTTTTTTTTATTATTTTGTCATTGTTGTGCATCGCCATTCGATATACATAGTTACAATTTAGACTAAGAACACAACAATTGAATTGGTCACCTGGTAAAGGTTGTCTAAGTTGACCTTCTTACAGACAGTGAGAGCTATAAAAAGTTACCCATGGCATCACTGTCCCTGAAAGTTAGACGCTCAATAGAAAAACGTTGAAAAACCCACCGGTGAACCGATTTTCCATTGAAAAGTCACCTTAGACCAGTATGTTGGTTACAACCATTTCCAGGAGAAAAATTCAATTACTGTATTCATTTTTCGAAAAATTATTTCTTCGGAAAAAGCAAAACGTAAAATTTTTATTTTCAGAAGTCCTTGTTGAAAACAATAAAGCCATTCTGATAATGTAAATTAAAAACGAAGGCAAATTAATAAAACTACGTTTATATTTAATATTAATGTGTTAAAAATATTGTCAAATTAATATAATCAAAAGATTGTAAACAAAACAAATTCAAATATTGTCAACGGATTCAAACTACTTTATGGAAATTCATTTCAATATAAAATTAAAATTGATAACTTTGTTATAACACTTTTGTGACATGTTATACAAACAAGTTATCAAATTGAATTTAATGCCCGAACAATAATTTATTCTCACATAAATAGAAATACAGGTCGGCATGCTGATATAATTTCAAAGAAACGCAGTCGAAACCTTTTCAGTGAGACCTCAAAAGGTCCATTTCATTATGAACAGTCGAATGGGAAAATTCGACATGCAGAATCGTTGGACCGTCACATTTTATTCGTCCTCCGATAAAGTTCGACTACTTAGTTGTGGATAAGGGTCGCGGCCCAGTCGGGCGGTATTGTTGCGTGCATCGATTGCCGGTGACCGGGACCACTTCCGCGTTCCGCTGCAGCCTCGTAATTTATTTGCAAGCGTTGGATCTGCGTTTTGAGCCCCGGGATCATCGCCCTCCCTTACGCAAATTCAATAATGCTAAACGGAATGCGCTGCAGAATAACTTTGACGTTTTTCGGGAGTGGCGTGGCATAGGGGCGGCCTACTCCGGGGTGAGCGGGCGGTCGCTTCGCAGAAAGCTTACCCCCACGAATGCACAAACAAGGTGACACAGGAGATCGTGCGCCCCACCGGGAGGGGCGGCGGGGGGGTTATCTCATTAAATCTCACACGGGAAGATTATTTCGTTGTCAGCAGGCATACTCAAAATACCTTTGATAACAATTATTTAATGCAGGGTTTCTTTGGTTGATATTCTGAAGTAACAAGTATAAATTCCAACTCGGCGGGAGTGCAATTAAGTTTAAAGAATGTCAATTCATTCCAATGAAATTTATTTTTCAAAATAACACTTTTAACCCTAAAATATTTAAGATAATTTTAGGCTTATCATTTCTTTAAGATACAGATGCATTGTTATACTAAATACATGCAGGAGGGTAAACACACACGGGTAAACTTGGATTATTGAGACATTGTACACTTCCATGTATTTTGTCACTAATGACCCGGGTTTCGCCTTTCGGTATCTTCAGGCATTCGAGCACACGAATGGACGAATGGAGTCCATTCGTGTGCTCGAATGCCTGAAGATGCCGAAAGGCGAAACCCGGGTCATTAGTGACAAAATACATGGAAGTGTACAAAGTCTCAATAATCCAAGTTTGATATTGAAATTCCATCAAGCACCCTCAGTCGATGTCTTAAATTACACACGGGTAAATTAAATGTATGTTTTTATATGGTAGATAGTACAGCTTAGATAAATTAATTTCGTTTTTTCGACAATTTGAGAAAAATACGCAGCATTGCTCTCTATAAATATGAGAATTGATCGTTTTGAAAATGAGCATAAACCAAAGTTACATTCAGGCCAAAATTTCTCACCTCTTACTATTGAAATCGTTATCTGTTAAACTAGATTTTTTAACTATTTCCGGTCTCAGCTCGGCACATATGGCCTTATAGGAATACAATGTTTTACATATTTACTATAAATAATTTCATTAATTAAGAGTACTCATAAATTTAGAAATTTCTATGCAACCAAACGTTTATATAGTCAAAGTACATTAAATATATATTTAATACGAAATTAAATCAATCAACAACAGACACCTGTTATCTCATATTTAGTAAAAATTGCTACAATACAACTTTGTAACTTTTCCACATCAGTTTATTTATTGTCAAAACATACTATAAAAAGTTTAATTAAATAAAATAAAAGATCATTTTCAGCTACTGTTGCGAAAACTCATATATCACATTATAAAACAATATTAATTTAGAAAATAATACGACAAATTTTTGGAAAATGCATCCCGTTTCTCAGTATTTTACAAAGCATCTACCCAGTGTAGCCCTAAAAGAGTACAAGTTCGACATAGAACGTATAAATTTACCGTGAGGGTGTGGAGGGGTTGACCCAAAAACCGTTCTTCACCGCACAAATACGATATAAGCGAGATGCAACATGCAGCACAAAGCCGCCCTATTCAATTTTGGAGCGTTCTAAAATTTCACATCTAAATTAATCCTAAAAAAGATAAGATTAATATTATGATGATAGCATTTACATTATAAAGAAGAGGTCCATTGATGTTTTTATTATGTAAATATATAATATAATATATTGGATGAATAAATTGCCAAAAATAATTAAATGTGTTTTATAATTAATTGGTTAGTTGGATTCTGATTGGAATATAAATAATTCGCGATCGTGTTTTTTTTTTGCATCATTGTGATACAAACTACCAATATAATAATAAACAAGACCATTAAACTGTTGGTATGCCAATAATTGTTATGTAATTTTCCACATTCATGGATATTCTCTATGCTCAGTGAATATTTTGGCTTAAATCAGGTTCTATACAATAAGAATGTACGGATATTAAAATTCATTGAAAGAGAAAGTTTCAAAACTGCTCATCTCATGCATCACATAAAAATTCATTCGTGAAATTTTTTGACTAGTTACTTCATTTAAGTGAAATAAACTGCACAAAAAAGCCAAAACTACTTTTAATTTGAATTATCATTCGAAATTTTCCCGCCATAATATTATAAAATTCAAATATAAAAAATATGACAAGTTTCCGTGTTTTGTTTTGAGTGCATCTACAGCGAACCTAGATATCAATATGCAAACTAAGTACAATGACACTTTCTAATGAGCAGCATGCGCTGGCGAAACGCTAAATAAAAATGACCTGAATTCGGAGGATCGCGCCGTCCAAAATGCATGATTTTAATTTAGACTGCGGAAATAGCATCTGTCTTCGTATAGCGACGCAATGCACGAGTCCCTCACCCTATATGCCTTCATATTTCTAATGAGCACGCATACGCCTGTATTATTTAGTGCGAGCGACAGTCAATCAATATCAGCCAGGTAGAGAATGGAGCATGTGTAGTAAATACCATATGCACCACTGATTCGATTCTAATTGAATTCCATGCAACGACTATATCACAAACGAAATCGCCCACTGACACCGATGGCCACTGTTTGTAAACACTTTGTCGGATGTAATTCCAGAGTGATGTGGAAAATCATGACTTTCCCGGAAGTGTACGATTGAAAATACGGAAGGGTTGTCAAAATATTCGTATATGCAACCATCTTGTCAAGGTACAGTGCAGCTGATGCACTGACACGAAAAATCAATTAAACTGCGTAAAGCTGACACAATTGATACCATAATTGAACAAAAAATGAATTGCATAAGACTGATGGATCGTTTCATGTTGATAAATAGAAATTTTCCTACCTTAAATGGATCCGTCCGCAATTTTGAAATCACTTTCCTTCTAACCAGTCCATAAAACGTAAATTTGTTACTGTACCTGGATTCAGTGCTGCCATCGGGCAAACGTATTATTTCCAGTACATGCAATCAATGTTTTCCGATATTGCACTTTTATCGCTATATATTTCGATGATCATTATTTGTTTTGTTATAATGTTGATCATAGCAAAATGTTTTTTTATTTACTCCTCTGAAGATTTTTAATTTTAAAACTATCGAATCAGTTTTTGATTATGTTTTATGCTAGGTACCTACATAAAATTGTACAATTTTTTCCTAATAACTAAAGTATTTTATTTTCATATACTGCTATCATTTTTGGAAAGTACAACTAATCAGAATTAATCTAATAACATTACAGTTAATACTAGTTTTTTATGAATTATTTCTGTTTTCTAAAAGCTTTTTATGTCGTAATATAACATCATGATCGTAATATTTATGTCGCTAAAATTGAAAATATTTAAAAAATGAAAGAGAGTATTTTTTGTCTTCAGTGACTTATTTGTACTATTTGTAGGTTTATTGTATTAAAAATTATTTTTAAATCTACTGCTAATGAAAAGATACATTACTTTATTCTTTTTTTAAATCAGAGACCTCAATTTGTAAAAATCGTGATGAATGATTGTTACGTTAGAAATAAAACACTTTAAAGGAATTAATAATATATAAAATAATTTAATTCTTATTCCACATGGGATTCAAGACGAAGACTTGAGTTGACCTCAGATTTAGCATACTTTTTATTTAAAATAACTTGCAACATTATTTTGACAGCGCAAATATTTTTTCTCTATGGTCAGACTTTTCTGATCTGTCTGGCTGGTATTACATAGGTTGGTGGTCGTCATTATTTTAGTATTCTAGTGCAATTCCGAATCAAACGAAAATGATTAACGTCGTCGCTAAAACGGGATCGTTAGCGCCATACTTGAAGGCTACGTCGCAGGTCGTCGCCTCAGGACTCAGGCCCGCCACCACAGCTGTCCCTGCGCGAAAAGAGAAGATCGTGGTAGGACCTCAGCAGCGAACCACCACCGTTCAAGCTTTGAATGCCGCTCTTCCTTCGCCAAATTTGAGGGTCAGGTCTGGACTCGGAGGTTAGGATATATCGCGTTATTTCTACAGTTGTGGGAATACAATGAATTTTCATATTGTTGGTATTACATAACGATGTCATTGATGGTTGGTTATGTTTTTTTTGCTCTCTTTCAGTAACAACGCAATTGCGTTTCGCTCACACCGATGTTACCATCCCGGACTACTCCTTTTACCGCCGCAGTCAGACCTCCGATCCTAACACGAAAAGTAGCGACACACATGAAGCTAGGAAGTCTTTTACCTATTTGATAGCCGCAGGTAATAAATTGGGAGAGTAACATTATCTTGTGTTGAATTTGATATCAATTTTTTGATTTATATTGCCATCCCGGCGATCTCTTAAATTGATATACTATGTATATGCTAGCCGATCGAGATGAACTAATTCGGATACTTCTTGAACAAGTTAACCCTTTGTATGATTTTACTTTCTTCGACATAGTCTCCAATCCACTCCTTATCTAGAAAGACATTATTTAATATGATTAAATTTTATATAAAAAACAATATTTTATGTATCTTATTACCGCCTTGAATTGAATATACAGTTTCCGCCAAAGGGTTACAGAAAAAATATTCCCCTTTTATTGTTGATTTAATCTTTACCACTCGAGCCTTTTTTTGTATGTGCCTACCGCCTACTCGAGACGTTTTTCGATAAAAAGCATATTTTCAATACAAAAAATCAATCGGTGAAAAATATGTAAACAAAAAAAAAATTTTGTTATTATTTCCGTAATATAGATTTATACTGCACTTATTTTAATATTATTTATAATTCTTCATTATGTGGTATTTCAAATAGCAATCTCCTATGTGTAATGAGATCCACCTTGCCAAAAATCTCCTACTAATTGGTCAACCAAGAATTTCACAAACTTCAAATGCAAATAATAAATTGACACATACTAATTTTCATAAGACTCATTAGAGTACTTCACATTAGATTTGTAAACTTCTGAATCTGTATAATATACTAGTAAGTATTGTCAACAAAGACAATCTATTCAAATAAAAAACTGTAAACTATACGAGACGTCCTTGATTTTTAAACAAATAAGAGCTAGTAATAATTTGAGAAATAAGCATTTCAGATCATGCATAACACTGTTCACCTTCCAGTCACTAGCGCGTTCAATAATTAAGATTTATTACCATATGCGACAAAAATATCGCACGCCATCTTCATTTGGCGACTTCTTTCTCAGATAAATGTAATAATCTATTATTATTCATTCTAACTTGATTGAAATCGCAATAAAAAAATAGCTGAAAATATTTAAAAAAACACTTTATTGACACATGCCGCCATAGTGGCGGCACTCGAGTAATACGATAAACTTCCAATGCCGCCGCTATGGTGGCAGTCGAGTGCAAAGAGTTAAGTTCGGATCTATATCTGGGCTCCATTTCCAACAACTGATTAAGAAAAATCTTGCGTTTGGAATTTCTCGTCTACTTTAACTCAAATATACTTAAGTTTTGTTTTTATTTGACTTTTTATTAGTTATTATTTTAATATTGCCTATAAATTTTTCAGGTAGCTCGGTCGCTGCAGTATATGGTGCTAAAACTGTCGTACACCACTATGTTAAGTCTATGTCGGCCTCCGCTGACGTCTTGGCCATGGCGAAGATTGAAATTAAACTTGCAGACATCCCAGAAGGAAAGTCCATGTCCTTCAAATGGAGAGGAAGGCCATTGTTCATCCGTCACAGGTAATAAGTGCACTCGTCATACTAAAGATAAGAATTTAGCTTTTGTATTACATTATTATTCGCCCTAGCTGAGAAATAACGCTAGAATTTTCATTCTACTTGGTGGAGACATTATTTATGATTCAAATCAGTGAACGGACTTTTTTGTACATTGATTTTTCAATCAAATTATGGATTAGTAACCAAAGATATGAATGTCTGTGATGTATTCAACTGATCCCGCATATCCAATCCTGAAGTGGAGCATAGAGAAAGTCGTTAGATTACTATGATTCCTTTATAACCCTATCCTTATATTCCGAGAGGCTGACTTCCAACAAACTCTTGTACGATACTTTCTTTTAAAATGCTCCATTAGTAATTTGTTTCACATTGTGAGCAGGTGTGCATAGACTGTACATGCATATAATTCCAGCTATCAACACCAAGATTGGATTGAAGTAGACCCTTAATCTCCACAATACACCGCTTCACAGATTATGCAGAACATTTTTCTGTTGGATGTTATTTTATTTATTTATTTATTTTTTTATTTTTTATTTATTGTAAATTTAAAAAAATTGAAATGCATGGCATTACAGCTGACGCCAATGCGCCATGCATTCCACAAACATAATAACAGTAACAACAATAATAATAATTATTAAAAACAGTACTACTAATAAAAACAATAATGAAAATAAAAACTTTTTTTTTTTAAATTACTAAATAATAAAAAAAAAGACATTAATTTAAAAGGAAAAAATATTTAGTGAACAATACCCATAGTTTAGTGTTGAAAATATCCAGCTCTCTAGGCAGTGCATTAATCATCCGAACGGCTCTGGCAACTGGTGACTCGAATGACCAACGCGAAGAACAAGTTTTAAGAATAAAAATTGTCTGGATATGGTTTCGGCCACGTAGATAACAATTAGGAGCATGTAAATTAATAGACATGAGAATTTCAGGATTATATGTAACAGCTATATTTTATGTAACAGCTATATTATTTCATCACACGATTCATTCTGTTTTAGAACCGGCGCTGAAATCTCCACTGAGCAATCTGTGAACGTGTCGACGCTGCGTGATCCCGAAACAGATCAAGTCAGAGCAAAGGATCCCGAATGGCTGGTCGTGATCGGTGTCTGCACCCATTTGGGATGCGTGCCCGTCGCCAACGCCGGTGACTTCGGTGGATATTACTGCCCTTGCCACGGAAGCCATTACGACGCCTCCGGTAGAATACGTAAAGGACCCGCTCCGCTCAATCTTGAAGTACCGCCCTATGAATTCATTTCAGGCACTTTAATTGTAGGTTAAGGCCAAAACTATTAGAAAAAATATTATTTAAATGAAATCTGTAATATGATACAATCACCGTCTCTTGTTATAAATCAATTCGCAATGTATGTCTTCAATCTTAGTACATTTTGATCATAGGTAAATTGATAACTACCGCTCTTAATTCATCTATTTTTCTGATGTGACGTCTCATTTGACTTACTATAGTATTGTTGTATCATGATACTGATTGAGATTGGAAGAGAGTCAACCGTTCTATCATAAAGTTGTAAAAAATAAATTATTGATAAATCTCATGTGTTTTTAAATAACCCATCCATTTAGTGATATATGCAATATTGTGTCCTAGCTATGCAATTTTTATTCAATGCTGTCAGTTATTAAAAAAGTTGATTTCTTTCAACTATATGTTTCAATGCAACCTTCATATCTCTTTTATGTTTTATAAAATCACAAATTTATGAATGAATATGTCATTTTATTTCCATCACCAAAAATGTCAAGATTCTCGAAATTTTAACTCAGGTATCAGTGTGGATCCTAGACTTGTAATATTTTACCTTGTAAATAACATTTGTCGTATTTGTATCTTCTATATAAACGTTAGACACTGTTTACTGTCTGTCAATTCGAGTCCATTCGTGCACTCGAATGCCTGAAGATGCCGAAAGGCGAAACCTGGGTCTTTAGTGGCAAAATACATGGAAGTGTAAAAAATCTCAATAATTCAAATTTGATATTGAAATTCCATCAAGCATTCTCAGTCGATTTCTTAAATTAAACAAGTTTTTACCCTATCCAGGAATAAATTCATTTTATCTAGAATGGATGAATTGAACAAAAAAAGTCATTAATTATCTGATATGATCCCATCAAAGAATGCGGATTGAAAAAGATTTTCTCAAAGGTTGTTCGAAGTTTCAAATCCAAAAGAATGGCATTAGACAACAATAATTTTTTGAATATTTTCCTCTTCTGCTTAGCTTCGAGCTTTGATAAGTTAATATATATTACAGGGGGGATTAACTTGAATACAACCAAAGCGAACTACATTTATTTTATGAACATAACCAGAAACGACTTGATAGTGTACATTTTTTAATACCTAATATGACTTACGCAGCTTTGACACCATAAACTTATAACTATTATATTATCCATGTATTATCTATGATGCAGCCGTAAACTTTCCTTAGCCCATAAAGTAATATACTATTAATATAAATAATTGCGTCCTTTTTTCTGGATTTATTGACAGCTTAAATTTAAGCTTCCGCATCCGAAATAATTTCAAGTTATTAATTTTCTGCATCTGTTTGATTTCCATGACGTCATTTCCGTTTCTACAATAATATGGTTCCACCCCAGTGGCAGGACCCTGGTAAAATCTTTATGGTCGAAACATGGTGGAAGGATAAAACTACAAGGTGAGATGCATCCTTGCTATGGAAAATATGTGACGTCACAACGGACGCATCGTAATTTTGAGTTGTTTGGAAATTTATCGAAAGGCATGATTTAGTAATCAAAATTGAAATACTTTTGAATTCTATTATAAAATATATATTAGGATTATAGTTTATGTAACAGTTATTTTTATTTTTTTTGCATTTTCTGGTTTCAATCCCTTATTTAAATCTTAATTACAACATACATCCTAGATCTATAAAGTAATAGTTTCACATTTTCAGGAACTAAGATATTACTACTTTCGTTTAAATATTTTAAAAAATGGTTGTCAGTGAAAATTTTACAACCATTATTTAAATAAATACTTTCTCTAATTCTAAAATATTGGGCAAGAATTATTAATATTTTGGGAAACCGATGATTTCCGCAAAAATACGAATATAATATCAGTTTGAAAAAGCCACCATAATATTATGAAATTTCTTAAAACAAACCATACAGCATATTTGAAATATGGCAACGAATTTTCGTAATATTTCGTTTTTCGCATAATTTATTGGTTTCATTGATTCCAGTGTTTGATTTTTTGCCAATTTCTTACCCGCAATTAGATTTCCTAGAGAATGACATTGTTTTGTCACAACAGAAAAAGAGTAGCGTGTTGTAAAAAATATTTACCAAAATAAAATAAAATCCAAATAATATACTGATGTTGGATTTTTCTTAATCTCACTTTCTCACTCAATATAAAAAAGATTTTTTTATCTCTCAATGAAGATATCTCAAAAAAGTTTTTCTACGACAACTGCTTGTTACTCAGATGGTCAATCTCTCGTTTTTTTCAAAAAGATCATGTTTATATGAATAGGACAGGACTATTGATTAGGTTATCGCTCTCGCTACTCTCCGTTTTAAGGATCGCATGGATGAGAGGAAATTTAATTAAGACATCACAAACACGCATGCCTTCCAACAGAAATCCATAAATATATTGAAAAATCAATTCATGAAATGAATTGAATTCTGTTCGTACAGGGACTTGAACCCATGAGCACCGCAACCGAAACCAACGACGTAGACCACTCGACCACAAATCCGACCCTTAGGAAAAGTAAAAACTTCACATTTTTGTTGATTTTTTTCATGATCCAACTCTTACAAGTTTTCATTGTACATTTCGGCATTGTTATTAATTTTTTATCTTTAAAATAATAGTTTTGCTTAGACAAGAATTTCTAAATGTGGTAAAGGTTCGTTTTTGTGGACATTGTCTAAAATTGCTTATTTTTCACCTAACACTGCGCGAAATGATAATATATAGGTTAGAATAGTCTTTATATAGGTTAGAATAGTCTTTTATCAAGCTAAATATGCTCAATAACCACGAAATGAAGCATTATAAAACTGGTTCATCGCGTAATAGTTGCATATGTCAAACTTTATCTTTTCAGCCATGTTGGAAAAAAAATCAGAATTGCCAACCTAAAAACCAAACATATGCATGTGTTAATGAAACCAATAAGAGACTAAATTAATATTCAACTATCTTTATTTTACGTATCTGGTTTTAGTCTGCCGGCGTTATTCAACGATTCTCACGGCGCGCGCGCCGTGAGAATCCGCCAAATTAATATTTGAGAGTATAAAAGTTAATAACAATTATATATTCTAACACATTTAAATACATAATTTAATTGTAAGCATCGAATTTTACGTTGAATATCGCCGGCAGACTAAAACCAGATACGTAAAAAAATAAAGATAGTTGAATATGTAGGAATATTAATTTAGTATCTTATTGGTTTCATAAACACATGAATATGTTTGGTTTTTAGGTTGGCAATTCTGATTTTATAACCGACATGGCTGGGAAAATAAAGTTTGACATATGCAACTATTACGCGATAAACCAGTCTTATAATGCTTCCTTCCGTCGTTATTGGGCATATTTAGATTAATAAAAGACTATTCTAACCTAATTATTATCATTTCGCGCAGTGTTTGGTGAAAAAAAATCATTTATAGACAATGTCCACGAAAACGAACCTTTAACCTAAATGTTTTATTTTAAACTCTATCACACTATTTATTTTGCATATATGTTTCTCTTTAAACCCTGAATCAAATATTTAGACACCTTTTGGAAACAGTGTGGCAAACAAAATACCATAAAGTAATATACTATTACAAAATACTTTTGACGTTTAAATATTGGCACGTTATGACGTCTTTATAGTATATTATCTATGGACGTCTTTAAAAATGAAAATGGCCATTTGTCAATTGTTATATTATCTATGTTTACAGCTCACCTTGTAGTTATATCCTTCCACCATGGGTCGAAACCATAGATAATATACGATAACAGTAAAATGTCTATGACGTAAACAGACGCGCCGGGATATAAGATGGACGCATGACGGACGAGTACGGACATCAGAAAACCCGTTCGTCGTTCGAAATTTGATTTGAAATCTCGTAAAACACACCTGGTATTAATTTTATGTCAATTCAAATGTGTTTTACTAGTTTTGATGGCCGTGGAAATCTTGAGCTATTTACTTTGTTATTATAACAATTCACTGTGCGCATGTTCGTAATTTAACTGACAGTGATATTCATACTTTTATTATTCCATATATTTCCACAGCCACTAAAATTCAGAAACCGGTACTTGTTATGGATACAGGCCAGTGGGTCTAGTGTAAAAATGCTTGATGCACAATGTGTTGATTGTTAAAGAATGTACACCAAGCGTTTTTGAGGTTAGATTTAATTTAGCTCGTATTGTTGGTTGTATATGCCAGGTAATCATGAAATTTCTCACAGCAACATACTGTATTAGATTTCGTCATATCTATCGCAAAACTTAAATATGTCAAAATCGGAAACAAAATTGCGTAATAATTTGTATCAATGGCGATCCGATATGACAGATTTCGACCGTTTCAGAAAATACGCGAAATGAAATTTACAACGGTAGAACAAACATAAACTAACTTAACACGTCATTTTGGGCATCCTTCCTTGTACAAATATCATTTTTAGGCCAGTTTATCTGCTATTTACCCAAAATACTCGTGTGTCCAACTTGGATAAATGTGGCCACTTCTGGCGAACTCCGTCATTCCACCGAATAGTGATGTCTTTTAAGGTGTTAACTGTCAATTCTTGGTGGAAAGACATTATATTTAAAAAAAAATAAAACAATTCATTTGTACTACTTCCACATATTTATAATGATCAGGACCGGTTTCGCTCATCACAAGCATTATCAGTTGATAATGCTCGTGATCATTATAAATATGTGGAAGTAGTACAAATGAATTGTGTTTTATTTTTTTAAAAATAGAATAGTGATGTGACCACTGCACAATCTTTGACATTTATACCTTATCCTAGACATTTAATGTGATGAACTAATACAACCACTAAATACGCTTCTTTGACTATTTATATAATGTAAAATGTTAATTAATTTCAGTAAAGCCTGGGACAGCTTTTAACCCGGCATGACCTTCATTGCATCCATGTCTTTCATCTTAAATTCACAGTAAGTTATATTTTATTGTCACTACTTGTCTAATTTTATTAATGTCGTGTGTGATTTATTTCAGCAAGATCAATGACTAACGACCCGGGTTTCGCCTTTCGGCATCTTCAGGCATTCGAGCACACGAATGGACTCGAACTGAAAATACATGGAAGTGTACAAAATCTCAGTAATCCAAATTTGATATTGAAATTCCATGAAGCACCCTCAGTCGATGTCTTAAATTAAATTTATTATTCATTTGTTGTATTTATAGATTCACAGTTTGTGTTGTATTTTAATGTTGAGTAGATTTTTTACTGAAATGGATTAATTTCTTACAGTTGTTTTATCATTCCAGATATCCCATCATCTCTGTTGCTGCTGAGAGAACTTGCAGCGGCCTGCGGTGTCTCCAGTCAACCCACTTAAAACTCCACAGTAACCTAAACGTATGTAACAATTTTAACCTACGGTTAACACTACATTCAAATGTTGACAACTTCTAATCATTGTTCAGTTATTCATTCTTTTGTGAAATCAACACAAATAACTTCTTTAGCAATTGATTTAAACTGATGGAAATTTCCGAGAAAGTCGACACTGCCAATATGAAACTTATAAAAAGTGTGAGAATTTCCACTGCTGTCTTCTAAAGTAGTGCACCGCAACTGATGTGCCACGAGACGACGCTAGGTGTGCCGCGGCACAATGCATCCGAAAAGAAAGAAAGATCAATATTTTCTTCCAAACAATCTACAAAATATGAACGAAGAAATAAGCAATGTCAAATAATACTAAACTTATTATTATTAAAATCAACAAAACCCGATAAGATCAGGTGAGGTATATAAATTAGTTTTGTGTAATTTTATGTAGTCCAGCTTACTTTATATTTTTAGTTACAGCTCAATGTATTTTTTTTCTTTCGAAAATCACGTGTTCCATAACCTCGAAAAGGTTAAGGTTAACCTTACTAGGCTTAATAGGGTTTAATTAGTTATAATTTAAAGAAAAATGCCAGCTATTTTAAATTTACGAAATAAAAAACAATTTATTAGGTAATCCTGAAATTAATGTCATTTTTATAGTAAAGATTTTATTGATTTTTTTGTAATTATTTAAAAGTAATTTTCAGTGTTATCTACGACCCTTTGCCATCTATTTACTAGATCTAAAATTCCTCTCTCATAAAAGGCTTTTGGTTTAGATTCTAAGAACTTTGAGGTACCCGATTCCAATTTATCCATACTGTCGAATTTTTTTGTATCTTAATTGTGTTTCTAAAGAGCGAAATAAGTGAAAGTCGCTCGGTGCCAAGTCCGGAGAATAGGGTGGATGCCATAAAACATCCCATCCAAGGTCCTGGATTTTTTTCTGAGTAATATCAGAAACATGCGGGCGGCGTTATCATGTTGAAGAATGACACTCCTATTCAGAAGAGCCGGTGTAATTTCTTGTAATATCACATTTAACTTATCTCTCTGTACACAATAGAGGGCTGAAGGAACAGTTTGGCCTTGATTGAAAACTTCATAAAAAATTGCACCTTTCGAATCCCACCACCCACACAATAATGCTATCCGAGGATGTAGTCCCTGTTTTGGTGTTGGAATTGGGGTTTGACCCCGATTTAACCATTTTTTCTTTTTTTTTCAATATGATAAAGGACCCATTTTTCGTCTCCGGTGATAAGGTTATGGAAAATGGGGTAGACTGTTGCTTTTCTTGCAGTATTTTGTATATGTTGAAGCGCTGAGCTTTGTTGTGATCAATTAGCATGTGAGGAACCCAGATGCCTTCTTTTTTACTTTTCTCAGTTTCTCAAGATAGGGATGAGTGTTCGATCGTGATGTGGCCAACCTTCTTTGATGATTCATCAATGGTCATCATCGGATTTGCTTCGATTTCCACCTTTAGAGCTGCTTCATCCACTAGACTGAACCGTCCACTACGAGGCTCATTCTTCAAATCAAGATTGCCTGTTTGAATTTTTTTTGAATGGAACAAAAACAGCATACAGCTTCTTAAATGTGTTTCCGAAGGACACATCTCTGCTATTGTTTGTAGATGTGGTAGAAGAGATTTTTTTTATTTAAAAGAAAGGCAAAGGATCACAAAGAAGAAAAAAATTACAACACAGGTCAACGGACCCAAAAATTCCTAGCAAAAGTTGGCTATTGAAAAAACGACATTAATTCCGGGATTACCTAATATAAGTGTAAACTTTGTTTATGAAAATCATATATTTGGTCTTGCGATGTGCCACGAAATTCTGCACAGTGTTTAGGTGTGCCGTGGGTGAGAAAAGCTTGCGGAGCATTGTTTTAAAGCAACTGTATTTGTCTTCGCAATTGATGATTCAAAATCATCATCTTTATCACTAGAAATACTATTTAAAATTCTCGATTCAACTGGAAAACAACACTCCCTGGATAAATTTGTTAAGATTACTGGAACTAAAGTTAGCCTTGTATTTTAGTCATTTATTTATGAATTTCTTCATATTGCATATAAATATTTACTATCTCATTGAATTTTTGCATTTTTCTCAACAGTGGGTTTTGGTTTCTTTTCTGTATTTTCCAAACTGAATAAATTCCCTCGAATTTTTTAACCATGTCTGCTACCAATGTAGATCGTATTGACTCCTAATGAACGTATCTCAAGAAAAATTGTCTAACTATTTGTTACTCAATTGCTCAAACTCTAAGGCAGTAAACAAATCGGGTTCTTCGGAATCTCTGATGGTTTGCTTTTAATTTCAGGACAACAAACCAAATCCTCTTTAGTTATCTCTTACAGATTTACAATGGTCATTTTTATTGTTATATTGATATGTACAGGGCCGGTAGCCGAGAAGTAAATGTCATTGGCTTCAGTTACAGTGCTTACAGGTTTACAATTAATAAATATCTGGTTCATGTTGTAACGCACACAATAGTTTTGTATTTTTTGAAAATAGACGGCTAATAAATAATACATTTTCTGTGTACTTTTTGTTTCAGATAAAAGTAATAGCATATTGGCTACTGTAAGTCTGACACACGTCCATCTACTCTCGCCAAGGCAAGGATACTCCATGGAACAGGAACAAAGCTTTAGAGGAATATGTTCGCGAGTGTTAGTTTAAAATTAGTTTGAATATCCATCCGTGAATACCTAAGTTACTTTTCGTAACAGTAATAAAATTGTCCGAATATCTGTTATCACAGTGTCTCCTACCTTCTTACCAGGTCGAATGCACTTGTAGAATTACTGAACTATATTTTTGAAAGTCTGCGTGACTAATGTACATACTCAGCATTATAGGGCTTGGGATTCTTTCTAGCAGATCGACATGTTACAATATATTCTGTGGAGACATTTATCTCTTCTTTAAATGCCTTTCAATTGTCGTATGCATGTAGTGAACTCCTATTTAGGTGAGCTTTTAAAGTTATTTTTGAATTCAGATGATGTGGCTAGCATACTTCTGACTGGAATCAATGCCATGTGAGGGGAAACATTGCTTTGCAGTGCGGAAAGTGGCACAATTGTTTTTTTCTTTCAGCTTTAAATGAAACAATTTAAGTTTTTCCTGGAAGCTGATACATCGTTTGCCAAGTCTGAAATATAATGATTTTCCCCTGCAATCGAAGATTCAGATCATTAAAATGTGTTGTAATATCTGTCAGAAATGCTAAGTCACACAGCCATTGAGGATCTTCCAAGGATTTCATTTTGTACAGAGAAAATAATGTTGGTTAACTTGGTATTTCATCGCCTTTATTATTGATGTATGAAATCCTTTCAGCCGGTTATCTGTACAAATATTTTTTACTAAAAGCTTTAATTTGTCTTTCTTTTAAGTGGTTAACTGGCTAAATACAATGTTTCTTTACGATAATTAATGTTAATAAATTAAATCATTATTATCATACTAAATTATAGCAGTGTATTTCTAATAAAAATTTTCTGTACTTAAATTTAACGAATTTTATTCATGTTGCAAAAGCTAAGATACTTAGGTGCCTCTTTCGCGAAACAAAAAATGGGAAATATTGTTAAGGGATTATCCCAAAATAGCAAATGAGTCTCTTTAATGTCTGGGCATATTGACAAGTACAGATGTTTGCTTATCTTGCAGGAATATGCTATATTAGTGTCTTTGGCTAATTTGTATTCAGTATGTACGCGGTTTCGTCATAAGCTAAGTCATTATTTTGGCCATTTCTAGAGCTAGAAGGACTTCTATGCTTTAGTATAATGGAATTTGGTTAGTTTTTAGCCTGGTCATGCTCAATCAAAGAATTAAAATAAAAAAGGCACATTCTTCCATTGAAACGATACTGTTTATTTACTCGTGTATTCAAAGTTTCCTTTTTATTTGCTTTAAAATTATATTGCTATAAGTCTTAATGACTACCTTTTTATGCTCTTTTCTGTTGAAATATTATCTTTATTTAATTTTATTGAACTTACTGTAAAATAAACCATGGCCTTATTTACAATTACTCAATAAAGGAAGTAAACAGATATATGTTACATATTCAATTATTTCAACTGATAATATCTTTTTGTCTATACAGTGTTTGATTATTTATTGTCATGTGAAAATTTTTCGTTATTAAAATGTATTGTGTTAAACGACTGTTTTTTTTTCTTTCGTAAAAATCGATCCTATGGTTTCCGAGCCATGGTTTGAATACATCGATAATTCCTATATCCGAAAATTCCAATTAGTAGCTAGTGACAATTCAACAACTTCATGTTATGTAAGCACTGCAACTTTATGGTATATAAGCTGCAACTTCACGTCGTTTGTCAAACTGAATATGCTGTGGTATTGAAGTCAACTCCATATTATAATATATTACTTTATGCACCGGCAGGACTCGAACACAATCGATATTAAGGCAATATAAATCTATTCCCTTCTCGCTCTGCTCGATATGTGTGTCTCTTTATTAGATCTGTCAAATTATGTAGGTCTGTCGACAGATGTCAGATATATTCGCGATGTCACGTTTTGTTCTAATTTTTCCTTTCGACTTTATTAAATATATTAAGCTTGGCGTAAGACTATTGTACGCGTATTTTTGGTGAAAAAATAACATTTTAGGCCACGTCCGCCTAAAACGAATTTTTACCTTGTTATAAAATATACTCTAAATGTAACGGGCTGCAGAAATTGCACCTAAATAGCGGGAATACGTGAATTCTGTGCACCTTCAATCAAATTTTTATACAATTCGGAAAAAGTGACAGCTGTCAAATATCCGACGATTGTCGGCCATTGAAGTTTTAACTCACTTCACGTTACTGTACAATATCAGTTGCCAGATACAAATTACCCTGACATTATCGTCGGAAACTTTACCGCATCATAGTTCACATAAAGTAATATACTATTAATAGTTCACGACCTCTTTCTGGCCATTTGCAATTTTTAATGTCCGTTTAGAATCATCATTAGGTCTCTGCCTTTATTTGCCATCCTAGCTTTAGACCTTTATGTTGCACCCATCAAAGATATTTCATAATTTTTGATCCCATCATGTAGAGGGCTAGCACCGCTGCATCCTTAACTGGCACAGAAAGCACCCCAAGCTGTAGGTGATAAATATCAGGAATAATGAAACATAGTACAAACTTTCAATAGTAATTCTTTATTGTAGATACATACTTTAGAGTGTTATTTACATTAAAACAAGTCATGTATGTTATAAGTTATTTTCTAATATATCTTTTTTGTTTTCAAATTTAAGTCTTAAAATGATGACCTGCGATGATCGGAATGTTTTCGTATGCAGGGAAGTGTTACGACTCATTACCCTGAGTTAATTCAATATTTATTAAACATTTGAAACTTCAATAGTCTTAATAGTATGAAAAAAATATGACAATTAGATTATGTAATTTTTAGCAGTATAAATAACAACAGCGTGGTATATAGGTTTCAATTAAATATTTACAACATCCCATGTGAAGAGTACTTACAATTGAAGATTTTGTTTGCAAACACTGTTTTTTAAATCAAAACTGGATAACAGAGGATATACTGTATAAATTAAAATTAAAAAAATCGTGAAAGAACATCCATAGATATTGAATGCATTTATCAATAGGCAGGTCAGAGTAGCGCTAGTAAATTTAAATTTATGATTTTATTCAGTAAAATTTGACAAGTAATACATATTTTCAAATTTACAGAAATCTAGATTGTTCATCAAACGAAAACGCTCAACAATTTTTTACTGTTCGGTTTAAGAGTAATACAAATTATGATAATGAACAATAAGGCTTTTTAGTTTCTTTTGACTTTTTATCATCAAAAGAGCTTTCCATTTTTCATGTTACTAAAAGAATAAGAATAGATCATACAAATAAACCATAAGATAAAATTCCACCAAACCGATTACATGGTGATTTTATTCTATAAACAAAAAACCGCAACTGATCTATTTGTCGCAAGTTGGGAGTTTATTTGTTTAAAAATTCCAAAGAAATCGGCTTTTTTTATTAAAACCAATGCATAAAGCTCACAGCTGCAACAGTCGGTTAATATTTTTTTTCGATCGGTCTGGTGGAAATCAGAGATTTTTTTATCCAATATGGGTCTACTTAAGGTTTCAAGAAAATTAAAAGAATCATTGATACAATGTACACTAAAGAGTATGAAAATAAACTTGTAGATTAATATAAATTATAAATTTTTGTCATACAGTTGTATTATCACTTCAGATAACATTCTGTGATACATTTTACATAAGAATAAAGATTGAGAAATGCAGATCAGGGCGTGACAAAGGAGGGTGGTAAATAAATTTGTAGTGAAATGCGAGGTTCCCAGAGAGAACACGAGAAAATTTCCCAGTATAAAAGGACACAATAAGGTTAAAAGCTACACGAGAAACGATAATATAAAATATTTTGCAGAGCAAATATTCTAATTACATAAGTGACTTAAATCTTAAAGCATATTGCCAATAATATTTAAATTTACATTATTTATAAAAATATGCCGCTCAGTTAAAGCTTCACATATTGTAGTAAGTACTAAACATTGATAAGGTCCCATCAAAAAAATAAAAATGCAAACACATTTGTGGAATGTTTTATGCATTTTAAAAAACCTCATAAAAGACTTGATTTGATTTGAGAACAATTTTTTGAAACCGAAATCAAAAAATATACAAATAAGGTAGCCATATTTTGATGGAAAGTTATCAATATGCACCGAGTTATTAATATTACCCGAAAAAAATAAAAACCTATTTTATTGGTTTAGTTGGGAATTATTTTACAACATATTTTTTAAATAATTTACATATTTGTGCCAAGATAAGTTTCCTGAGTGCATTTTGACTGAACTTGGTTATCACGTTCCTTAACACTATGAACGATTTTTAGTGGTAAAGATTTTCAATACCTTTCAAATTTATCTTTAACATCACGATGATCACTATTATTTTCGCTTATATATTTATTACTATGAAAAAGTTTGTTAATAAATATGATTCACCGATACCTGTCCGGTCAAAATTTTTTCTTTGGTTAAAGGTTTGGACATTATGATATTGATTTAGAGTCTTCGCAGCGTGGAATCAACCCATACACCCAACATTTTAATGTTCTCAAGCTAATACCAAACTATTTGTTAGAAAACTGCGGAAGCATACATGTATATGGTGGATAATATTTGATAAAACATTAGATTTAACTTCCTCAATTGTATCATGAGAATAAAACAGATAAGTGTTTGAAAAAAGCAGTATTTTGAATATTATTCTAATTGATATTTAAGCAATCAATTGAGTTTTCATAGCTCCATTATGGTAGTGTTAAAATTGACAATATATAAATACATTGCTATTTCCTACTCTATGATATTTAACCATTTAGGAAAATTATTAAAACGAGAAAGGTCATCGTAAAATTTATTACTTTTACCGAAAATTACAAATGATTGTATATTAGTCAATTTTGAATGGTTTAATTAAAACCACCCATTTCTTGACGCATTTCATAATGAAAGACAACAGAACTGAAAATTGATTTATCAGTTGAAAACGCATATCAGCTAGATGAAACAGATACCACTGTTAGAAATGCTGCTGAAAAATTTTCACCATACACAAAGTTGGTTATATTATATCTTATAATGTCTTCTTACAACAAATTAGTAGTAAACAATGTTAAATTTATTTAATTTTTAATCAAGACAATTGAAACAGTATTGATCTAAACCAGTATTTTCTACTTCGCTATGGTTTTATATAATGTATTGATTTGAATGTTATTGTCGCCGTTACTGGAAGTTGTGAAATAGAGATTCTATCGACCGCATGTGTTGCTTCTTTTTAACAATTTCCTCATACTTAAATTCATTTGTAGAAACACATATTATATGCACACTTCTCCGATTCTCAGAAACGAGGTTCGGTAGTAATCTTAAATTTTATAAATCAAATAAATATGACCAGAAAAGTGTAATCGAAAAGGTATTGAAACTTAACATTATAATGTATGTTACTTAAAGTGCACAGAAACAATTTAATATTTCAGATTATTTAAATAAAAAATTACAGTACAAGTGAAACATATAATGCTTCCTTTATACAGAGTATAGGTAATCACTTATTAAATAATCTTATTTTATATATCTTTGGTAAGCGCCGGAGAGGGTCACTAAGGTTTATTTCTTGGCGTAATAATGCACCGTCAGATTGTTCAGATGATAAAAAATACTAGACAAATCATTAAAATTCGGTACAATGTTACAAAACCAAATTACGCATTCCAAAGGTATTTATTTTGGAAAGCATTAAAATCTTTAGGCCTGAAGTTTTAGAGATGAGCGGTGATAAGCTGCAATTGTCTTCGTCCGCCAGTGTCAATATCGTTGATGACTCATAACAAAATGGCATGTGCAAAAAGGTATTTTTAAATGTATTGTAAACAATTTAAAACAATAAAAATGCAGCAGTAATTGTTGTGCGATCGAAAACTCACATCCTTAATTTTACTTGATAATGCGTCTCTGAACTAGGTAATCTAAATTTTCAGATGTCGACAGTTGATCAGCTCATCACCGCAGCTGAGCAGCAAAAAAATTGACATAAATATTAAAACGAGAAGACTTAAATTTCTTGTTATAAAATATGTAACGGAGAAATTGTATACAATAATCATCCGAGGGGCTCTTTCAAATATACTAACCCTGTGAAGAAGTTTACTATCAAATTTATTTGTTCACATTTCAAGTAGGATTTGAAATCGTCTTGGAAAATTTGTTCGGTATAATGTTCTCGGCCGATGTCACAACATATTTTGACAATATCCGTGTGATTTCACGTACAATAATTAAGGATCACACCCGTGAAATAATTGTTATATTTGTTTAGTGATACACTGGTGATAGATTTAGCGTTAGATTTCTGATAGTGTGATTTCTTGTAGCAGATCTACTCGTTCTCGAAGACTTAATGATTTGAAGCACCATAGCTTTGCAGTCGTGACAGACTATCATCTGAACTCCCCGCAGCCTGTCGGAAGCCCGGACTCCTCCTGCCAGCGTAGCTCCGCGATAAAATCTGTTTCTGAAAATAAAAAAATAACACACATTTAGGAATGAATACTGAAAGAAGGATCATCTAAATTTATATAAATTGAAAATATTCTAGGTATTTAAAAGTGTACCCACAGTACTGGGTGAATGTTTTCCACAATAAAATTGATCTTATAGTGTTTTAAGCATTAACCTTCTATCTAAAGTGTGATGAGGACTACCGCTGGTGACCGGCAAACTCTGCGGTCCTTCCATACTTCTGGTCATGATGCTACCCGTCGCAGGCAATGGGTGAGTGGGTTCAGGTACGTATCCCATCGACGACCCACCTCTCGATCCCGGAGCGCTCTGCACGTAGGAATGGGGAAGCTGAGGTGCAGGCGACGTGTTCAAAGTCCCCTCCAGGGATCGAGCCATCGAAGACGAAGGATTGTTTCTCTGCATTGAAGGGCTGCTGGGCGCGCTGCCCACTGAGTTGTCAGAACGGTCCTATAAAAATATCGTTTTAATCAATATCGACTAATAGCTTATCGATTTTTTTATCTGAGAATATTCATGGTATTATTGATTTTAATATCTAAACACACACAATGTAACGTATTACATTTAATAGTAAAGTAAAAATCATCTTAATCTTACGTGGTGTTGTTCTGGCGAAATCAGACGAGCCATCAATGACCGAGGGAACGAATCATTCATTTCATCTTCCGGAGAAGGCATCAAAGAAGGACTGAGCAAGACGACCGGCACATTTGAGAAATGCTCAGTCGGTATCCGCATCTGTTGAAGAAACGAATAATGAATTATTTATTGTGTTCTTGGATTATTGGGATGAAATATTTCTATGTATGCATTTCTAAAAGTTAATTGTTTACAGTATTTACACCTTCATTGATGAAATATGATGTGCGCAGTGTAACAAACTGAATGTTTTTTTTTCAAATAAATTGCTTACCTTTGAATAACATTTTGTGCAAACGCTTTTCTTACACAATTTGCATCGCTGGCCCCAGGGGCCAAACAATCCAAATCTAGTTTTTAGGCATAGGAAACAGACCTGCAAAATGAAAATTTATCATTTAGAAGTGTTTTTAAAATGAAATATATTCAACACAAACTACTATTACAATAATGCATCTAGAAAGACAACTCACTTTTCTCTTTTCGACGTCTTCTTTGACTCTTCCTTCAACCGGTAAAGCTTCCAGCTCAGCTTTTGTGAGAACTGACCTTATATGTACGATTTCTTCCAATGTCAGCGATAACCGTTCATCCAAAGACATTGCGTCTTGCCATTGTTTCTAGAAAAGGGAAAAGTTCATTTTACTTTATTGCGATAGATACTATAGAGTAAAGCGATACATGCATACTTCTAACTACTTAGAACTGCAAAATGTATTTTGTATGTATTAAGGGTGTAATTCGAAAACATGATTTTTTTATGCTAAGCCTTTTATGGATGGAATTTATTACTGGCATGCTGGTATTTAAGAATTATGAATACTTTTTTATGCCGGCTATCTTTTTAAATATATTGATTGATAAGAACTGATTTATTGTTTACCGCTGATTCTTTGCAATCGCAAGTCAAAAACATTTTTGCATGATTGAATATTATTATGAAATTAGCATGAGCACAATTTCTCCGGTTTATAGCTTACATGCAAGCAGATAATGAGGCAGGACTATGTTAATTAATATATCAAAAGCTTTCACCCTCTATTTAATGAGCTATGTGAGCATTTAGCACACTCCATACTACAGTAATGATCATTAGGTATATTAAATGCTGTAATGATGATGTTCCGATCTACTTTCAACTCTTTATTTCAAATATACTAAAAAATTAGCAGAATGAACCTTCATTACGAAGAGTGACTATTTTTATCCTCACCAATTTTCACTGCGCAACTAATTTAAATTAAGCAATGCGACAACACTTACTTTGGAAGGAGCACTAACCGACTGGATTAGTTCGTCTTGAAGTGAATTTCTCGACCAAGATATGTCGTTGGGGGTCCCGCCCAGCGTGCCGGTCATCGTTCCGAGTACTCCTCCGTCCATTTCACTACTTGCGGCAGATATTCCCGATTGTCTGGAGTCAGGTCTTTAACGAAAACAAATAACATTATAAATATCAATTATTTAGAATACAGCCCAAATATATAATTATTATACCAAATCATACCATTGCCATTTTTGTGACATTTGACAGTCATTAACATGCCATGACGTAAGATAAATTTATGTAGGATTTTTTTGGTACAGAATAAGAAACATTTAAATCTATAAATCACATTAATAAACTGTAAGTTTATCCTTTTTTTGTATTTGGAAGTTTGCTAGTGTACAGGATATATACAGACCATCGGCGTGCAGTGGATGTATCTGTATTTCTATCACATAACCTCACTTGTGTATAAGCCAGTAGGACACGGAAGCATGCGGCAGCATGTCTTTGTATCTAGCTCGCACCCTTCAATTTACAATTTGGGATTGAACAAGAAAGAACATATTACTCATAGCCGTTGAAAGGTTATTATTTATTAAATATTTATAATCTTTGGAGTAGTATTATGTTATTCTAAGGATGAAGGATGGCTATAATATGCAAATTATTTACAGTTTATGTGACAATAAATGTGGAAGAGATTGGGAGATAAGTTTACCTAGATTGAGGTACGGATTGCGATCCCGAGACGTTGAGGGAATCTGTTGGGTTGCTACAAGCTACTATCGTATGCCTCCTCATTGAAGCTCTCCTAGATGGGCACTGGGTAGCCAAGTCGCACGCTAAATAATAGGAAAGATAATCATATTGAATATGGTGTTATATATGAACAAGCAAATATTGAAAAACATTAGACAGTTAGACGGTTTTATTTTGTTAATTTGAATAAGCATGCAATTAAAATATAAATTGACAAATAAATTCATAAATAATATTGATGGTAAATTGCAAAAGGAAAGAAAACATAATATTTTACATTTAAAGGTATTATTTTAATAAAATCAATGTTTCGAAATAAAAGAGTAGTTTCAAGAAGTGAAGTCATGCAATAAGTTCATAATTATTAACACAATACATATATTACGATAGATTTATTGATGAAAATGACAGTAAGGTTTAATTTATTGTAAAAAAAAATGTGAAATAGAGGTTGATTAAACAATAGCTGAAATAAAAATATAAAGCATTCGTAAAAGCTGCATGAAAATAAACACGCATGTGCAAAACTGTGAGATGCAATTTTGCCTTTGAGGGAGAATCATGCCATGAAAATCAAGCAGATGCAAGAGAAAACTTCAGTGTTGCCTACATTCGAGAGCGCTGTCGCAGAAATGATGGTACTCGTCATGTGTGACCCTCGTACGAGGCGGAGCTCTAGGAGGACTATCTGTTTCATCAAGGCAACACTCATTAGCTCTCATTTAATCGAAGCATATCACAAAACTTAAACATTTATTCAGAGTAATTATTCTACCATTTTTAATTTATCCCTGGGCTAGTTATAAAATGTTGAGAACTGACAGAAGACAATATTTTAATATTGAATCATGAATATGAAAAGATAACAGTCTTTCAAATATTACCATAAATAGAAATACTTATATTATTACATATCAGTAATATTTAAAACATAAATACTTAGTTAAATAGTAGTATTTAAAAATAAATATATATTATTTCCCAAGACAAATAAAGAGCTGTTTATTACTTTTAAGGATATTTGTAGAAAAACATACTTTACCATTATTAAAAAATGAATTATGACAATTGTAAAATAAACAAATCATAGTACCTATCCCTGGTGTAACAATAATTTAAGTGATTCATTTTTATCTGTTGCACAATCAATAATAATTATTATGACATACATTATGATAATCAATTTATTGTTAAAAAATATTTTAAAATAGCGTCTAAACATTTATCACACTAAAACAATACTGTAGGTAATGTAAATTGTGCTGAGTGCTGAGTTTTTATATACATTTGTGGCATTTAAATATTGTATTGAACGTATTTAATATAAAACTACTAGCCGGGGTTACACAAAGTATTTTTTTTGCTAAGTGGTCGTGAACTTTTTAAAACCAACCTGTTCTTTTCCACGGTTTCGGTGTGCTACCATTTGCAATGGTCGGGGTGCCTTTGGTAAAGCTTCTGGGGAACGGTTGAGGTGCACTTCTCTCTGGGGAGCCCACTATGCCAACAATATCATCATCGTCGTCGTCCTGAAAAATAAGACAAAAATATCTTCATTCACCAGTTTGTATTGTCTCTATGTGCACTGTGATATTATAATACTACGATAAACTTTCGTCATAATGTATGATCTGCAAAAGCATTTACCCAACAAGACCTTCACATAGGGATGATAATTTTGTACAAACAAAATATGTTCACATCGGTAAAGGTGTGTACATTGGGTGTTTGCAGTGTTCCCTTCCATTTGGGGATATATTGTTTTTTATTGCAGTACTTACTCATATTTTAAAACGAATCAATGACAGATAATCCCTAAATAATGAAGTATTATTTTGTTCCAACAATTAATTTTACGAACTAGTCGAAAAACGTCACATAAAAATATTACCTATCGATGTTCTTCGATGAATTGGCCACAGTATGGTGAGGACTGAAGTTGATAGATTAACCACCGGGCAAATATATCAGTACTGTGACACAATGCGAGGTGAGGTGAGGCGAGCGAGTCACGCACTGCAATTGTTATTTTTTGTCGGAGAACAAGTCGGCGTAGAGGCGGCGTCGCGCTCCATGTCTCGTGACATTTTCGCGGAGGGTAAAATTATTATTTAGCGCGCCATATTTTGTTGACCCCGTCGATAATGTTGCAAGGGCGCGCGCGCATGCGTCTCTCGCCTTTCGCCGCTTACCGACTGAGTCGAGAAAAGCAACGTTGCAAAGTTGCAACAATATCTCATTAATTTTATGTGCATATATCAGGGATCTCAGTCGTTCGCGGTCGCTTATGGTTTATCGCTTTCGTGAAAAATCTTTATAGAAAAGGTTAAAAATTTAAAAAAATCGAAACAAAGTTTTACAATATATAACCTGAGACAGTGGCGGCCGGTGACAGGAATATTAGGGAGTGCAAAAAAAGATTCACATATTTATGTAAGAAATCCATCCTCCACATATTGGATTTTGAAAGTACTATTAGACATATACGAAAATATAAGTCTGATATTGGCGATATCAACTGTTTCTCTTCACCACGGTATCCCAAACCTTTTTTTTTTTTTTTGGTAGGAAATATCAATATGAATTTGAGTACGTCTAAATTTGTTGCAGCCCTAGCAGCATATACAACCATTCCAGGTTGTCGCGGATGATAGTTTGGGAAACCTTGTCTGTCTTTAGTCGTGGTATTTCTCAAAATGAATTGATCCTTTTTAAATTTTAGAAGTAACACTCACTTTCGACGGAAGTCATCGATATTGTATAAATTATTTGTAATGGCTTAACGGTTTAGCTAAATACTACATGTATTTTTTATTCGTGAAGAGTTGAAGTATAGACAGGGCTCCAACAACATCGTAAAAATCTTCTCTGCTGTATAAGACAGTTAGTTCAATTTAAGTTTAAATTCCTCCATGAAATCGTATGTTAAGGTTACCGTATTAATGTCTGCAATTGGAATAATTCTGTATTAAACCGGAAATTTTTCGCTTAAGTATTTTTTGGGGAAAGTAATTTGTAGAATTCAATATTGAAGAATTTAAAAAATATTAGAGGAAGGTGTATTACGAAACTGAACCAAATACACAGTTGAATATTATGGAATAGGTAAGGCCAGCCAGGTAAAAAACTTGAAACTATCCTATTTTAAATATTCAATTATATCCACTCGGTATTATACACGATCATAGTTATAATTTTATAAATTGTATTCATCACTCCAAAAGTTATAATGGTAGGTAAATATTATTCTTATTGAAGAGCCTATAGTTAAAGAATCATATTGAAATTAAATGAGCTACTACGCTTGTTCCACTTCTCTTTTTCATTCTTACAAATGACTGTTACAGGTTTGTAAACTCAAACGTCAAATCGCTTTCGGGCACGTTCGGGAATTTCCGCCAGGAGGATCGCTGCTCAAGGGCCAGCAAAAACGAGTCCATACAAAATGCAAATAACGCGTAGTTCATACTGGTTCATACGTCACAGATATGTCAAAATACATAGAACATTTCAGACGTCTAAGGAGTGCAAAAGAATTTATGCTCCTACCGCGTCATCGACCGACTTACCGCGTCATCGACCGACTTTCATGCGTATTCTGAATCGACGCAGAATACGTTTGCTGGTCGTGTTTATTGATCATCGTTTCCTGCAATATTTTCCTATGGGAAACACGAGGAAATTTTAAAATTAGTGAATTGGTATAATTATTATATTTGAATATCGTTTATTAATGGAATATTTTGATGGAACTTATTGGAGTGCATTGCACCCTTTGCTCCTTTACAAGAGCCGTCCCTGACCTGAGAGAAGTAAATCTGCTACTCGACGTGGAGGTGGAGCGTCAACACATTTTGACTGCTCTAAGTCCGGCGTAGTGACAAGGATCATTCACAGGTTCCTTCGTCTTCTATTAAAACCCGGTCGTATTCAGTATACTTCCTCTTTAATTGCAGTTAGTTTACACTTATAAATTCCTCGAAGGCAATAACAGATACATAAACAGCGTTTAAAATACACAATTTCAATTTAAAAACACAGCAAGTGGTTTTATGATAGGGTCATCCCTTTGAGCCAAGCCGCGGGGCGTTGTCGGCTACTAAACTCCAAGCCGGTAGGTCGTGGGACAAGGGAGTGTTTCCCTAAGAATCGCCCGCTTTCTGTTGACTGCGGACGGTAAACAAACAAATATGACAAATTATTTTTGAACGCCTTAGGAGAGATATTACATATTAAATTTGCATGAATAGGAAGAGTCTGTAGACGGGTTTTAAAGACCCCTGTCCGCCCCGTAAGTACGGGGCGGTGTCAAACCCTAGATATTCAATGAATGTTTTGTAGAAAATATAGACTCAAACATTAAACCCACTTTCCGTTTAGTTTTTCGTAAATATGTAGATAAAATAAAATTGTTTATTTCAAAATTTTCGTCCTCTTCTATACTATGTGGATATTGTATTTTATACGATAATAAACATAAAATCTGAAACGAAATCTTTGTTTTCATTTTTTATTGCAGTATCAAATCAATTACAATCTGAAATACTAGACCTATATGTTTTTTTTATGGACTATCAAGAACTGGAAACCTGAACGGAACCAATTCCTTTCGTAGATTGTTAATTATTTTGTATCAAACAGATTCCATAAATAAGGTGTACTTACCTAACTACAAACAACAATTTGATATTTGACAGATTAAAAAAAATGCTATAATACGTATCTGAATATCTGTTTCAACAGTTTTGTAAAATTTCAGCGTAACAAGCTTGTCAATAATATACATACATTTATGGTAGCAGAATCTGAAAAAATCTGATAATATTAAAGCTGACATTTTTTAGTTATACACCCTTCTGAACTAAAAGCCCTGAAATTATAGTCGACTGAAATATTTTTTCCAGAAAACCGCAAATATTTAGCCATAAATACAGAAGGTATTATATATTGTATACACTTATATATATTACATTAGGTATTTTTGTGACTATTTCCGTTCGTGTTGGTGGATTAATGAATGTTTGAATGGGCTATTGACATCTGTCAATAGTACATCATGAATAATATCGATTCAGTAAACTCTCTATGAAAGCTTTGCTATAAAATTGCTTCGGAGATGTAAATAAAGGGGTGTGTTTAGGATTGAGATCCGACTCGTATTTAAAATTCATATCCAAGTCGACATACGAAACATTTTCTTGCTTTAAATATCTTTAGTTTCATACACAAATGTACAAAAATAACTTATCACAAAATCGCTTCTATCTCTGTCATAGAAAGTGCTTAAAATTTACAAATAACTTATGACCTAATTATCAATAATTAAAAAAAAAACATTAGAAAACCGATTAAACGTTCGACCCCCTGCAATTTGGGCGACACCTTCTGGATATGCCACTTACTCGACAGCCTCAGAGGAGGTTCCAGATGTTGTCCCCGTTTCATTTTCCTGGTCTACATACTTATACTCTTGTAAAGAGACGAAACTCTGTATGGAGTAATATTTGCAACATCGCGGTGTTACTAGTAACCTCTAGATGTGTCATGGGTGTATGATATTATGAAGATGATAATGGATTTAAAAAATAATTTTAAATTTTTGTCCGAAAGTCAGGTGAATGCAAATTGAACAGGCAATCATGATTGAGTATTAAAATTTTCGACTTTAACAATTCCGCACATTGAATTTGCAATGACGTGCGTCTCGCAATCAAAAAGCGGTGAAAATGAAATAACAACTGAGACTTTATAAAATTAATACGAATTAGATTGAAGTGTTCGTTATTTCAAAAAATCCACAGTAAACGTTATAAAAAGAGTGAATAAGTACATTCAAAAATCCTCAATTGTGTGGCTTAGTACAGTTTCTGACGTCAATTCAAGGAATGAAAGGAGGGCAATAATGGAACAAGGACTTAGCGGCCTTGACACATTTATAAAGCTAGTTATATAATCTTCCCGCATCTCTGTCTACTTCGCTCTCAAAACATGGTTTCTTGTCGCGTAGACTTTACAATACACATTGTAAAGCGGTCTCTACTGGGAATACTAAAATATCAAAGCTGAATGTCGTCTGGAAAAACTTTTTCTCATATAAAATATACACATTCAAATTTTAAACGATACTAAATTTTCAAACTTTATTTTGACTTGTACAGAGTACATAAAATTGGAATTAACAACCTACGATTTTTTTTTTTTTTAAATAAAACACAATTCAATTGTACTACTTCCACATATTTGTATTTGTAATATCAATATCGATATTGAAAATTTAATGGATACTCATAGCTATTCTGCTTTCTCTACTTAAGATGGCTGTTTATTGTTAATATTATTACATACTTAATATTTGATTGTTTTTAAATGGTTCACTAATTTTTTCTTATAATTTTTTTATTTCATTCTTGCTTATTGCATTAGTAATGTCATTAAAAAATTTGGCTCAGCTAAATGGACTTTTAATGTAGCTATATTTGTGATTTCAGATTAGTATTTATTGATTTGCAAGAGGTCCATAACATTTTAATTGTAGACTCTTTTATTTGATTTATGTATAATTTGTTTGCTAATCAGTATTTTCTTGTCTTAGTTCATGGACCATCAGTTTTATATACTTTCATTTTTACACTCAATTTTATATAAATAAGCCTGTTATGTTTGTATTTTTATCAGTTGATAATGCTCGTGATGAGCGAAACCGGTCCTGATCATTATAAATATGTGGAAGTAGTACACATGAATTGTGTTTTATTTTTTAAAATATAATGTCTTTCCACCAAGAATTGACAGTTAACACCTTAAAAACCTACGAAATAGTGCTGCAGAATTTCACCGTTCATAAAATGAAATTTTGAAGGTACAATGCAAAGCTCCGTTTTTATGATCGCGTCATGGTAATATGTCAGACACAATTCTGGGAGGGTTATTATCTGTGTTGAAAATTATAAAAAAATATAGCACTACGACTAGAGAAAATTTCTTCTGTTTCAATGAAAATAAAAGCATGATTTATAAAAAAAATCTTCATTATAAGGAAAAAATGTTTTGACATTGTATGAATGTCAATTATAGATTCACATTTAAAATTTTATAAGCCATCATAACATTTTAAATTTTAATCTGAAACATTAAATAGATAATATTCAGTTTCCAACTTTAATAAGTAAAAAAATATATACTATTTCGGCGTAAACCATTTTTTTGAAGTTAATGCATTAAGTCAAAAATTGGCATATATAAAATATATAAAATAATTATTATTCAGAAGAATCATCAATTTTTCTTTATTTTTTTCATTTCATATCATTTAGTGACTATGGAAAAATTAAATCGTTATCGAAAATAATTATTACCAAATTTGTATTATGACATATTACGTTACATGTGGCCTTATCTTCCTTATCTATCAATTAAAAAATATATATATTATACAAAGATTGTTAGCATTGCCGCAAACGCAGCTGAATAAATTTTGTACTCACCAAACGTGTTCAAATTGTGTGTGTATTGCTTTTTATATCATAAATCTTGTAACCTTTTATTAAATGGTACATAATATAGATTAAAGATATCACGGAGTTTTAATATTGTAAACCAGAAAAATTTGAAAAAATACATTTGCCGCTCAAAACAAAACGTTTTGTATCCAAATGTCGATTAAATTATATGAAAAAAGTAGTAATTATTTCATTAGCGATTCAGTATAATATCGTTTTAATAGAGCTACTGCAGGTAAAAGATGGGTGTTATTGATATTCGGTATATTTACCGAATAACATTTAGTTTTTTAAATAAAGTATCGTGTATCCAAAAATTACATGCACGCAATATCGTGCAGGAGTGCGGGCGAAGTTATTTCGAGCATAATAATATTTCTGTTCATCTAATAATGGGTAACAGTTTTGTAGAAAACTTATAAAAACCGCGAAGACGAGCTTTGAGATTGTGTTTGTACTTATGATCAAATAAACGTAATTTTGACGGCGAATTGGTTGATTACAGAGTCGCATTCGGCGGTGCGGCGGTTTGCTAAACATTTTCCAGGTGGATCAAGCGAAAACATACAGCTTCGTTGAACTTTGACATTTCGTTCGCTGATGTGAAAGAGGGGAGAGTTTACTGCGATAAAAAAACAGGGCTGGCTTTCATCATAATTAATTGTAAAGACAATACATATTATATTTAATCGAAGAATAACAATGCTATGATCGACTGAAGCAAACCGTACTGACAATGAGATATAAAATATCGTAAGTGTAGTTTAAAAATGTCTGTTTTAAGATTTGTTTACTTTCATTATATCATTACTAATAAAGATGACCTTTTTAGCTTAACGTTTAATAATTAATAAAGGTTTTCGGAGACAGGTATAATCAAGGAACTATTCAATTTAAATCAATTATCATACGTAACAGATGTCCCATTATATGCAAAGTTTTTATCACGTTCATTTTATTATACGGGAAATGTATGAAATACAGATGAAAGAAATCTAGAAGATGGTGTGGTATCATTCCTGAGTATAAAATATTTTCTGTTGAAATCAATCATTATGTTTTAAACCACCTGCCATCACTTTCCCAAGCGACATATAATTATAATACCCTCGCTTGCAATGCCATCAGTGATAAGCAAACAATACTTCTTTAAGATCCACTAAGGGCCGATAAAGTGACTCGCGGTTTCAAGATGTTCAAAATAGGTTGCGACTTCGAAAAGTGTATGAACTTTTACATTAAATTGAGTGGCGAAGTATACGAGCCGTTTTTGCGCCGACATTTTCTAAATATTTGATTACACCATCTCATCGTATCGCCATCTAGTTGTCATTCCAGCGTAGCGTAATGTAGCGTGGCGTGGTACGTTCTGCTTGCAAGCTAAGCGGTTTCTCGCCATAACACGATTCGAGGGGATGAATTTTATTCTAATGATGTGAATCTCGACGCTCGTTTACATTTCCAAGTAGACATTTTGAAAATGCGCCACCAACCGAATAGCCCTCTTTTATATGATGTACCGAAAAAGAATTAAAACAAAAGGTAGCATGCTATGAAGTGATTCTGGTTTTAGAAATATTTTTGTTATACTTTGTAAGATTACAAAGTACGATAAAACACTTAAGCAGTAGTTCCTACCAATCTATTGATGAGCTGAAACTTCCGGGTGGTTTTCAAAATTTCATGATGAATTGGAACAGGTTTGGAAGTAATTATAATTTCATCTTCAGAGTAACAATTTCAAATTGTTAAATTCCTAATTCAGAGAGGGTAGACGGTAAAGATAAAACGATTTAGTTGAGTTTTACAAAGCACTAACTTGTAGTTAGTCCCTGTGACCCGTCTCCAAGATCAGATAGGTTCGGTGGGAAGGTACGAAAGTACAGTAACCTAATTAAATAATTTAACATTAAAAACTAAAAATAAAATGGAAATTTCTGAAAACTACTTTCATTATACAATTTCCTAGACTATCATTAACAACACCACGACGCTATAGGGTACTGTCACGAAAGTTATTCGTTTTATCGGCAAAAGTAAAACGGCACCTACAATAATTTGCACTATACGTATTGTGTTGTCATTATTTGGCATTTATAATGGCGTTCCACCAAGAAACTGCAAGGAATAGTAATTTCAATGATTAATCATTTAAAAATTCATTGATATTCTTTTTCAAACAAATATATTATATTCCAATAAATCATGATATCGTATACACCGGAAAATGTCACATGTCAAATAGCAAAGATTTATTGTTAATGGTGATTTATGTTAAATTAATAGCAACATGGTACAAGCTTTCAACTGATATGGTGATTTATCAGAAATAATTTCCATAATTTTCCGTACGTATCGGACGGTAAGTGAAAAATGCTTTTGTTCCTGACACGGAGGTAGAGGTGCTTGCATATCGGAAAAGCGGGACACGGGATCGATCCGAGGACGGAAGGCTGCGCGGGGGGAAGTTTTGGCGGCCTGACCTATTTCCCAGGCGGGGTTAGAGCCACCCTCAGGCATCGGATGCCCTACTGCCGTCCTCGTCCCCTACCCCCTGTCGCCCCCGCAGACCTGCCCTTGCTGTTCTAATTCTAATAATTCACGGACTCAACGACCACATTTGGACAAATAAGGTTTTCGTAAACACTGCTCGGCAAAGTCTGTGTCATACGGTGGATTGCTTCGCCAAAACGTGGTTTGTTTGGATATTCCAGACAAATATTGCCTCTTGTTCATATATTATATACACGCATACAGTACACATCATTCATTTTTTTATAGTTTTGGCTAAAAAGTAATGAAATAATTCGAAATGAAAATAAATACAACTGGCATTCAGTTAAATTAATATTTTTCGTCAAATTCCTGTTCATTGGTTTTTTTGGCGGTGATATCATTTCATACACTCCTATCATCTCCGCCTTTGGCCATTTTTGCCTGCTATCCGGAATAGGTGGCCACCACTCGGCGCCTATACTCTGTTTCCCGCCAAACACTGCTTCCTCCCAAGTTATGCTAGCGTTTTGTAGCTTCACTTGCTATGGATGATCATCTGTGGCCTTCTAAGACGACAGAATCAAGTTTTCTTGGGACTTCTGCTCGTGCCAAAGTTAGGTCCATCGCCGCTTTTGCATTTTGAACATTATCAAGGATAGCATATTCATATCTTTTATTTTTCATTGTTATATCATTGAGTAAAGCACACGTAGCATAAAAAAATGAGTTATCATTTACACTTACGTACTCTTTACTGTATAAGTAAATTAAAGTGTTGTATTATTTTAATTACCTCATGAGACACAAAAAAACAAGAGCAAATATAATGTACGCAATGTAATTCCATAGTAAATTTCTTTTTCAGCGTAATATAAAATGTCTTTGAATAAAACTCTGGTAAAGCGATAAGCAAATTAGGAATGTGTATCATAATGACACAGCTGAATCAAATCAGCCTTCTCTATTGCAATAATACATTTAAATACACAGATGTCTTTTTAAATTGCACAAATGGACAAAGGCTAGTGACAAAGCTAATGCAATATGCTGAGAATATCGAATGTTTTTTTCGTGAAAAAAAATCGTGAGACATTAAATTTATTAGGCGAAAGCTTGTGTCGCAATCGTCAGATTAGCCAAGCGTATACAATTCGTAATTGATTGAAATGGTAAGTGAGCTAGAAATGTTGTTTTTTCTGTCCACCACGAACGAAGAATTCACAACATTTTCGTTAAATACAATTAATTAAGAAAGGTGACTGTGTCAGAATTACATTTAATTAGAATATATTTATTGCTCAGTTAAAGATAAAATATTGAGAAACAAAGGTGAAAAGGAATAGAAATAGATTCTTCTCGAAATAGAAAATTACATCTTTGACCTTTGAAAACTCTCCATGGTGTAATACAATGTTTGCAATGCTTAAGAGGGTCTGTTATATTATATTTTGTATTGTGAACATACAATACGGAGCCTTTTTATGTGTTTGTAACATTTTCTATTCCGCTGGACAATTGTGGGATTCAAAAACATGACAGCGATTATTTTATATGTTTTTATATTATAGAATCAAAAAACAATTAATAAACTTGGTTTCAGATTTGGCAACCTAAATTATCGATAATGCCATAAAAAAATCAGGAAGTATAAGATTATTTAAAATGTGCCACAGTCGGAAGGCTGACAGTATTGACAGAATGAAAAATAAAGGCCAAATATTTATGACATTTTAGTGTTTGCAACATTCTAAATTCAAAACATGCATCTGTGACATCGCAAAAAATAACTTGAAGTGATTTTTAATGTTGAAACTGCGAAAAAACTATAGAGAATATAAGTCTCCCCATTATTTTTCATTATCACTCGTCAATAGAAAAACATAAGTGCAATATTAAATAAGTTATAAAATTTAACTGATACTATATAATTGTGTATTCTATTACGGATTAAATTTTTGCCAAAAAAATGCGCGCCATCGAGGTACTTACATTATATTATCAAATTGATAAATTCATAACGTGAAAGTATTTGTGCTTCGATCTTACAGGTGTATGCCGGAGGTTGGGAATACTATCCATAGAGATCTCTATTGCTCCGAATATTTATATGAGCATGATGTTATTTTATCCTATTTTCAAATTGTCGTAATAAGCTGTAGTCATTGCAGCATTTCAAGTTACCGCATTGGCGACATTAATTGAAAAAAAAACACACACAAGAATCCTTGAAAACTGTTGGTTAGATTGTGAGTTTTTCAGGTCGGCTGGTTGTGTACTCGTGTAGTAGTGGAACACGTTGGCACTATGCCATTGCCAATCCGGATCACGAATCACGACGCATTGCCATAACAACAGAGGCATCAAACTAGCTAAAAACATACTGGAAAATGTGAATGGGAAATATTCTCGCGCAACCAGATCTCCGGCAATGAATTATATAATCCGTTCTCTTTGCTATAATATATTGATTTGTTTGACTTAAGTGAAATATGTTGGTACTCATAAACACTTCATTTTTTCTCGAGTTTTATATGAAAATGCGCATATTGGCAAGATTGGTAAGTGGCAGAATTTGAAATAATTTCGCTAGTATAATATATCAAATTTTTGTATTGATTATAGAGATCGATAAATCTATTAGACATATTATTTTATCGCAGTTTAGAAACAATTCACAGAAATTTCATATAATTTACGTAAATAATCCATAGTAATGGTTTCCGTCGTCTTCTGGGCACTTAAGGCACCAGGCGTGGTGGAATTTGCCTCTATCCAGATCTGTCCTAGATTTCATTGTAGCTTCAGAATCTGACGCTTCTTTTTTCTTTGCTATTGACTTCTTTCGCTTTAACCTTACTTTCTTCAACCAGATGCTCGAGTTGATATTCCTTGGTTTGTCACGCGGAAGTGAATATAGAAATCGGCTTGTAGAGGCTATGCAAAGCTAACTAAAAGCATATGTACGTTGCTTATGAGCTACCCATTTGTCAATAAATTGTTGATAGTGTAAATACTGTAAATATTTTGCGATTAAGCGATTTCAGTCAGTAAATTTATGATGAAAAACAAATGTGATCATTTTAACGATACACAAGATTTATAATAGCAATAATAGAAATGTAATAGAGTTGATATCATCTCCGACTGATTTAAGAATGCAACAATTCAAAATAGTGTGCACGTCGAAGCATTGTGAAAGATCGCGCCAATCCAATTTTCAGCTGTTTTGAATACAAAAACTAGTTTACAAAAATGAAAGTTACCTCTTTGAATAATGTCGACATGTTTATTATTGCTTTATAGATCTACTTTTTTGCGAAGTTTATTGCACTTGTAAACAATCCATTTCAATTTAAGAAAAAAAACTTATGCGAAGTATAATAGTTATAGCTGTAAATATTTACCATCTGGCTTAGTAAGATTTTTTGTATAATATAACATTGCTTTGTAAATTTGAAGCCATATACGTTATTACAATCTCGCCATATGTATAATTCGAATTAAAAACAAAATTTACAAGGAACGCTCACTGTAATTAATTTCTTGTGTAGACCTGCTTTCATTATACATCGCTAACCTTGTGTATGACAATTCACCACCTTAAAATGCGTCGTATCCGTACCGCTTTTACATCGCATACAAATTATGTCAAAACACGCTTTCCAGTAATCATCTTGTAGACTGTAATTATGCTGTAAAGGATTACTAAAAGTTGTAATATTAACACAATATATCCCAAAGCAGCACTTCTAATTATCTTAATTATTGTGAGCTGTAGAATTTACAGTAAATATTCTTATATATAAAGTCGGGGCGTGGTATGCTAGAAAAGTGTGTCACAAAAAAGTAAACAATCTTCATCAAAATCGTGCTTTTTATGTACTTACACCGTCTATTAAGCCATAACTGCATAATAGCACGCACGGCGTAAAGGAACATTTTTGTGGAATGAGTATGCTGGGTTCTAGTCCAGTTACTGTAAAAGTATTGTAAAAAATACCTAAATATTGACTGATATTTATCAAAATAGAATACGAGTAACACACCCTAATACGTAAACATTAATTC
This sequence comes from Himalopsyche phryganea, assembly GCA_022494535.1. Taxonomy (NCBI): domain Eukaryota; kingdom Metazoa; phylum Arthropoda; class Insecta; order Trichoptera; family Rhyacophilidae; genus Himalopsyche; species Himalopsyche phryganea. Next base: position 430,976 of record JAGVSL010000149.1, on the reverse strand, counting down.
TGTATTTTCGAGCAAAAAAGATGTGTATATCGATCGTCCAGTTGATAAGTCAGACAACTTCAAAAAAAATGGAATGAGTTGACATTAAATATCCTTCTACTGACTATCTCGGGAAGTACCAACATTTTAAACATCTGTTTATAAAATGTATAAAATACAAATCAATAATATTTGATTTATGGTGGCTATTTGAATATTGCTTTTCCCATTATCTCAAAATGGGTAATTTGGAGATGTCTGAGTAATGAACTGGACGATCCATATAATTATTGAAACAGAAATATAAATTGAAATATCACGTCTTTTGAAACTAATAAGATTAATATTATGGTATTATGTAAAATAAAAATAATCCTAGTGATGCTTAATGTTGTTTAAACCAGCTTATTTTCGTTAGCCGGGAGGGAAGATTTTACATTGCGTGGGCGAGTTAATAACGTCAAAAGTTAGCAGCGGCTTTGCGTAGGAAGAAAATGTCGACATTGCCCACAATAGCGGGAGACGAGAATTCATCAGAAATACAAAAACGACTATGCAAGACTTTCTTTCCTGTGTTGTTTAGTGAGCAGATTCCACTTCAATTAACGTGCTTCTGTGCTCGTACCACATTCAATAAGAACCAATAGCATGCCGTGACTTCTGACTGGCATATAAGTAGCATAAAAATTTACCATCAAAAGTGGCAGTTATTAAAATAATTCGAGCACGATTTCTACAAGTTAGAAAATTTTTGATGAGTAAATTATGAAAGAATTCTAGTCAATTTTAAAACAGATTTGTGCATCAGTACTAAATACATAACAGACATAAAACTACTTCGCGGAAAAAGAAACGGCTGATTTACTATCACTGAATGTTTCTGTACCATTTATATCGAATGATTATTTTGGGTTTTTACAGTCATCTAATGCTACTAATGTTTTTTCATAACATGAAATTATACTACCGTCGTACTGACGTAAAAGTTGTGACTTTTATCAATCATTCTCGCTTATCATATGAATGAAATATTGTCATTATCCATTGAATGGCGGTTTTATAATGTAGATTCAATATTATTATCGCACGATCTAAAATAGTTCAATCCCTCCACACTAAAAGTATTAAGCCACAATAAAGTTAGTCGAAAATCAATTAAAACTGTTTAACTATAATAAAGTGAAATGTGCAAATAATAAACACAAGTGTAAGAAAGAAGGAGAGTAACAATAGAAATGTATTTAGATCCACAAACGTTATAAAATATAGTTGATAGTTATTTTAGAATCACGCCATTGTGAGAACTATGATTCTGTTATGTAATATTACTTTTTATGGTAGCATGATTTCGGAATATCTATTGAATATATTTTATAATTCTTATGGATATAAATACATTCCTATAGCAACCTTATTATAATGGAGTTCTAACAATTAAACACCAATTCAATTAATACGGCATTAATATTTTAATCGACATGATCCACTATTTACAACGTAAAAATATCACTCAAGAAGATGATTGCTTCTATATTAGTTAAATGTGTATCAACTTTTACTATAAATTATATTTTCAATGGATTCGGCGGTAACTTTGTGGATATGCCTTTTTAATATTGAGTAAAAAAGAATTGTTTTAATTGAAATTTTTTATTAATACAGTTTATCATTATAAATATCCATGTTACGCTACATAAGAGGTACATTTAACGGAAATGGCAGCCCATAAAATAAACGTTTTGTAACCGATGTCATAGTTTTGTAACGTTAATCTTATAAGCTGTCTGTGTTTCAAATATAATACATATAAAGGATTTTAAAACCAGCCGTACTTTGTCAGATTTCCTTTCACTTTTATAATTATCGGTGATTATAATGCTCACGACTTCTGATTGTATTTATATACAGCAAAGGCCGAGATTAATTATTATCTATATCATTGATATAAATAATTTCATTATGAAGACAATTTGCACAAATAGTATGATAGATTCATCAATTAATTACCGCGGTTTACTTAATATTTTAGCGGCAGGCAGTCAAATTTACCATTTAAGCTCCGGAGGATAGTAAAAGAGATATAACTAGATGTCATAAAAACCAGTGAATTTTATAGTAAGACTGCCGTTTTATTATGGCGCCAACCCTCCCATTAAAAACTCCCTCAATCATTTAACGACTAATAACGGGATAGAAAATATGGTAATTCATTAAAGCGCATCAAGTTATTTCAATTTTGATTATATATGTATGCGAGGATGTCAATAATAGGCCTATATGAAGAAGACTTTAATTTTTTATGAGTACATAAAAAAGGTAGGTAAGAGTGCGTTCGGGACATAAAATTCGATGAGGCGACTAAGTGTTGTGGTGGATGGATGCGAAGAGACGCGTATTTCGAGGATCTGTTTTTATCAATTTCAGCATTTTTATTTTCAATTTTAGCGTTTTGTAACCTTTCAAATGTTAAATTTTAGCATTTATTTATTTTAAAAATAAATTTTAAGCAATTAATTCTTTTAACACATTTATTAAATTCATAATAATACGTATAATGTATGGAAATAGAGATATCAAACAAAATTATAGAAGATTACGAATCAAAACGCCTATTAAAATAAATATAACTATATGCAAAAAAACAATGAAAAAAGCAAGATTGTTTTGAATAAAAAATAATAAATTTGGATTATTGAGATTTTGTACACTTCCATGTATTTTGTCACTAACGACCTGGGTTTTGCCTTTCGGCATCTTCAGGCATTCGAGCACACGAATGGACTCGATAATCCAAATTTGATATTGAAATTCCATCAAGCACCCTCAGTCGATGTCTTAAATTATATCTTAAATTATAAAAAATAATAAACAAATTAAAATTTGTAAAACTAAGCATGGGACATCTTTCGACAGATGATTATTTTAGATTAGTGCGATGATTGGTTAAAATTAAAAATATATTTCAACATCAACACTATTTTCATTAGACGCCAAATTGATTTGATAGCAGCACAAGCAAACTCATCCTTTGTGGTCATTAATAATTGCGTTGTATCCGGTTTCAATCGACTTTTTAAATGAGTTAAAAAATATTTAAAACAATGCTCATGCCATTTTATGCATTGAGCCTCTGTTAATGACGTAAATAATGGTAAATTCTTTAATAAAAAAACGGTTTCTTTTATCATTAATGTTTCATTTTGAATCCACTACAGATAGATTGAATGACACGTAATGTCTCATAATACAAATTTGTCTTTTTCAGCAATGATTGTATATTATATGTGATATGATTTTGTATATAACAATTCTGTAGAAATTATAACTATTTTTTGATTCATTTATTATTATTACTATTTTACCATCTTTCCGCATGGATTTTAGTATCTATCGCGAAATAGTCAAAATATGTCTCTAATTATATGGTCTATGAAGAATCATGCACTTAAATTAATTGTATAAGAGACAACCATGATGACAATAAGCACCGAATATAAAAGAGGAAGTAATTTGTAGGAAAGCTGACTTATATTTCGGGTAAGTGAAAGGAAAGATGTATTTCTTTGGAACATTTGCTCAACAACGTTTACGTATAATATCTATAAAAAATAAGCTTGCTATAATCGTTAACTAAGATAGTATTCACGAAGGGAAAGTAGTTAGCCGGTCATACGATGTCGACGGATGGGTTGAACAGGATTGTTTGCTAGCGAAATGTATCCCTGGGGGCACTATTATCAAAACCGCTCACGATATACAATGTATAATATAAGTAATATGATCTAGCTATCGTAATGTGACCATTATTAACCATAGGCGGATATCAACGAAATATTGTAATAACAATATTATTTTGTTTTTTTTATATACGCAAGATAATATAGAGCGGTATTTATGACAGGGCTAGTAGAAAAAACTGTTTTAGAAGGACATATCTGTTCCATTTTTGTTTTGGATTCATTGTTAAATTTTCAACAGCCAACAAAATTGAAAATATCTATCTAGTATATTTTGGATACATATGTAGTATATTGTATGTAAATTGTTCGATTCTTCAGCATAGTTTCATAAACAATATTTCATTAGAGAACCTTATTTATCACATTCAATTCTAATTCAGTTATTTATTTCTATTGTAAACAATGATTCCTCAAATTAAGAATGAAGGGTGAGGTTGGATTATTTCTTCTACTGGACGTGGGGAGGGAGTAAAACACAAACGATAATATAGCTAATTAACATGGTGTAAGAAGTATAAGGTGAGCTGGATAAAAGGCGACAGTCGCCATTTTTATATCTGTTGACGTCACTACATGTTTATCCAATTACAATGTACTATGTTTACAACGGTGTTTTGGTGACAATACAAATTTGGTTCGTCAAAGTGACGTCACATATATTGTAATACAAAAACAACGATCCAGCTCACCTGGTACTTCTTACAACTTAGATAATTACAATAACACGACTGTGGAGGTGAAAAATGAGGAATTTTCACTACAAACTAAATATATTAGTATCGTATTTATTGAAAACGTTCTTAAAATAATACAAATGTTTAAAACACCCTATTCATGCTGCATAATATTGACATATTTATTGCTGTTGAAACGTCAAGATTATTATTCATTATTCTTGTGGACGAAGAATATTAACAAATTGAAAATATCAAATTAATATAATTTTTAATTGAAAAGAATAGTCTAGATGATCTGAGTACGTTATGAGTGATGATATAGTATAACTAGATTATATACGTGGAGAATCTAGACTGTTCTCAGGTCGATTTTCCTCGTTGACGGGACAGACTAGGTGATTGCGGAGGATTCAATTAACCCGAGTCGAGTAAATCTGCCACACCACTCACGTCTCACGTCTTATAACCATACACCTCACCACATCGCCGCAACACAGTGAAAGCGAATTCACAAAAAGCGATCGAGACAGGAAATATTGCCATTATCGTGTCATCCCAGACATTATGCGACATTCAATTAACATACAAAATGTATATTCGCAGAGAAATTTTTAGCATGCCGGAAAAGATTAAGCATTCTTTTTTACGAGTCGAAATTTAGTTGATCACATTTTCTTCAGATTTAAAATGAAAACTAGCTACAGTATTAAAGGCTGTGATACTTGTTTCGCTTAGTTAAGAAGCATCTTCAGACGAACTACATCGCAAAGTTATTTATTTGTAACGTAAACAATGGTAGTAACTTAAAAATGAGGTAATTTAAGAGATTGACGGAGAGTGCTTGATGGTATTTCAATATAAAATTTTATTTGTTGAGATTTTGTACATTTCCATGTATTTCGTCACTAACGTCCCGGGTTTCGCCTTTCGCCATCCTAAGTCATTCAGCACTCGAATGAACTCGAACTGACTACGAGTTCGAGTTCAGCAGTTCTCGCAGTTCAAGTTCATTCGTGTGCTCGAATGCTTAAAGATGTCGAAAAGCGAAGCCCGGGTAGTTAGTGACGAAATACATGGAAATGTACAACATGTCAACAATTCAAATTTAAAAATAAGGGTTGAGCTGGACTTATTTTCTTCTACTAGACGTGGGAGGGATAAGACAAAACGATAATAAAGCACTAATTACCAAACGCTATTAGTATAAAGATTTTTTAAAGAAGCGAGACATGTGCCACATTTAGCAACATATCCAGTGGAATTATAAAGTTATGAACTTTAATTTTATATTATTAGATACGATATTAAAAGTAACCAATAAATATTACGTGGATGCCGAAAATTGCAGGTTATGAAAAATAATCATTCATGAATGTATGAATTGAATCTTGTTTCATATTAAATGCAATTCAATTTAAATACCTTTGAAAAACATTTTTAAATTTTAAATTTTTTTTTTTTTAAAGTTTTTAAAAAACATATCTGGCATTGCAGCTGACAGCCAATGTGCCAAGTATTTTGAAAATTGGAACATCATACGAACTCGATGAGATTTAGAAGTCATTCATGTCAAGAATCGCAAATTTAAATTGAAAAAATCTAAATTTAATATTGACCTTGCTGGGAATTGAACCAGGACCCACCTGATCGCTAGGGCAAACACTTACCACTAGACTACAGAGGTCGACAAATTGATAATAAATAAAAGATTATGTATCTCGAAAATATAATATGATATTATTTCAGTTTCTTTCCGAACTCCGGCAGAAAAAACCGGCATTTTAACTAAATCAGTTTTACTTTTAACCGCGAATGCTTTTCGGTTTCCATGATTATTTTTCTCGATAAACCTGACCACTGCTTCTAGATTGGAGGTGTATAGTGAAATGTATATCTAAATAAATTGTTTATGTTTTGATAATAATAATTAGAAAACCAATAATCGGGAAATATAACGTGACGGAATTCACACCACAAGAAAAATGTTTGGCGATCAATTAGAACGCTGTCGAAAGCGGTAATCAAAACGAAGCCATCTAATATTATTTTCTATACGAGTGTTGGGTGATTTACATTTAAATTAATTGTCTAAAAACATGAATTTGAATCATCTATGCATATATAGAGCATTAAATGAAAACGTTTGATTAGAATATGCAACGTAAAATTTTTCCAGATAATTTAATTAATAAATTAAAAGAAAGCATGATAAAATTCAAAGATATTGACCATAGTTGTTAGATTATACAATTTTTGATGGTATTCAGCAAAAAGCTTGTGGAAAACATTTTCAATCTCAAACTAACTGCTTTTTTTTTATTTCACAAGTAGAATAAAATACATATAAATTTAATATTATTTAAGATCAAACTCATTATTAGTGTACTGCACATATTAGAGGTTTGCATGGGTAAGCAATATACCCAGACCGACCGGTGGGCCAGGTTCGGTAAGGTAAAGACATATTATGACATCCGGAGGATGGAATTTATTTTTCAGAAAAATATTTCGGACTCTGTTCGGGTCAAGAGTCAGCTAAGCGGTAATCAATCATTATTAATTAATAACATCGATTCGTTTAAAATAACTTAAAATGATTTGTGTAATTACCAGTATAATTAAATGTGAATTTAAAAAAACGAGCTTTTTTCGGTATGAAAAAAAATCTGGGTTTCGGGTCAGGTTGGGTGACAGGTGTGGTGTAAAGATTCGGGTCTGAGAGTTCGGGCTCGGACCGGGTAATTTTATCAACTTTCGGTCCGTTCACACATCTAGCATATATGTACTGCATATTATTTGTTTAAATTGTATTATATTTCATGAAGTTTTTACTCAGTATATCGAATGCACAATACACAGTGTCTTTGTCAAGAAAATTCACTTTGTTGTGAAATGAATAATTATTCTATATTGGATTATGTAAACAAGGAAGTATTATGGCAGGTATTTAGGTGTGTGGAGAATTGCCGTGAGATTTAGCTTTCTGCATGAACAGAATATTACGCTGCTTTTCATACAAGAAAAAAATGGAAACGCGTTACATACGGTAAACAATGAAGCATACTTTCAACTGCTTGGCAAATCATGATATTTAATTTGAAATTAAAAAAATAGTCTTACATAGAGATTATCTGCATTCGAGCACACGAATGGACTCGAACTCAGTTCGAGTCCATTCGTGTGCTCGAATGCCTGAAGATGCCGAAAGGCGAAACCCAGGTCGTTAGTGACAAAATACATGGAAGTGTACAAAATCTCAATAATCCAAATTTGATATTGAAATTCCATCAAGCACCCTCAGTCGATGTCTTAAATTAAATCAAAGAATGTATTCAACAGTTTTGTTTTAGTTTTTTTGAATGCTTTGTAATAGTAATATTAGGTTTTAAAATTTATTTAACTATTACCATCAGTGCGTAAAATTTGTATATGATGATTCTTAAAGATATAATCGTATATTGACTTTTGATTATGTCAACGTTGAATACAAGTGGTGTTACCATGTAATTATTATGTTATAAATACTGTCATAGCATTTCACAAAAGATGACATAAAAATCATTTCTTTGTTTTTATAAAAAGCTTCTTCGCGTTATTTCGTTATGGAAAAAAACATAATTAAGTAGAATAACATGACTTTCACATATGCGGAATAAAAATAACGACAAATAAAATTAAAAGAAAAACAACTTACATCAAGAGGTTCAAAGTCAACTTTGATAAGTCTCCTGGCAGGAGGGCGAGCAGTCGAGGGTTCTGGTTCTTCCTCCCTCGTACGCCGTCTCGCGGGACTCGGGGCCGTCACTGCAAAAAACAATTACAAACGAAATAAGTTACTTACTTAAAGACAAGAGCCGAGCATAAAAAAAACAGCAAAAAAATATATTTTTCATAAAAAAAGGTAAAAGCTCAAAAATCATCCTTGCGATCAGTTTTATAAGGTCATCACTATCTGGAAATGGATACTATTAACTTAGTGAGGATTTTTTAATAATAAAAATTGATTCAAACTTTTAAAAATTCCTGTAAAGCTGGTAATTTTCTGTGATCCAAATTATTGAAAAAAACGACATTCAAAAGCAATTTTACTTTATCAGATTTGTATATTATAAGTTATAATGATGATAGTCACATGAAAAAGTATAGTTTATTTAGTACTTGATGAATAGAAGAATAAGTAACGATACCATTTGTTTAACTTTGGTTGCCTTTAATAGAACCGTGCATTTAAAAAATCTCTCTATTAATCAATTTTCTGCAGAAATGAACATTATCACAATTTCTCGATTTCAGTGCCGTATCAACTCAATAAGCAATAAAATTGTGGGGAACTGTAAAAATTTACCGAATCTCAATAGCATCTGAAAAAAATATTCGCTTAATCAATTTAGAAAAAAATATTTCCTACGATGCAAAGGTTTAATGTTGAAATAATACGAATCCAATTGAATCATCGCATAAATTTTCCTGTTCTCAGCATTGGAGAGTCTAAATCGCGAAATTCTGTAGCATAATTGTAAATTCCTGAGGATATTTATTAAAGATACACGAGGGATAACTGATGAATAGATGTCTTAGAGAATAACTTACAGCACAATTGTATCCATATTTAAATTAGACATGGTCAATTTTAAGCAATGTGGAATGTTTTCAAGATTCTTATAATTTCTATATGTACTGCTATTCATTTAATTTTTTTTAAAGTACGTAAAACTATGGCAGTATCAATAAAGGAAATCAATAAAAAGAACCAAATATTATATTATTAATATTGGAGTACAATAATAAGTTTCCTATTCTATAAAAATACGGCTTTAGTGAGTAATTAATATAAACTACAAATCTAGTTAAATCCAACACCAAATCGTAAAGTTGAAATCCTCACGGTACTGACGGAGACATACTGTCATAATTTTGAAAGAAGATGAGTGCAAACTTATCAATGGACAGAACAAAATAAAACAGTTTCTAATTTTGAACTGGCAACTAAAACTTCCATTCGAAGATTCATCTTTTATTAAATTTTAGGTAAAAGTCACTTGCATCTGATGTGGATACTTTATTAAACGATTTTTTTACCGAATAAAAGAAATTAGCACAGTTGTGAACGTAGTATGTAAATTGAAAGTCATCCTTTACGTCACGTGAGTCGTGAGATATCTTATTAGTAGCGAGCAAAAAACAAGACACGCCACGAATTCATTATACCCTTCTTCCATTGCGATCGCTTCAAATTCGGATTGAAATATTTGCTTTGGATCCACCATTCCGCATTGCGCAAAACATTGCTGAGCGAGGGCAACGATGAAGAGACAGCCGGCACGAAGGCGAAGACCCGAGTGGCACAGGCCCAAAAAAAAGAAATCATGATGACCGTTATTCTTTAAATAATACCACGCGGACGTTTTCTTCGTCCGACACCTTCAAGACGATGGACTTCAACGGTAATCAAGTAAATACCTTAACTGAAATATTTTACAGTAAAATAAAATTATTCTCTTAATATTCTAACGTTTTTCAAGTCAACTATTTATGGCCTTGAATACGTAAAAATCGATACTTATTAGAGCTATGTTTTGCTAAAACGACCGTTTTCACCGGATACATCAGATTACTTTTACTGCCTTACTGTGGATTGTTCGGCTTCTTATCTGAATTGATAATAGCAATAAAATGCTAGTTTATAATATAAAATTCAAGTCGATAACTTGCTGCGTTACTAAATGTGACACGTGTTTCACCTCTACAAATCATTTAATTGAAAGTGATCATATTTTAACAAAAATAATAATGTAAAAATACTCACTTTTAAGGTGTTAACTGTCAATTCTTGGTGGAAAGACATTATATTTAAAAAAATAAAACACAATTCATTTGTACTACTTCCACATATTTATAATGATCAGGACCGGTTTCGCTCATCACGAGCATATAAACCTGATGGTTCATGAACCATCAGTTTTATATACCTTCATTTTTACACTCAATTTTATATAAATAAGCCTGTTATGTTTGTATTTTTATCAGTTGATAATGCTCGTGATGAGCGAAACCGGTCCTGATCATTATAAATATGTGGAAGTAGTACAAATGGATTGTTTTTATTTTTTAAAAATACTCAGCCGAGAAAATAATAACGGAATTAAAATAAATAGTTTAGAGTTTTTACAAATGAATAAAATCATTACTAGTATATTTATTACCTTGGGATTTTCACCTCAAAACACCTGTAATTAGTAGTGTTATCGTTTGTGTCTTACCCTCCTTCCGCACTTGATTTTAAAGAATTAGAATCATAGTTTACCTTGGAAATATATGACCTTGCGATAAAGGTAGTCTGAAGATGCTTCTCAAAAAGCCGAAGCACGGTTCACATTTAGTAACACAGCCAGTGGAATAACAAAGCTATCAACTTCAATTTTGTATTAAAAATGAATTTCCACCAAGTAAAAATTATAAAATGTTTTAAGAAAAGAATGAAAAGTTGTGTTCCAGCGCTTTTATGTCATGAATTATTAAAATACCTTTTTTTTAAATGGACTAAGCTGCACCTGGTATATTTTTTGGTTTTCAGATATACAATCAAGAAAAATTGTTTTGATTTTTGTTCTAAGTACCTTTGGGTAAAGGGATGTATGAATTAACACAATATTTGGATCAGAATACATTTCTACGATTTCATTGGGAATAGTTAATACTCAACGGTTTTATGTACATAAATAAAGCTATCAATTGAGATAATGTACTAATTTCACACAAGCGCATGAAAATAATAACGCAAAGATACGAGAACAATCTAGACGGGTTAAAATCTATGTAAATGTCGCCGTCGGCTTTACATTTCATGAAATGGTGGTTAAAGACAATAATACTTCACAATTCAATGGTAAAAGTTTTTTCATTTTTAAATTGGCTTAATAAAATGCTATTTCGGGAACTATATCTTAATAATTGGTTACATATCTTTGTTGAGCAGTTCTCAACATGGTCATATTTGTACGACATATTTATGCAAAGATATCTTTATAAAAAAGATGTGGAATTTTATACAAAAATACAATAAATTCAACACTAAGCATTCCAACGAAACTTCATCGTTACTCTTGTGGTACAGTTGAACCTGTAACAGCACTCTTGTAATAAGTATTATCTGCCATTTTTTTTAAATAACAACGTTGTTGTCAAGATCTTATCTGTATTTTGTTCAATATTTCGTTAACCCAGATATATATAATTGAAATATATATCATAACTTATGATATTGTCTGTTGTGTTCTTTCAGGTTAAAATATTGCGTAGACAGTAGATATCATCTACAACATATACAAAATTGAAATTGTTGAAATTTTGTACATTTTGATACGTACTCAGTTCGACTTTATTCGTGTACTCGAATGTCTGAAGATACCAAAAGGCAAAGCCTGGGTCGCTAGAGACAAAACGTATGGAAAGTACAAAATTTGAACAATTCCAATTTGATATTGAAATTCCATCAAGTACCCTCAGTCGATATGTTAAATTATGTAATATGTATGATGACAAGTGAGGTGTGATGTTAAATGATGCCGCAAAGATATTTGATGGAAAAAGTATGATCATATCTTTTATAAAAGTTGTGTGACATATAAAAATGATCGTGAAATACCCACATAAGACGAAACAGTACTGTATCGTAAAAATTCCGTTTGAAACAACTTAGTATGAATAAATTTGTCTTTGAAAAACAAAATATAATCAAGTTTATAAGGTTATTGTTCCATCTGCATTTCATTGGTGCTAAATTGAATGAGATTGTCGGTTCAATGACTTCATAATGGGTGATGTTTTCCTCCATTCGTTCGCTCATATTAACACTAAGAGTTATTTAGGAATGACGACTTAGATGTACAGTTAGCAAAAATTCTTCTTCTCTGTCTATTGATACGTTTTTTAAAGAAATTCGGGCAGAATTGATGACGGAACATGGGATTGCTAAGCACATTAACAATGGATTATAAAAGTGGAGTAAATTGCGTTTAGCGTGTCCAAGAAACAGTGCGGAATAATTTCGATATCGCAATTGAATGAAAAAAAACAGTTAATATTATAATTTTAGCATTATATTGGTATTGGTAATTTACAGAAGTTATTTTATGAGTTGCGTTATTATGATATAATCCTTTTACTGTTAGCTAAATTTACTCTGCGAATTTATTTGGCAAGTAATAAGTATTTTTATATATTAGTAACCATTTTATCCATAAAATTTGTCGACAATGAAGAGTTTTATTTTCATGGCGTTAGATTTTACATGCCTTCATATTTCGAAACAGTTTTACCGTTGAGTCTTCAAATTGAAACTTTGATCACTTCGTTTGGGTCTGACATGTGTTAACATTTGATTTAGATCAGTGCTTTTTAGCGAAGGCGCACTTATATTTTTAACAATTGGGGAACGCTGCTAAAATCAAAGTGGGCGATTGCATTATTGCATATTGCGATGATGCAATCAATCATATCTGTCAATCCTTGTGAGACTACCACGTTCATGTATATGCGTTATTGTATCCGAGTACTTCTGCATTAAATCGGTTTATTATAAATTATCCCTAATTTCAAGAAATCCATCGCATGAAATATATTTAAACAAGTGTTATTTAAAATTGGTATATGTTGGTACTGTATTGGTAATTTTGATTGTAGAACAGGGGCGATGGTTTCAATAAAGTTAAGACCATAAGAGAGGCGAAACGCGTCACGTTAGTGATAAACGAAGTGGAATAACTAAGTTGTCAATTTTAATTTTACTATAAAAATGAACTTCCACAAACTTACCGCAGAATCCATGGAAAAAATAACAAGTTACGACACACTTAAGTTTTGCGTTTATTCTTTTTATCGTCAATAAGCAGACTAACAATGAAATGATTTTTAAATAGTTCGTGTATACAGTCTAGTGAGTCTAGTAATGAGAAGTAAGCTAAGCAATCAGGTGTTTCCAGGGTCAAGTCCTGGTAAGTTCAATATCAAGAGATCACATTTGTGGATGTGTATTTGTGATGTCTAATCTCTTCGGGTATATTTAAAAAAATCTTATTTAATGAGAGGTTTTTTCCATTGGCTATGACTGGAAGCATTTGGACGATTTTGCATATATATATTATGTTATTATTTAAAACAAATAGATACTGTTAACAATTAATGTTCTGTCGTGTATTTCTCTGTCAATAAGACAGTCGTTGGATAGATCTTATTAAAAAATAGAATGTCTCACATTACTTCCTTGAATTGTTTCACATTAAGCAACGGTAGATCTCCATTGAGAATCAGAACCACCACTCGAATACAGCGCTTTGTATTCATAAGATGGATAAATTACAAAGTAAATACTCGAACAAACTTTTCAAAACACATTAAGCATTATTCCCAGGCTTTACGTCTCTTTACATAATAGCAACAGCTTCTTTAAATGTGACATTATTTCTTTTCGATACTTAGTTAGATTTATGCGTATCATTTTTATGGCGAAATTTAAGATTGCCTATACTAAGCCTTAAGGGAAAGATACACTTTACAGGGATGCATGGTATTAATATTGAAATATTCATTTACAGTGGTCGTTTTTTCAAAGGTGAAATCTTTCGCAAACGCATAAAAAATAGTTCATTTCACAAAAACTTAATGTAATATAAATATTAAAAAACGAAGATACTATTTCATATTATAAAAACAACCACTAGAAACGATACAGATACAAAAATTCACACACACGGACACGAAAAAAACTTTACATTACTTTACAATTCAAAAAATTATTTGTGTCGGTGGCGAGTCATTATTTTATATCGATTCAATGATGTGTAATCGGCAAACTCGAAATGAATTTTCCTAAAAGGTATTCGGTTCATTATTGTTATTAAATCTTAATATGGCTACACTAATGAGATATAAATACGAATCGATCTGATTTTAATACTATCTCTTTATGTCAATATGGAAGCCAAGGACGTCGGTTGAATGGAGTTGTTTGCAACACTGTTTATAGAATAGCAACACAAACACTCTTTAGCAGATACTTACATAATCAATAAGCTCCGGTTAAAATGCACGACCAAAATATATTTATGTCAGTAAGTACTTTGATAGACACGTTAATTTTCTTGTCGGTTTAGCTGTAAGCATACAATATTAATTATGCTAATATCTACCATAATCGTTCATTAATATGTCGGCCCCTGTAGCACAGTGATAAGAACATTGTTAGAAATCAGGAGGTTCCGGAATTAAATATGAATAATGTCAAATGGAAGGTTCCTGGTTTAAATGCGACATCAAACGTGAATGTTCGAAAAATGACTTATAAGATAATGGACACGAATCTTTTCTCTCTGAATTGATCTCGAAAAAAAATAATTGGAATATTCCGATTTAATTTCAATGGTGTTCACTTATCCATGATTATGAATGAAATATAAAAACTCTCTCAAGTTAATTTTAAATGAAAAGGCATGCTATTTTCAATTCAGAAAAAAACGTGTCTTCTTTTTATGACTTAATTAGATTTGATTGCGTAAAATATAATTAATGTCTAAGTTATATTAAATATATACTTCAATTATAACTAAGATATTATTGCCCAGGATTAAGTGTTGTAAATAATGAATTCATAATATTACTTGAGAGAAGAAGTATACATAAGATTTTATTTTTGGAAATTATTTATCTCAGATACTTTGAAGTCTGTCATTTTGTTACTAATTTTCTTTATAGAATTCAATAATTATTCAATTCGATAACCAATATTCTGAAGTCTGGAATACCATCTAAAAACAACATTAATTTTAATACATATTTAACAACGTTTACATTTTATACCTACTCTTTGACAGTCAATCTGAAAAGCCTTTGACTTGCACACTGCATAAAGCACATATCAGAAAAGTCATGGAGATACAGTTACATGCGACCACAGACAATGATATAATATCGCAGTAGAGAAAATGAGGGCGCGATAACAACAATAATGATTTCTCTTCTGATATTAGATAAGGTTTCTACCGATTTTATGCGGGTACTTCACAATAGATTCCATCATATCTTACCATGTTAATTTTTATGTAATAAATCGAGACATTTTATTGCTTTTTCTTAACAAAATCAATTTATGTGGAAAACACGAATCGCGAGGTTCATTAAAAATATTGAAATCTACTAAAAATGATTATGGATAATTTACAGTGATCATCAAAATCGGCTGTCTTTTATTTTCTGATTATATAAATTTTAAAAACCAAAATAAATCTAGAACCTAGACTGAAAAGACAGATAGAAATTTTAACGAAAAACGTAATCAGCTTATGTTTTCAAGAAGGTACATACCGACCTGTATGTTCGCACAGACTTATGTAATAGATTTTGCACGTAAGGTATAATACTTGAGCAGTTTTGTGAAGCGCAGATCGTGAATGTTATGCAGTAAAGGTGTCTCAGAAAGGGAATAAAGAATGTAGCAACAAGTTGATTTAAAACATTTTCATGTGCCAGAGGACATTTTGCGACATCGCAGAGATCATGTGCAAACAAATCGTGCTGGAAATGTGTACGTATGATATTGAAAAGGTACCCTTTTTATCATTATGCAACATTTTTTTCGTTAAATTTGATTTCACTGCGTGACAAAATTTTGTAGCCAACGATAATCTTTTTGTTAGTTCACCCAACCGGTATATTGCGGATATAACTTGGTTGTTCTGACAACGATTTTGTTTTGGGAATGTGTTGTCAATGTACAAAATAAACCAAACAGTTATGCAGCCAGAGTTGCCACTTTATCACTTGCACTCCTGCTCTAGGATATAGAATCACGGGATTCACACTTAACACGTATTATACACAGAGCGTATCAGTGCAGTAAAAATTACAAAGCGTATACTTTACCATCTACTGAAAATTTGCCACGATATTCAATGGTACTGTTGTAAAACTACGACAAAAATTCAATATACCTCATCTCTGTTATAAATATGTATTCATATAATATAAAATTAAATGAATCCAAACATTTACTTCTTATACATTTGCCAAATTGAATATTATTTATACTTGATAGTTTCATATTAAAAATGAATTTTCACAAAGTTACCGCCGAATCCATCGAACATATATGTAGTATATTGAATGAATGAAAAAATGTGTAATCTAAGACATCAACTGAGAGTGCTTGATGGAATTTCAATATCAAATTTGGATTATTGAGATTTTGTACACTTCCATGTATTTTGTCACTAACGACCCGGGTTTCGCCTTTCGGCATCTTCAGGCATTCGAGCTCACGAATGGACTCGAACTGACAGACAGTAAACAGTGTCTAACGTTTATATAGAAGATACAAATACGACAAATATTATTTACGAGGTAAAATATTATATCGAAATGTTAACTCAGGTATCAGTGTGGCTCTCAGACGTATAACATATTTATAATGATCAGGACCGGTTTCACTCATAAAATTATCAACTGACTTCAGTTGATAATGCTCGCGATGATCGAAACCGGTCCTGATCATTATAAATATGTGGAAGTAGTACAAATGAATTGTGTTTTATTTTTTAAAATATAATGTCTTTCCACCAAGAATTGACAGTTAACACCTTAAAAGTGATTAAATTAAATTGTCTACAACATTCCTTTCATCTTCAATATAGTTACCATTACAATAAACTACTTAATAAAACATAATTTTCATTTTGCAAAATTATTATTAGCAAGCATATTTTCGAAACGGAATTAACGATATTGAAACAGCGATATAATAATAATAATACAGTCATTGTTGGTGAATTTTGACACCAATTTCAAATGTTACGATATCATCCAAACTAAATTAGAATACAAATTCAAATACAAAGTATTTTTAAACGATTCGACTATGAACTTAATGTTTAACTAACCACGTAGCATGCTGAATCAACACATTTTCAAATATGCAATGCAGCAACTTAAAGCAAACGACAGAACATTCAAGTGACAGTGCAAGAGTCTTTAAATTCTGAATAGACTTGTATTTGATAAGAAGTTAAGTAATAAGTGAATGTTTGTAAATTTGCAATTCATTTACTTAGTTATGAAACATACTTTACATAGTTCAATCAGAAAAATCACCCTGTTAAAATTACCCAGAGCTTTTTAATATATGGAGAATATATACCGTTTTATAATACCTATTCGAATAAAACAACAACGAGAAAACGTTTTGTTCTGATAACCACGTGAGAAGATTTGAATAAAATTTCACGCATGCATGTGTTCTCATATACAAAAAACCACGACGCAAATAATTGCAACGAATTTTCCGCAAATGCATGTACCGTTCTACATGAAAATCTTGCTGCACATAAAAACGAGCAATCTTGCAACGTCCATAATCATACAAGCTTTATCGACATTTAATATACACCGATTATTGTTTTGCCATACGTGTTTTTAAAACCATTAGGCGAATATATTAGTTTTTTCTAGTCATTGTTGGCATTTAAATTGGTTTTAGTAACAATTATGTGTAGCAACGATCTAGAACTTCTGGTTAACCTTGCAATATTAGACTCCGTCGTTATAAATTCTTACTTTCTATAATAAATATTTATATGTGATAATAATAACACATTTTTACTTATAAAAAAAAGATTATAAATTTACTGTAATACATTATTATTTAAAAAAAAATGCAATAATAATAATTCCCTGTATACTATATATTGTGAAAATATTATATATTACATTTAACCCAACAAATTTTAGCTGAGCGAGCAGTATTGTAGTGCACTCTAAGTTATTAGCAATAAATAATGTATTCTGTTTTTGAAAATACGCGTGGTTGTATTCCCTACAGAGCCTTCCTAAAAAGCTTTCTTTAAAAAAATACCTCGATGATTAATAGTCGACACATGCAAGCTTTCGACTATCATAAGCTCATCTCATTCAGGTGTAGTCAACAATGAATTTATGCATAATCGAGAAAACTAAACATGTCACATATAACGTTGGGTAATATACCAATATGACCTAATATTTTTTTACTTTAGGATATAAAAGAATTATGTCAACTAGTAAGTCACTCTGGTAAAGAAAAATATGAGTTGATATATCAGAAAAACTTTCATGGTCTTTACCATCGCATTTTAAAGAACCTGTTAGCTTCAAATCTGATAATATAAAAAATCGTTGACATTGTGGGATTTTTTTTCTTAATATTTAAAATAATTTAAAGAGAATGTAATATGGTATTTATGAAAACAGTTGCAACTAAATGATTATGCTAATTTCGTATTACATAAAAAAAAGGTTGTATTTGGATACATTTGGAAGTACCGTTATGTAAACCTCATAATTTCGTTTGATGATTTTATTATGCTAAAATTTAAAAACTGTGTTTTATAAATGATTGCATGTTTAAAACAATATTTGGGGTAAGCATTGCTATTAAGATAACAGGAAAGCATTCTACAACTATTTGCATTAGTCGATAAAAAGGCTTACATTTGAACACCAGTTGTACAACTATCAGTTGCACAAATATGTGGTTTTTAGAAAATGAATAAGTTGTATTTTTTAGCTCTATTGAAAATTTCTTACATATCAGATAACAATGACAAATTTTAGACAAAAGAAAAAATGTCGTATTAAGATATGAGTTTCTGGGACATAGCAAATGAAATAGCTAAAACTGTTGCTTATAACTCATAGAATGTTTTCCAACCCTTCTGTAGAGGTCGTGCACCCCCTGAGTATTACACCAACCGCAATTTATTCCCGACAGAAAGGGTGTAAGATAAAATATACACAAGTACTCGACGTTTGCGAATTCTCGGAACATTCAGTGACTCATAGGAAAACAGATGCAGCGGGTAGTAAATACATCCAAAAGAAAAACGTCGAGAAATTTCTTTTCATTTGGAGAACACAGCTGATTTTTGAATTTTGAATTTTGCCTCCTATGATTGTTCTGACCGTAGGTATATAATAAAAAAATTTACTAAACATAAATAATATACTATTTAAGCTGTTCATGGCCGTAAGCATTCGAAAAATTCTTGACATATCATGGTTGATTTATTTTTTTATATGGGTATAAATCATTCGTGTTGGATAAAAGTTGGGTACTCTTTAGTTTGCACGCGATTGTAAGAGTGCGATTACCATTATTAAGGAATAGGACACATTATTATTATTTTCATTACTATTTATTACGAAACATACCTAATGATACTCTAACTTACATGGAAAGTTTTTACATTAAATTTCAATCAGAAATAAGTAAGTTTTTGTTTTCATTTGCCGTGTCGTGCCCCTGGTGCAGTGGTCAGCTTCAGTTGCGGAACTCAGGGGCTCGAACCCCACTACGGACAGTTTCATCAATTGGTATTTCAATAGATTTATAGATTTCTGTTCAAAGGTATGGATTTTTGTGATGCCTAAAATTAAATCCGGTCCAAAAAAAGGGGCGAAGCGAGAGCGATTAGCCGACCACTAGTCCTGTCCCAACCCTATCCTTTTATTCCTACTCTCTTCGTCAAAGAGAGTTTTAGCAACTGAGTAACAGGAAGTTCTCGTAGAAAAAAATATGTTAAGATACCTCAATTAGAAAGCCGTATGATCCTCATTGGTAGCGGACATGGAGGTTTTTGAACAATTTAAAGAAAAGAATGGAGCATACCTGTCTCACACAGGAAATGATATACATAATATTTTTTAAACGCGTTGCCCACCTACGACATACATGGTTATTTATTGGTAAGTGATCTTCATATGTACTAGAAGTATTGAAAATATCTCTAACTGTTTTAAGTTATAATAGCTACAAAAAAATATTTTGTACGGAGAATGACTTTGATCCATTACTTCAATAAGATGTCCAACAAAACACAATAATTTGTTCCCCAGCTATTTCACAGCTGCGAGACTTCTATAAATAAGTAAACCCCACTAAAAATGTAATTAGATTACATAAACTGTGAAATGTCATAAGTAGTTAAATGCAAGTGATCGGTAATTATATTTTATATTACAGCAGTAGACATTTTACGTATATACCAGTTGAATAATTCTGTTCTCAGTTGCAAAAAAAAGTAATATTTTCGAAATGTCTACTCGACTGTTTTGGTGTGTCTTTTGAACAATTTAGCCAAAGCATGAAGAGATGAATAGTAATTAAATTTCATAGAAGTGCTGCCATTTCTAAGAATATTTCAAGCTTTTAATATGATAGATATTTAACAAACGTTATCACAACGGTTATTCGTGATTTTTTTTAAAATCACAGAACTTGAGTTAAAAATAGCAGCAGACGAGGACACCGTTTGACCTTTGGATTTTCGTCCGGCGGGCGTCGGTTGCCAGTATGACTGGTCCTGGGCTACGTCCACGACGGGCTCGTCGGGTGAAGTCTCCGGCTGAGGCAATCCCACGACGGCCCTCGGTGCGCCCCCAACGAACATCAACGCAGATCTCTTTCCTGCGCCTCGTCCGCCGTCGCGGCACTCTTTCATCCCAATCCGATCTCAAACTTGCACAATCACTCCATGGCGCCCGCTGACGAAACTGCGAAGTCTCGCGGAAACCGGGCCAGTCCTAGCCGATGTTGCAAGCGATGTAATTGACCGAGGCTATTATGTGAGCCGCGTATCACTCGAAGATATATGTGATTATGACCGTCGATGTGCTGCGTGATTCATCCGATGTCAGATGTAAACAGAGCGAAATAGGAGACTTCACGGCGACGAGCGTCGCGACCGCCTTCTCGGCGAGACTCGGGCGGACTGGCGTCGTTCCCGCCCCCGAATTCGTACCCTCGGTCTCATAATACAAAAGAGGGTGGCTCGCGCAAGTACAGGCATGCGGGGAGGTGCGGAGGATTTTCTCTCGCCACCCTCGCGTTTGAAATACGCAAGTGGAACAGACGTCCGGCGGGGGAGGAAAAACTCAGAGCGTGCCCGCCGATCGGCTTTATGTGGCCGTTTTATTTATGAATCGCCTTAGCTACGTGTCCGTGATAAATTTGTTATCTAATAAAATATAAATAGATACTCACACTATATAAGATGGTATGCCATCTTCCATATATATACTAAATTAAAAGGGTTATTTGCATCGATTAAATTGTGTACACCTCTGTATGTTTTTTTTCACTATTTAGGCTGTATAAAGAATTTTCTGACTATTAGCTCAAGTTCAACCTAACTGAATATGTACAATGGAACAAGATGTGAGAAGATGAACTGTAGTCTAAGTCCTCAGTGAAGATACATATGAAAAATAAAAAATGTGATATTTATGTTCCATCGGGCATAAAGAAAGTATAAATTATATAAATGGTTCGACTGAAATCAATTACAACAAGCAAGATGAATAAATATCGAACGATAATCATTCCTTAATAGAAAATGCAATGATATAAAAGAAGCTATTAATAGTGCATTTCCCTTTCAATATTATATCTTAACTAAAATCACTAATCTATAGCAAATAAGGCACAGGCATTTCTGGGCATTCTTGTAAACATTATTGTTATCACTTTAAGTAATAAGACCTTCTTAAACACAAAGTATAATTATCAGTTTTGTTCAAACAGTGCTAACAATGATTCATTTCATATTCAAAAGATAAGGTTTATTGTTTTAGTGTTTCTATTTCTATAGAACGAGTCAAGTCAACGATGAAATAATATCAAATTCGGTTTAAAATATGATTTAAGAAATCTTATAAATAGTGTTCGATAATGATGATACGTATACATAATATATGAACTATATACGCTATGTTTATGTAAAATAACGTTATGTCGTGCTCTTAACAAACGGATGACATATCATTGGGAATTTGCGTACGATGACAAAATCGAGAATTATTTCACACACCTCAACGAAGCTTTGTGTTTGTAAAAAACATTGCATTTGAATTTTGCAAAGTAATGTATCAATATAAATTACATTCTCTTCAGAATAAAATACATTATTTAGCGATCGCATTACGCTATCCGACAGTATTTGCATTTATCGAGTTGCATACTAACTGGGAAGAAATAAACTGTAGGCGAGGCCAGGAGGCTAATTGGATAGCCTTCTTTTTTCTCTAATCTGTTGACTTATTAACGTGAACACATCAAACGATGTCAAAAGTAAACCGAATACTTGATAAACGACAATAAATTGTTTGTCGAATATGGCGCACTAGTTGATAGTTAATACATAATTCTTTTAAAAAAATGTCAATCGGTGTTATTTAGTATATGGTTTTAGCGGATATTCGTACACATAACGTACGTTGTTTAACCATTATTTACACCAACAGCACGAAAGCGAGAATAATTGAAAACTACTTTCATAAAATTCTGTTTCCCTTGTATTAGTGCCCCAACAAACCAATATAAATATTGAGTAATTAATTTAAAGAACAAAACCTTTTGCGAACGTAGTATTTAACTCCACGACTTTTAAAAGATGACATAGTATCGTTCTTCGTAGCCTTTTGTTTAATATTACAGTTCGTACTATCTGCAAAATGTGCAAGCCTATGCAAAACAATACGGGGTAAAATATCATAGTATTTAGTTCTACAAAATTTTATTAGGTAGTTGATAGCTATTTCGGCTTAACGCCATCGTCGGAACCATACTTAAACTCATTTTAGCTTACCTATATATACTGTTTAGAAGAGATAGATAATATCATATCATCTCACGTATTCCAACATCGTAAGATTTATTTTCAATTAAAATATTTGACGTACTAATTGTGTTTTTGAAAAAGGGACTTACGTGGTATTATTAATTAAACGTTTAAGTAAATGCATTGAAATTCGATTGATTAGGCGTAATTACGTGAGCTTTTTGTAATGGTTTAAGTAAGGGTGATGAATTAATTTTCGTTTGGTCGTTAAGGTGATTATTGCCTTGATTATATCTATTAATTTCCAGTTTTTTTAAGAAATTCAGCCTAATGCTCTTATCACACAAATGTAGGCATACCAGGAATGAATTAAGACAATTATTAACAACATACCGCGGTAATTCGGGGATCTTATTAATCTGGTCCGCGCTCACTTCTATCGGCTGTTATTGTTTATTTGGTAGCTTTAATGTAGCGTGGAGTTTTCAATGAAAAAAAACGACATGCTGTCATTGATACTTTTGCAAGAACTTTCTCTTATAGAGCAGCTTGAGAGCGTAGTCAATAGTTTTGATAACAAAAAACGGCACGATTTTGTGTGGTTAGGTTTGAGGTAGTAATGTGTAAGAAAACTGTTTGAATGTATTGCTTTGATAGAACAATGCAATCTCTGAGTATTTTATAAGTGCAATTTCCAACGATTTTACGACCGTGTTTATATGATTGCTATTTAATTCAGTTGCATAACTCTGTGACGACACAACTAATTTATACGTCATTATAATATGTAGATAGAAAAATGTTTCTTCGTAATAAAATATAATATAATGAAAGTTTTCTTAACATATTTTGACCAATGATAATAAATTGTATTGTTTACGATATAGAATGTGAACAATTATCGATTTTTCAATTAGGTTTCAGCAAACGGAAATGCGATTTAAATAAATACAGAGTTAAGGAAATGATGACGAAATTAAAAAATATATAACGGTCTTTTAGTATTGACTGATTTTTTGCCGAAACGAAGAAAATATTCAAAACATTCACAACAAAAACGGGTCCATTGAAAGAAGTTATTGTGCCACGCATTCAGTAGAGTTTTTACAAACATTTTACGCTTCCACAATGATTTCAATAAAAATATTTTTAAGAGGACTGCCAAATCGTTGTTTTCTCTTGATTATATAACTACAAGCATTATGCATATACTAGGTGGCAGTTCCACCTGTCAAAATTTACTCAATGTGAAACAGTGGAGTGTGTGCAATGTTATGATGTGTGTTAAAGACAGACAGATATTTCAAGTTTTTTTCCGCTCCATGTCCGCTCCCAATGCAAAGCATATGGACTTCTCATTGACTTTATCTCGAAGTGAGTAGCGATAGTAAGATAAAATTGGAAAAAGACCAGTTATAGGAAAAATATAACGATCATAGCTACGAAATTACATTATTTGAATAAAATATTTTTACATCAATTGTAGTATTAAAAATGAATATTTAAATTGTTGGCAGGGGGTTGATTCAAACGCTGAAGTAGTAATCCTAGAAAAATATTTTATGCAACTTTGGAGGTTTATATAGTTTCATTGTTCCATTTATATACTTATCGAATCATATATTGCGCATTTGGTTCATTTGGCATATTTTGTATGTGTAGGTTTCTATAGAAATAATAACAAACGATTTGTAGATTACTGGAACTACAGCCAAATGAAAATTGATTTCTATTGGTGAAAAGAAAATAATGGATTCGATTTATTATTACGAATTCAAAATGCGGCAACCAGCATTACGTTCATTCAATATGAGTGCTACATTTCGTTCCATTAATTTTACATTATTATATTTGATGGCCGATATATTTTCAACTGTCAGTTTTATGATTTAATATTTCACAGTACACTAGGGTGACGGAAAGCTTGAGAAGAATTACCTGACAGAATATCCAAAGTCATGATGTCACTTTCGGAATAACTTAATTATTTATATATAAGTCCATGCAGTAGCGTGGAAAGTATGCCGTGGGAACTCATAAAAGGCAAGGATTTACTTTGAATACTCAATTACAAATTAGGCCTCACTGTGCACACAAAATAAGCAGTCTTTGTCTTATCTACTATTGTAAAAAAAATGTTTTATAATAAACACTTAAAAGTTAATCATTGTAACTATTGCAAAATTCACATTCACTTTCCACAGTAATATTTCAAAAACGATAAACGTTTACAGTCACAGCCGTATAAATATGCGTTCACTTTGACAATATTTACTAATAGTTTAATAGTAACACAAACTATAATACTACTAAATAGTTTAGAACTAATGTACAGAGCGAATATAGTTATTCAGTAATGACATTTCACATTAATATATTGATCCATCGTCAATGAATATTTGGTATACTTCAATAAGCCAATTATGTTATATCGATTAGTATTGAGGTGCAATAAACAGAGTGTCTGTCATTCGGCAGAATGTATAGTCGGATACTGAGGCAGTCGAGCCAACGGCCACGCTAGCCTCCGCTCCGGCGTCGCACAGTGTCGAAGCGGGGCGGGCAGAGGCGGTGCAGAGTCGCGCGGCCCCCGGGCGACAGACACCTAAAACTGCGTCTTCGAGGACCGGTGTCCGGTGGGCCACTTTTTGTCGAGTGCCGCGGAATCCGCTAGGCTTTCGCGCCGCTTCTCGATTACGGTGTACGTGAATAATCATACATGTGAGCGCTAAACGAATTGACAATATCACTTTTAAGGTGTTAGCTGTCAGTTCTTGGTGGAAGACATTATATTTTAAAAAATAAAACACAATTCATTTGTACTACTTCCACATATTTATAATGATCAGGACCGGTTTCGCTCATCACGAGCATTATCAACTGATAAAAATACAAACATAACAGGCTTATTTATATAAAATTAAATAAGCCTGTTATGTTTGTATTTTTATCAGTTGATAATGCACGTGATGAGCGAAATCGGTCCTGATCATTATAAATATGTGGAAGTAGTACAAATGAATTGTGTTTTATTTTTTAAAATAGAATTGACAATATTTCACGGAATGACTATTAGCAATTTACATCCTTATTATTCTTATTCCATTTAAAGGCAATTTCACGACGATCAATCCTCAGTGTGCGTTGTGTACAACAATTATAAATTTCTTCTTTTTCCATCGATAGTTACGTTAATTGGATATTAAAAGCATCGAACGCTAACTTTTAACGTTGAATTATCAATACGAGATTGAACACTTTTTTTCATTTCTTCTATAAGAGAGTCAGCAAGAGCACGGTCATGATTTTGAAAAGCCTTCGGCAATTTTGAGATGCGAATAATAATTTCCATTAAAAATTGCCTACAATGTATACGTAGGTAGAAATAGATGATTTAATAGGCAAGGAAAAGAAGAGATTTTTTAAAATAAAACACAATTAGTTTGTCCTGCTTCCACATGGTCAGAATGATCAGGACCGGTTTCGCTCATCACGATTACATAAGATTATAGTGCTCGTGATGATCGAAACCGGTCCTGATCATTGTACACATGTGGAAGTAGTACAAACAAATTATGTTTTATTTTTTTTCAAATAAAATGCCTTTCCACCAAGAATTGACAGTTAACACCTTAAAAGTGATTAGATTATTTTTTGCAAATTTTTGAAGAATGTACTAGACTTCTTAAATCACTTTAATTTTTAACATGATTGTGCTAAATTTCAATGATTCGTATAAAGAAATTGTATTGATGAAAATAAAAAAATAATGCACATATCGACTGCTCCATCGAAGACTGACGTAACTCCGTTTTTTGAGTTTTTGATTTAAAAACGCTATCTTATGCAACAAAATACTCTATCTTCCTATAAGACAGTCGTTACTGCAACTTATTTAGATTTGCTATAAATTCAATTTAGAAATTTTATTAATTTGTTTAATATGAAAAAACATACAACATAACATATTTTTTTAAATTTTAAAGAGCAAAAATTAACTCGCTCCCGGGATGTGCAAACAATATTAACTCACTAATCACTTTTTGTAATATTTTTTTGATAGATTTGTCAATATATTGATATTCTCTTTGGTAAAAATATAGTTTCTATCAATCTGTCGTTTCAAATTATTCATAAACTATCAGGAAATAAAGAATTAACTCAACATACTGCCATTGATTTTTTTATTTTCTCAGAGGAAAATGGCACCAGGATGGAAGTCATAATGCACCCATAAAGAATGTCAATGGAAGCAAAATAATTAACCAAGAAATACAACGGTTAAAAATAAAGCCGATATCAAAAACAAAATTTTGAAATTTCCATGCAGGAGAATCAGAATATTTTTTCAAAAATGAAAATCGTTCTCCTGCAAAATGCGAAATTCAGACTTACGTCTGTCTTCGATGGGGCAGTCGATATTACATTTTTTTTCAAATCGTGTACCGGAAATACAACATAAAAGAGTTTCTCGGTAAAAAAAAAACTCGTAAAGTCTTTGAATAGTTTTGCCAACAATATGTATTATTTAAATGCCAATTGTTAGAAAACATTTTCTGCAAGGAATAATGATGAAATTGGAAAGGAATTTATTTTGATTTAAAGTTTGTTTGCTGTTATAAGTTGTGCAAATGTTGTTTATTTGTTTCAGAGCGGTAAATGGGATAAGAGTGTTTGATAAGCGAAACGGACGAACTTTGCAGCAAGTTACTTGTGTTGAGCGTGCTCGAAGAATGTAATTGTGAACTTTAACACACAAATAAGTTCTACAGAAGTATGTAATCAAAAGATTATAAGTGTTCAATTTATAAGGTCTTATAAAATATATAATTTCGGAAGCAATCATGAAATATTTACACAACTTATCAACACCGATATAAGAGTTATGAAAAATTAAATAAGAAGAAATACTGATATAGCGGTGGAATAAAAATTATTTATTCAAAAATGCCACGTTATCCATATCCCTTGATATGTTATATTGAAGCTAGATTTTATCTACCTAAGAATATCGCAGTCTACCTGTCTACCCGTAGAGCTATAATATTTATATTCTAAAATTAACTGAATTGAGATAATGAGGAACCATTTTAAGTATTTAACGAAAACATCATCAATATATTCCAGGCTTTAACAATAACAAAGTTGAACAACGGAGTATATATTTTTGTTGTTCTCTGCCGAATAAGACACTTTCAAGTTCAATAAACTAAAGTTACAAGTCGCCTATCCAGTATATAACAAGCATAAGTGCTAAAATTGTGTTTTTCCGTTTTACATGCAAAAATTTCCGTAGGATTCACATAATTTTAGTGTAAAAACATCACTACTGCTAGTCACTCCTATTTATTTCTAACGCTAAGTATATTTAGCTAATTTAAAATATTTTCAATTAAAAAACAAAACATATCGCGATATCTTCAGAAATTTTTGTTTAAATTAGTTCTAAACACTATTTTATTGTGGAAGCAAAAAAGAAATCTTTATACCTGAGATATTTGATCTGTAAAGAGTATTTTAAATGGATGAAAGATTTAAAATGCGATTTTCTCAAAACTATGTATTTGCAGTTATGGCTCTTTTATACTGGATTGGCGATTAGTGTTCAAATCGTTTTTAGACATGGCGCATCTGAGTGGTATCAAAATTTTGAAAACTTTATCGTACAATCCTTAATTTTATAAAAATTTTATTCAATAATCTCTTATTTTAAGTAGTATGGCTTATTGTGAACCGCCATGTTTACAGATAGTTAGCATAAAATAATTCCAAAAGCAAATCGTTCAAAGGAGCGTTGGGTGTGACTATTCAAGATTTATTTAAATATATCGACATATTTAAGTTTTTTTTATTACATGTTGTATGTCTCAAGACGGAAAAAAAAATAGTTTACCATCAAATTCTTGGCGAGAAGTATTATTATTGTCATTCGAAAACTATACAAAACGTGAGCGTAATACGTTTCTCGAAAACCGGCCTCTGGAAACGGCAGCGACATTGTAAAGAACCATTATGCGTTGTATGAAGTAACCTATTTTTCAGGAAAAAGGTTGATGACAGTGAATAGATTTTCTTAACGTTAATACGATGAACACGTTGCGACGCAAGCAAAGGGAACCCCTATGATTATAATAACTGCAAAAACAGCTAGGCGAACGACGACACGCTTTGCCTCGATTGTCAATCTTACTTTGCTGATTAAAAAAATACGTTTTACGTAATAATTATTCATCATGAAAAATGGCCGCTTCTAAAAGATGTCGTTCATCTTTAAGGTCGACAGACGGAATGATTATTACATTTCAAGCAGAAACAAATACTTTACAATTCAGCGAGTAGATTAGAATGTCTTTTGTTGTAATATTTTGAATCCACAAAGAAATATGACCGATGAAGCATGATGATGATACGCATGGTAGACATTAAAGAAAAACATAACAATAATTAAAAATTACGGAGACGAATAATCATTTTCAGTCCAAATATAATTATGACAATTACATAGGTATTTCATAAATATTTTACAAAATATATTATACTGAATTAATAAAGCAATTTTTGAATAACTGATAAATATCACCATCTCTACGAAGAAGTCAACATCAAATATAAAGTGTTTCAAATTACTTTTGAGGTCTTTGGCATGGGTGTTTGTGATGTCTTTTCGTATCGAGTTCTCTGGTGACTTTGTGAATAATTAATTATCCTTGATGTTATCTCAGACGGTTTAAAAATATTTGGCGCAATGGCAATAAGATGTTAAATATTGGGAGTAAGATCTAAAGAAATCTTGTATCTGGGCAAGTTGGTAAGCTTTCCTGGACAGAACTGGCTGAACCTTTAGGAGGAAAATCCTACACTGAGTTTTAGCGCCAATAAAAAGGTAGTTGCAACATAAATAGGAAAGATGAATAGATAAAAATAAGACAACAGCATGTATTTTGGAAAAGAAAGATACTAAAACTTCTTAAAAATAAAAAGTTTTGGGTCTTAAAGAAAAAAATATAGACAACATATATTTTTATGGCTGTAAGTAAGCATAAAAATATTCTATCCATATGGTAACAATATAGTCAAAAAAATCGAGAGAAATTCGAAAAAAAAAGTTTTCGGCAAGTTTCCTTCTTAAATAAATTCAAGCCGTTTGTTTTATTTGATATTTTTTTGGAAGGGATAAGTGGTACTTACGACAATTCAGCGAGGGGTAAAATGAATACATTACTTGCATATAATACACAGTGAATAACATATTTCAGATTTATCATTAATATCGCTGAGACATTATAATATTTTAAATAGGCATTTTTCTCATAAAATACGTTTTATACAGAGAATAGAAAAGCTAAAAAATAGATGAATAATAAATCAAGTTATAATATATACGTCGCTAAGATCCATGGCTGTTTAAATTAGCAATGTATAGCAGGTAATTAATTGTACAATTAAGAAAAATGTACTTTATAAAAACGTTGTCACGGTGACTTAACCGCAATGTAAAAAAGTGCAATGGTTGTCATTGCATCACATGAAAGTGACGCTTAATGCTTTTTTTTAATGTATAAAAACAAATTCAATGTATTATATTAAATATATATATATGGCATGTGTGATATTGAAAAGTCGTTAGGACATATTTATTTCTAATGATTGCAAAAATACCTCAACCACTAAATAATGACGATTTGAGTGTCACTGGTGGTTTTAGTCATGTACGAGCATTGTGGAAGGCTTCGCTGGGAGAGCCGTCGCGGTTTATAAATACAGCCTTGTTCTTAACCTAAACGAATACGCGTACACGTCACGCGTTCACGCTGTCATTTTATTTGAACAGGTCACGCGGGATGCAAAAATAGGTTTGACATTAGAGAAACGTGACAAAACATTCGAAATCATATATTCGGACTTTTAGAAATACAATCTCTAAAATAATATATTATTGAAACAACAAAATGAAATAAAAGTAATCCATCTCAATAATACAAGGAAAACGTGATATTTCCATCATCCGTATTTTCTTAAAAACCTTTCGTATGTGACTGGGCTAAAAACATTTGAAATCGATTATGAAACACACGTTCACTAAGAAAAGCCTTCACTGATAAAATGTACAATGTTAAACCAGCAGAAAAAACATATAAAAATAATTTTATTCCCATTAATCGTAGATATATAAAAAAACGCAATGAAGAGCGATGAATTGAAAATTATAGGAATGATTGATGTGCTCAGCCGTTAATCGGTTTTTCTTGATGTTGATTTGCTATCGTAAACGTATTTTACACCATTAACCCATATTTAACATTTTTATTGGTGAGAGATGAATAGATTTTTTCAGGAGGGCGTAAAAAAAGTACTTTATTTGTTACACAGCGGCCGATAATATTATATTGGGGAGCTTGCTTTGTATTGTTTTAAAACAAATATAATCTAAGTAATTTAAGACATCGACTGAGGGTGCTTGATGGAATTTCAATATCAAATTTGGATTATTGAGATTTTGTACACTTCCATGTATTTTGTCACTAACGACCCGGGTTTCGCCTTTCGGCATCTTCAGGCATTCGAGCACACGAGTGGACTCGAACTGAGAGACAGTAAACAGTAAGCAGTCTAACGCTTATATAGAAGATACAAATGCGACAAATATCATTTACGAGGCAATACATTATACGTCTGAGAGCCACACCGATACCTGAGTTAAAATTTCGGAAATCGACCTAATCCTTATTTTGTAAACACCATATTAACAGAGTGGCGAATTGCCGCTTTTCAACTTCTTTTAGAAATACCAGTGATTTTACAATTATAATAGTATTGTGGGTTTTGACGGGATGTAATTCGACGAATGGGTAAATATATACAATCATTCCACATTTAGTGACATCTGTTAGGTGTTTCAATATTTATATCCTATACGTTGAAACACCTAACAGATGTCACTAAATGTGGAATGATTGTATATATTTACCCATTCGTCGAATTACATCCCGTCAAAACCCACAATACTATTATAATTGTAAAATCACTGGTATTTCTAAAAGAAGTTGAAAAGCGGCAATTCGAGTTCATTCGTGTACTCCTGAAGATGCCGACAGGCGAAACCTGTATCGTTAGTAACGAAATAGATGGAAATCTACAAAATTTCCAAAGTTCAAATTTCATAAATATGGCTTGTCAAGTTTGAATAATAGAATCATTGTATAATATAATACGAGTCGGCAATCAGCGGATATTCCATCGGTCAAAATAATAGAAAAATAACAATAAGAAAAAGTGAAGGGTACATAATCGCGGATGCAAACAATAATCGTGTTTCCGATTTAATGCTACGTTAGTTCCGGTGGGCGGCGTTTTCTATCGACATTTGCCAATAAAAGATATCCAGTGATTGATTTAAAAATAAATGAATTTCATTTTTAATCGATTTCAAAATAAGATTTATGAAATTTTTATAGATACGCAAAACTAATTTAAAAAAAAGCTTTTATGGTTTTGTGCAACTGTATCATTTTTGGCTACAAGTAAGCGATTATTTTTGTATGTATTATAATTAGCCAACGCTTGTAGAAAGTGATGAAGGGTTAGCCAACAGATAGCCAACAGATATTGTCAAAAAGCACGATGTTAAGATGAAATTATATTTTAAATGCAGATTTTAACAAGAATCTTGAAATACTTATATTCTTACGATCAGTTTTTTCAGCTGTATTTGTTGGGAAATTGTTTTGTTACAAGATTTTTCTTTATCTGGGAACAATATGTTTTGGTTGATTTTTTATAGTATCTTATTACAAATTTTATTTATTAAGATTTTTAAAAAAAGGGTAATGATATAAATAACATTATTAAGAAGCTTATCTATTTTATTTTCCATTGATTATCTGCCGACAAGAAGTATTTATGAAAACTCGCAATACAAATTTTAAGCAGCATAAGAACTGGAAATTATTAAATACCAATTAAATATCAACAAATTAACGTGTTATCAAGTTGATCATCTTGACAGTGAAATGTTTGAAAAAGCAATAAATTTGTTAGTTTATATCATTATAAAAAGTGTATACAGTAATAATGTGATGCTGAATTTCATTACGCCACAACGCAAAACTATAATTGTGAAGTTGAACATGAAAAAGTTGTACCGTCAGCGCTTCTATAATAAGAAACTATACTTAATATAAGAAATTACCTTATTTAGCTTTTGCTTTGATCAAATAATTCTGAAGCTTTTCGTCGTCTTCACCTGCATGTTTTTTTATTAAATATGTAGGTATAGACCTCGCAAGAAAACTGGAAATACAAATAACGTACAAATCTTTTTCAATGGTCTTCAATTTCAATTATGAGTCGTCCATCGGACATGTAAAGAATTAAATTGCGTTCTTTGTTTCCCTTCAGGGAGATTGTAATGTTTGAGTATTTTTTTAAAATTTATCTAATTCCAATTATCAGAATGGATATTATTATTTTTTTCCAGCTAAATAACGGTTTTCTTTCAAGTATTATATCAATACAAAAAATATGATTATGTTCTACGCTAGCAGTTGTCAAGGTTATAAATATTTCATGAATTTTGGAAACGTTAAGCAAAATGAAAGATGTAATATATTAAGGGTATACTGACAGAACGCATTAAGTAAGTTTTTGGTGATTTTCTGTTTTAAATGAGAGTGTAGGTAATTTAACGCTCTGCATACTGGAAGAACGCCGAAGTCATAGGGTATAAAAGCAGTATCAAGTCATATTTTATTCTAGCAAAAAGCAAGATATTATTTAGCTATAACTCATCGATACCAAATTGTATGATTTGGATGCAAAAAAGAATACTCTATAGTGTAAAAAAATCTTAAAAAAAAAACAATTGTACATGGGACACAGTACTTTCAAAGAAAAATAATGCTTTAAATGCGATTATCCTAGAATTTGCTTTCATGACTTAATGCCTTCCGTCAATATACCCTCTATGTAATACGTTGTATGTAACGCAAAGGTATGCTCAACAATGTTTACTTATAATCAACTCACGATAGATAATTTTACTTCCACAGATGTTTTTGAGCAATTTCCTGGTAGATATCGGTATTAATAGAGAGTGCGTTTTTTTATTACTGTCAATGTCCATTGATGGTGCTGTAATATTGATTTGAAGTCGCAGCCCGAGGGCCTGTGCGCGAGTATCTGATACTAGTGATAGTTTAGACCAGTTCCCACGCCATTTAAATATACAGTGGCGTTATTTGTTTGAACACATCATTGACAGTAAAATATCATAAAGGCTTTTGAAAAACTAATTTCAATATAAAGAATAAGAAATTTATTAATAATTTTAAGTAGGAAATATGTATTCCGCGTTCACTGAAAACATCGTCAGTCTGACGAATGAAACATTGTGATTTGTAATTGTTTTTTTGAATTAATTTTTGAATTAATCACCCAAAATTTGAAGTTATTTTTTTGAGATGGAATATTTCAAAATGTATTTTATAACATAAAGTTCATTTTAAAATTTATATATTACTTTATATTTTGCCTGTATTAATTATAATCTACACTGGCAATAACTGGGAAGTAAATGAAGTAAAAATAAATGTTTAAAATAGTATGAGTAAAACACGGCACTGACAACCAGTTTACTCAATTGACTTTGAACACAAGCAAACTTGACACTGCGATGTCCAAATTCAACAATCTTTCGTTAAAACCGGAAAACCGGTTATTGGAAAATATGCGTGTACAACTTCATTGATTGCCTCTTTATGTAGAACGAAATGACGCATATTTTCGCATACTCGATAGTGTGCGAAAAATTAGCAACATTAAACAACTTGTTTACTGCCACTCGATTAGTAACTAAGATGTATGATTATTTTTATGCAGACCTGGTTTAACTAATAGAAGTTCTATGTATTTTTGTCAATCTGAAAATATTTTTCATTTTGAAATTTAAAATAGGTTAAACAGTATATTATATAGGTATATAGAATATTGAATTCAAATCTCTATGTGTTGTGAACAAATTTTAACTGCATGGGAGTTTTGCAGTAAAATCTATTTACATATTTTTATCTGTAAGATTAAATATCTCTGAACTATAATATTAATGACTGAATAATCAAAATTTCATTCATGCAAAGACCATATCATTATTAAATTTAATTATAGCAAGTTCATGAAATAGTAAGGTACCGAATCGTTAAAATTTTTAAAAGCTCGAAAGGCCAAGTCAAATGCTGAAATGAAAATTGAAGCACTCAAGGCGTGAATGAGCGATGAATATGAAGCGATGTATGTATTCAGGTTGCCAGTGAAAATGTTTCGAGCGTGTAGGTAAAAGTCTCGTTAATTAAATACGAAAAGTTTGTCGAGGTAGCCGGGTATTTAATGGATGGAGACACTTCAAAAGGTTAGAAAAATTTGTCATGTAATTGCAAGCATTTTCAGTTATTTTTAAAGCACTGGGAATGTTTTTTGGGACGACCCGTTTAATGTTTGCTGTTCTTTTTAATGTTTGTTAAATAACTTAAAAGGTCCATCTTAATTTTAATTTTACAAAATATATTCAATTAAATTGGAGATTAAAATAAAAATAAAACTTCCCAATCCGAAATTGTGAATTTGAGATAATCCAATTTGAATAATTTCAAATCCGTTCGATTTGAAGAAACATGCATGTATATCTATATAATATATCTTATTGTAATGTCATCAATTTTAAGTGACTTTTTATGAAGTTAAATGTCAGATTATAGTATATTTAAACAAGAACATGTGTTATTTTTGACTAGGTACATTTTGAAACGTGAATCTTCAATTTTGATGAGAAAATAAAATACTATTATAAAAACGAATTAAAAAAAAGCCGCTTAAATTTA
The DNA here is from genome assembly GCA_022494535.1 of Himalopsyche phryganea. NCBI lineage: Eukaryota > Metazoa > Arthropoda > Insecta > Trichoptera > Rhyacophilidae > Himalopsyche > Himalopsyche phryganea. The sequence continues at coordinate 395,067 of JAGVSL010000149.1, read as the reverse complement.
TTGGATAATTACACAGATACTATCGTGATAGTGAACATGCTTACATTATCCAACCGGGATATTGCATGTATTCGATTACGTGTTGTCATATATAATAATTATGCTGATTGAATTTTTTAAAAAATAAAACACAATTCATTTGTACTACTTCCACATATTTTAATGATCAAGACCGGTTTCGCTCATCACGAGCATTATCAATTGAATTATCAGTATATTGCGAGCATTATCAGTTGATAATGCTCGTGATGAGCGAAACCGGTACTTATAAATATGTGGAAGTAGTACAAACGAATTGTGTTTTATTTTTTTAAATATAATGTCTTTCCACCAAGAATTGACAGTTAACACCTTAAAAGTGATATGCTGATTGAGTTGGTATAAAATTTACTATAGTTGATAGAATTCCGTTATGATAATGTTGGGAAAATACAATTAATTTTATTCTTTCAGAACTATGCAAGACCACAGCTCAATCAAACAGATGTTGATAAATTAAAAAAAAAAAACACTTCAACAGATGGTTATTGGTCCAAATTATATGTATTAAATTATCCATTGATAAATTATTCTCAATTGATTTGGCAAAGTGAAGGCTATGCTAATAAATATTTTAATCAAAACGGGTGATATAGAACTGGACAGCGTATTTTTTAATGCAGGTAATAAATATTTCAAACTCCTTTAAAGGTATGGCAAACTTAAATAATACATGTAGTAGATAAGTTGAGACACTGATTATTCCTGGCGTGGGCTTGAAAAAGCTTTATATTATTATGCTAATCATGTAGTCGCCAAAAACATTTTTTTATCGCCTTATAATTTATCATTGCCTATAAATAAAATTAAGGAGTAAAAACTTAATGCAAACCTACATTTATTTTAATTAGTATGAGAAGATGGCTTCTAAGATACATTCAATTTTTCACTGAACCTCTCTAGCTTCATGGTGTTTCAATTTCAAATCCACCACACTGTGCAGAATAGAATTCTCAAGATAAAATATATCCAATATATTATAGCCTACATCCATGAGTGAGTACTTATACATCATAGTCGATGGCTGTGGGTATAATTATAATGTTTTTTTAAAGAAATCAACGAAACCAGAAATTATTTTTTTGTTTATTATCTGATGCAATGAGTCCTATTTTATTCAATTTGGTTTACAATATTTGAGTTGATGATAAAATAATTATTATTGTTTGGCGACATCTAGACATACTACTACATAACTTACAAAAAAAGTAAGGAACTTAACCAATTTTAAGTGTGCACAAGTCAAAAATAGATGGCAGTGTACGAGCAATAAGATTTTTTAATTGATACTATATTCTATTTTCATTCTTTAGGAAGCAGCGATGGGAAATACTATTCTAATCCAATAATTTATTACAATATTACCAGACACACACAATGTATAAAGGTATTTTTAAGTTTGCATTAAACACTATTTAAAATGTCCAAATGTAGGGATAAATAAGGATTGATGGATTGGCGAGGAATGGAGGTTTCAAACATCAACCTAAAATAAAATAAAACAAATATTACTTTAAATTCGTTAAGAAAGTCTTAAAAGAAAATGGAAATTGCTGTCAAAAACATGATAGACAAAGATTTTGATTTTACAATTAAATAACATTGTTATCTGTTATTATCCCACAGAATGAATAGATAAGAGGGGCTTTCATTATTGTGTTGAATTTTTTGCATCATTTTGCAAACATGTAAACTTGCAGTTCCAAGATAATGCAAAACGGGCTTCATAATAATGGCATGAGTAAGAATTTATTTAATATTTTAATGTCCAATTGTTTGGAATTGTAAAAATATATTGATATAATTTCAAGATTTATTGTTTACATCAAGTACAAATTCAATCATCTGCATAAATATAAATGATATGATGAACTATTAAACATTAGTATTGAATCATGTATTTGTATCATTAATTAGGTGTTATTTGTAAATCCATTGATTTTGAATCAGAATGTGCTTGTCAGCACATCCAAGAATTGATAATAAAAATAAAAAAATCTCTAGTTGACACATTTTACAAATTTTAGAATTTATCATTATGATCAGCAGATTTTTGATCAACATTTTATAGGTATAGGTTTCGTTTAAAATAATGAAATATTTATTTTAGTATTGAATATGGAATTGATATAAGGAAGGGCACTGGTATATGAAATTGAATAGTATTATAATATTGACTTACATTTTGTTAGGGGCCGGATAAGTGTTTTCTTTAGAGTGCGCCCTCTTTTGATGGAGTCGAGAAGTTGTTCTCTAGGAGTTGCTGCTCTCGCTGCCGCTGGTGGCAACTTTCGTTCTGAAGCCTGCAAAATTATTATGTCATATTAATTTAATATTTATTTTAAATATGTTTGTATGGTAGATATAGATAAATAAAACAGTGAAGTAGACAAGTATAGGCATATAAAAAAACAGTTTTCTATAATATTTAAAAAAATGATAAACAATTCATTTGTTCTACTTCCAACTGATCAGTTGATAATGCTCGTGATGAGCGAAACCGGTCCTGATCATTATAAACATGTGGTGTAGTACAAATGAATTGTGTTTTATTTTTTAAAATCTAATGTATTTCCACCAAGAATTGACAGTTAACACCTTAAAAGTGATAATATAATATATGGAACATACTAATCAATCGAAATTAAAACCATGACACGAAATCTTTTACTAATATTAGATTATAATTTAATGGAAAAAACTATTTGTGGTGAGTACAATTCAATGAATATCTAAAGATTCTATAATTATAAACAAAATTCTTACTAATTTGTAAATTCTACCTAGGTTTTCCATTTAATACCGCTATTGTAAAATACTATTTATCAAATATTTAGTCAATTATTTAAAAGAATGATTAAATGGAATAGCTAAAGCATAAAAAACATTTAATATTTTTATGACGCCTTCAGATTAATTATCATTAAGTTGTAAAGAAACCAGGTTCATGGCAATTTTGTAAGTAAGTTTTGTCAATAACTTTTCTCTTTAAATTTTTTAACTTCAGATGTTTCAAGAGAAAGAAACTTTCTTCTGAAAAATACTTTGTTTCTGATAAGTTTAATGGTGTAGATAAATAAAAATGAAAAAAAAAAACAAATTTTAAATTAATTACTAACATTATTTGTACAAAGGTGTCATAGATCACATCATTATCAGTTCCTGTACATGTTCAAGATAAATAAAAATACAGTCTCATTGAATGGTTTCTTACTATATATTTCATGTTTGAGAATTATGAACACTTTTTTCTAATCTGTATTTAGTAAATATTTTAAATGCCAAAAAAGTTTCAAACATGGGATTGTCAAATTTTGGCATTATATTGATTATTGTCTGTATCGGAACACAGGAATGTGACGTTTTTAAGTTTTGACACCCTGCTCAGTAGCTAGCTAAAAACCACTCTTCGTAAAAATGCATACTGTTGAAATAGTCTATGAGGTAACTATAGATGCAAATAATATGTTCCACAGTGATAACAGACATGTACACATTATGTTATACAAAAATTTGCTTTTCAAATATAATCACAATGTTGAAAAAACCATTTGTATTTCGAATAAAGATAATTTCAAAGAAGAACTAAGGAAAGTCAACTTAAGAACATTGTGTCAAATAATGTCGAAAACTTCACAAGCATTATTTCTTAAAAAGAAAAAAAAAAACTATTATGAAAAATGCTGTTACAAATATTTGTATCTTGTTATATAAAGATGAATTACGTGTGTATTTTTTAAGCACACTGTATCAGTAATTGTAGACATGACATCAACTCAATCACGAGAAGAAACGAACCGCTCATTTTTTTATGTGAAATTAATCGCCCCACAAAACAATTTTTAATTACTGATAAATAATTGTTGCCAAATTAATGCCTTCGCTGATTACATTTCACAATTATAATTCGCATATTTGCTCAAGCGTGATCAAAAACCCACACGAATAAAAAATCACGGCCCCTTTAATCAGCCATGGACAGTGGTTAGATAAGAGTACATTCAATATAAAGAAACAATGTCAACATTTTTTGATAAGATTTCATTAATGAAAAAAAAATATGTAACTTTTTTATTCGTACATGTAATGGAAAAGCCAAAAAGGTCAACAAAACCTGGTAATTATTAGGAGATATTAAACAAGGAAATGTACAAACCTTTTTGAGTGGAGGTCGACTTCTGATAAATTCTAGAATGAGGGCATGGGCGTCTTTTTTAACTCTGGAATAAGAAAAAAACATATGAATAAGAATCATATTTATTAAAATTGTAGCCGTCAGGCATGTTTTTTTATGGGAACTCTATGTGGTTTTTATGAACATTTCGGTTTTTTTTTTAATTAAATGATACCTTTTGAGTCGAGGGACACATTCATTTTCTGCAAAAATACTTTTTTTTGTGGAATTTTATTATTTGTGACGTTTAACAACATTTTGAGTTACTCTGTCAAATATGCGACGTCATGGTTTGGACTGTTATCACACATGCCATATTAAGTAACTTTAGGGCATGTGCACTGGGATAAGGCACGGGTAATAAAAATGATGCCTCTCGTGGTTTTCCTTATATGATTCAGCCTCCAGTCATCTTACAATGAGTTCCAAGTCCAGCTTCAAAGGCAATGGTTCCCAGGTCAACAGTGATAAGCATTACAATATGTACAGCTTGTACGAGGTAATTTCTTTTGATACCGTAGGGAGCAGTACCAGTCAGCTAGTAAGAATATCAAACAATTTTCATGATATTGATTTTGTATGTCAAGTTTTCATTTCCACATCATAAAGCGTTTTTATTGGCACTACAATGAAAAAATGGATTAATCTTAGCAATCATTGTTTTTTTTGAATAATTAGTATTTAGATATGAAAAAAACAAAGAAAATAATAATTATTTGTATCATTAATCAAAGCAATGTTTCAATGTGTCTTTTGAGTGAAATTTATGTAAAACTTGTTACCTGGGTGGTATATTTCCATCGACTTTTCTCAGCTTGTATCGCCTCGATCGGATGTCGTCCATTAAAATCTCATAGGGTGTGAGCTCGTACTCAATCGGAGTTCTCGAAAAGTCCACCTTTTTCAACTTCACACCCATCCGAAGCTCGCCGATTACTTGCATCCAGAAACGGGCCTATATTGTAAAAGACCAACAAAAATGATTATTGAAACATATCGCTACGATAGTCGTAATATTTTCGTAAACGTCAGGGAAAGTTGTATGTTTTAATTGCAATGTTGAATGCGCGTAATATTTTAATTTGAGTGGGGGTCATGGTTATTTCTATCAGAAACATATCATTTTTATACATTCAATGATTTAAAATATTCCATTAAATATCTGTTAATAAGCTAACTAAAAAGCTCGGCGTTATGTTATTCAATGCATGTAAATGCTTACCCAAAAATGAGGCTCTAACAAACTGCAAAGAAATAATTAGTCAATATTGTCAATTAATTAATTAATTTCTGCCATAACATAGGAATTAAAAGCTTACTTATAATTAACATCCATATGACATAGTAATAAGGTAGATCAATTGCTTATAATATATGTGTGGAGAGATGATGTCAGTCACCATTATTCAATTTGCGATAATACTAAAAGGTAAAAAATTACATAAAGAGGAATGAATATAAAATAACATACTTGCAGTGCGAGCCATATCCTACGGTTTGACTAAAACAAACAATAATGCGACTTTGGTATATATTTCAAGATTATTATAACAAGATCGCATTTCAAATGGAAATAATATATATAGTTCATAGTTTATCGACAAGATGAACGTTAAATTCTCCAGAATTTTTTACTTAAAAATAGTTATTTTTAATTAAGTTAATGTGAACAGCATTTCGATTATAATTTAGGTTAGAATCCCTAGAGAAGATCAAGGACAAAAAGTATCTGAGAGATCATGAATATATAATTATTATTACTCAATTTTAAGGTGTTAACTGCCAATTAATTTTAGTCTTAATTCTAGTATAAATGTTAGTCAATAAATAATTATCATAACACTAGTTTTGATACATAATTAATGTTCTTTTTCGATATTTATTGGGTGCTAAAATCCAAACTGTTGTAAAGCGTGTTTGCTTTGGTTAACGATTCGATAATAATTGGTTACAATCAATAATTACATTTTAAAATCAATTGTCTTTTTTACTTCTGACTGTATATTTATGTCTGTATAATGAATTTATATATTGGAAATGTACAATTACATGTAATAATTCTACCCTTCAATCAATATTTGTGTATTTTAATATTGATATATTTCGATTATAGACAAAAACGGGGGAAGATTGCATTTTGTAACGAACGGAATTTATCATACAGTCGATGATATTATATTATATTAAAAACGCAATCAAAAAAACATTATGATATAAAACGTTACACAGAAACATGAAAAACTACCCAAGATTTTAATATACGGGATATTTTATTACTCCAAATAAAAAGCGTTGGAATAGGTGGCGAAACCAGGCAGCTAGTCGACAAATTATAATCATTCGCAAGAATGTAAAAATAAAGAACACTGTTCATAAATTGAAATGAATGTGTGTGGCTTGTATGTGTATCAATAAGGGATACACTTGAAAAATGTGACGTATGGTAGTATTATAATTCGCACTAGACAGGCAGATTTAAAATATATGAGTAAATTGTGTAATGCGAAATGCCATTAATCCATGATGGCTGATGACGATGCCACGACGCAACTTATACATTCAATAAAGCTCGTATATTCACGGTTCAGTTGGCATGCGTTTCGTTTCCACAACACACAACCATTGTTGGCAGAATAAAGAACATTTTAACGTTGATAATATGAGAAAAACAATTCATTATCCACGAGTCTAATTCAAAATACATAAAAGCTTTGCAAGAGTTCTTTGCGATATTGTAGTGTGGAGATGGTTACTTAATTTATTAAATAAAGCAATGCTACAACAATTTCTCGCTATTGGTAGCTTTTTAATATGACGCGTCATTGATTTAATAAAATCCTCAAAAACTCATTAGTAACTCATCGATGTGTATTCATTTATTTGGAATTACAAAATGAAAACTTACAAACTTACAGAAAATAAATATTTTAGAGCAGATTTAGTAGAGTGCAGAGCATTTCATACAAATTATAGAAATACACTTCTTTTATTTTATAAAGAAGTTTGAATCAATTATCTAAAAACAATGGTGTGAAATTTCTAACAAAACATCTTTATTCTGTGATATTAATAGCCTAAACTGTTAGTACGATTGTATCATAATAGTATGTAGTAAATTTAATAACATTGTCTTACGTCTATGGACGAATATTAAAATCCAGTTCAGAACATACATAACAAGTATAATGTTTAACAAGCCGAAATGATAGGCAGTAGTATTTTTGCCGAAAGGCCGCCAATCAACGCGGATGAATCTGCGAACAGTCCATAGCTCTGCAGAAGCGACTCGTATCTATATCTTGATCTATTCAGTTATAGAACAAGCTATTGTCTAATAAATTTACCTGCATTATTACCAACATATATCGTAAATAATATAACTTGCGGTAAGACTAGAGATCTTAACTTGTATCGTATCTTTCACGCAAAGAAAGTGTATTGTTGTATTGAATAAATTTTTACGACGCTAAATAAAATATTTTTTTTTAGCATTATGCATATCTTTCCATGACAGTAAAATTATACAATTTCATACATAGATTATTAGTGATGTATTCATAAAACGCTCAGTCTTTCAAACAAAATATGACAAATTACACATTTTTCATAAAGATCAGTTGTTTTTGCTCATCGCGAGCATTATCAGCTGATGAAAAATAAATCCAAAGATGGTTATTTATATAAAATCGAGTGAGACTGATGACAAGGTTCGTAAAACAATTGAATATAGAAAATTTAAGACATCGACTGAGGGTGCTTGATGGAATTTCAATATCAAATTTGGATTATTGAGATTATTGAGACACTGTTTACTGTCTGTCAGTTCGAGTCCATTCGTGTGCTCCTGAAGATGCCGAAAGGCGAAACCCGGGTCGTTAGTGACAAAATACATGGAAGTGTACAAAATCTCAATAATCCAAATTTGAATATAGAAAAGTAAATTCAGTTGTTATCCCAGTTCTGCGGCCCGCTGAACCACAAAAGGAATGATGAAGATTAATTTAAATGTGACATTTATCATACGTTTACCTTAAATATCATATTGTTTACCTTAATCGGTTTTTTAATAACAGTCACCGAAGAAAAACTTCCGTTCAGCCATCTCGGTAAAGAACTGTCAGTCGACTGTGAAAAAGGTAATGCGCCGTCGAGTACCACGAGGAAGGTAGAGATTTTGTTAGTATCGTGTAATGATTTTTCAAACTAAATAATTTGAGTGCAGCGTTTAGCCCAGAATCGCAATGCATAATCAAACAGGCCATTATTATTGAAATGTTACGATTGACGCGAACAAAGATTTACGGACAAAGCCCACTAGGCACCAGTGACTAGGCCATTGCTGTTTAGGTTTAACTGTTCGTTTGCAACCGAACGCATTGTTGGTTTTATTGCGAGTACCTACCCGGTTAGTGCAACAAACTAATCGAAGATTTGACCTACATTTGATGCCATTGTTGCGATGGGCATAATTGCAAGTCATATTTGATAGATACTAAAAGAATATATTATTATTATTTGCGTAGCGCGTATTATCTCACACGGTGTGGCAGGTTACAGCTAACAGACAATAATTGCAAACCTGTTTAAAAACATTAGCAAAGCGTAACCGAGATTTTTTCGGTATGTTACATACCTGTTAAAATGGAAAAGTGTAATACTACATTATAATATATTTACTTAAGTAATAATCCATCACAGCAATCGCCGTGGTCGAGTAGTTACGCTCTAGGTTTCCGTCACAAGACCGAGCATAGTAATTCCTAAATCAACATTTTGAAATCTTTATGAACTTGTGTTTGATTACAAGACTGATGTAAAATTCTCGTAACTAGAAGAGTATATACACCAAATTAAAAATAGAAACATCATAAAATCATCGCATCAGTTAATTTTAAATGATTTTTAGATTTTTTTTATACACATTAAAAAATGTTTTTTTTTATGCCAAAACAAAAAAGGTTATAGTTCATATTGACATAGTTCTTGAACCAATTGTTTGATATACTTAAGATTTATAATTTGTCAGTTGATAATATTAGCGATGAGCGAAACCGATCCTGGTAATTATAATAATGACGAAATAGTAACAAACAAATTTCGCGTTACAGTGTTTTATAGTTATGTAATAGTGTCAGTTTACCATCATGCGATAGTCAAACACCAACATAAAAATATGATAATCATACGAAATTGGCTTGGTATATATCTCAAATATCTCAGACGAAGTATTGTTAAAATAAAACGAAAATTGCCACGTAGGTACTCTGTTCTCACCTCATTAAGTAGACGTTTCCGAAATATTGCACATTTTTAGTATTTATTTTTCGTACAAATAAACACTTACGCATGCAATACATATTTAGCTATTATATTACATTTCTGCTACTTATTTTGGTACAGCCACTTAAAAGATTTTGAAAACATCTTTGTTGTATGTTTGTTGTATTTTACAAGAATAAATAACTAAGAGAAAATTTATGGGAGTTTACGTTGTTTAATACAGTGCTTCCAAAACTATGCGTTGGGCTTCTGCGGGCGGCCTCAAAATGTTCCAGTAGAGGTACAACTGCTACAAGTATTTATTTCATTTTCAGCCGGGGTCGATCCACTGCTGGATGAAGGCCTCCCCCAGCTCCGTCCACTTATTTTTTCTTTGAGGCGATTGTGAAATGCAAGTGTAAATATGTACTAAGCATATATATGTAAAATAAAGCATTTGATAACTAAAATAATTTGATTTGAGGGGAAAGGGGCTGTGGTTTTTCTTGAAAATTTTGTGGGCCATAGAATGAGAAAGTTTGGAAAGCACTGGTAAAATTTTGCATATCTGATGAATTAAGAAACCGCCTGCCTATAATAGTAATGAATATTAAAATGATCTTAATATTTTGCCTGACGAACTTTGCACAAGTAAAATTATTCAATCACAATATGTTTTCTATTTGGAATTGTCGAGTTGGGGTTTTAAAAAATCAGTAGAGTGCAAGAATTTTTAAAAAAATATTTTCCCTTTCTAAATTTACATATACACCGGAGGTGGAGAACGTTTGCGTTTCGGATCTCATTTATATTTTCTCTAATGAGGCTGAAGTCATAAGCTTCAATTATATACATGAACTCAAAAATGTATGAACATCATTCTGTAAATGAAAAGAGAAAATGAAACAAATATTTGCATTCATTCAAAAGACCTAAAAGACCGCATTTCCGTATCTCTGACGAATACCATCAATGTTATATAATTATGTTGTGACAGCAGGAATATTTGTTGCAGTAGTTTGTGAAATTTCGACTGCGTACTTGATGATATTTTACAATATTATTGCATTTAAAAAAACAGTGAAAAATAAAGCAAGAGCCAAAAGGTTTTTCAACCATCTAACTGCATTGTAATTGTTATAAACTGTTAGCTACACAAATACTGAATATTGCAATAAGTAAGACATTAACATCGACGTGAGTTCCAGATTTAGGATGACGCTTCACTGGAGTTACACCCATTTTTGTAATTCAATCACGTATTTATTTTTATGGCGCTAATATCGTGGAATACAATGAAAAATAAAGGGGAGTTGCTTGATAATTTGTCACTGTCACCACTATTTTGAGTTGGAAATGTAAAAAAGATTACGGGAAATTTAAATTTCTGGCTGAGCATTCATGCATTTATAATAGCTATGTGACGTTTATCGAAATGAAATGTAAACATCGCACCTTTAAATTCAAATCAACGAATATTTTACAACTTTGATTCAAAATACAGCCATAAAAATAGAATTTTACTTACAAGCGGTATGTAGTTTCTTGACAATGCATAATGTGTCCATTCGGTCATAAACTTTCCCATGCCTCCTTTTGATCAAAAGTTTTTAATAATTTATAGTTTCAACTATTTTTAAATTACACGTAGGTACTTAAAGGAATACTTTTTAAATAAGATTTTCTCGCAAAACAAAAGAATGTAAGACTTAACAAAAGATTTTTTGCGTTTCAATCATGATCAACTTTTCCTCCGATACAATACAAGCCTTAAGGATATTGCCTAATACAAAAGAGCTAGTATCATATCTTCGATATGAATCTCAAGATACCAAGGCGGTAGTTTTAAACTAACGATTCGAATTTTCATTTTGATTGTGTAAGATTTTGTTCATGTGAGTGAGACGAGTTGCTTTTTTGCATAAATAAAAATGTCGAAATGTTTTGTTGCACGCAACACTGTGCAATTATTTACCCATCATGCTTCCTCCGGTATTTTTTAACGAATTATTATGTTTACAGTAATTTAGAAATTTCAATCCGAGCACAATCAAGGAATGCAATTTTGGTAAGAACGGCCAAAACATTTACTATTATGGCTACTTCAATTTGCGAGATGACTGTTTTTATTGTATGAAATTACACTTACATGAACGGTTAATATTGACGTAAATACAAGTTGATTTAATAAAACTATTTAAATTAATTGTTTACAAAACTACTGCTCTTGGCTAACAGAGAAGAGAAAAACAAACTTAAGTACCTATACCGCTTGTGTATTCTAGTTATATTATACAGTTCCGAAAACCAATATAAATTTAATTAAATTTTATGAAATATACAAATATTTTTCTAACCAAACCCCTTCCCAAAAAAATATTATATGGCAGGAATGTATTTTTATGGGCCGACTTATTAGAACATTCGAAGTGAGGCTAATTTCTTATTTTATCCGACAATATTCAAATAAAAAATCTATCAAATTTTTATTATTGAGATTTTGTACACCTCCATGTATTTTGTCACTAACGACCCGGGTTTCGCCTTTCGGCATCTTCAGGCATTCGTGCGCTTGAATGCCTGAAGATGCCGAAAGGTGAAACCCGGGTCGTTAGTGAGAAAATATATGGAATTGTACAAAATCTCAATAACTCAAATCTATCTATTCACTCAAGCACGCCTGGAATTAGCCCTTCAAATGAATTTGATAAAGGGTATTCAGACCATTACGTCATGTTTAGTAATTTTGATTGTTTACACATAAAGATATTTCAGTTTTTATGAATCTTTTGGAATGTTAAAAAAAGACGCTAGTATCGTGTTATTTCATAGTAATGAACATGAGTACAGATATTAATTATATGAGCTTTTATTACTTACCCAGTCAGAAAACCTAAGGCTCTCGAGTTCCCGGCTAGAGGCGTTAGCGTCAGCCCTTCGGTAGAGGTCTTTCGCGCCGCCGTCCTTGACGCGCGCCAGAAAATGCGAAAGCTCAAGCGCTTCGGCCACCAAAGCTCTGCACACCGCCTGGTAGTGACTGGCTGCCCCGCTGCGCCCCGCGTGCCACTGACACCGCTGAAATAACAGATAACATTTTCATTACGCCTGTGGATAGTCAATACACTCGTTTGGAAGAAGAGACAGGTGTGATTGAGTCTCACCTGAAGCGTCTGCATCATATGCTTAGTTTACTTGCTTAGCTATGTAATGCTGAATAGATCAATCCAACCCAACCGTAGTTTTTGCAAGAAGTATCTGTTCTTAAATCTCAGTATATAGTAACCGTGGACATTTGCAACGTGCCACGACTCGCACTGCAAATCACCAGTACCATTAAAACTCTAAGTAAATAATGGTTTATAAGAATCATTCGGAAGCCACGTTAGTTTATTATAAAACATGCTGAGGCTTTTTTTTTCATGTCCGCTCCCAATGTGGAGTATATGGTCTCCTAATGGAGGTATCTTAACAGCATTTTTTTCTATGAGAACTGCTTGTTACTCAGTTGCTCAACCCCCCTTTTTTCGAAGAGAGTAGGGATAGCAGGATAGGGCTAGGACAGGACTAGTGGTTAGCTAATAGCTGTCGCTACGCCCCGTTGGGATGGGAAGGGAGGGAGGGAAGGAGGACTCAAACTACGAACAGAAATCCATAAATCGATTGAAAGATCAATCTATGAAAACCGTCCGCATCGAGAATTGAACCCGAGACATCCGTAACCGTAGCCAGTGACTCTACCAACTGCGCCACGGACGCCGACAGGTTGAGGTTAGCATATGTTATTAGAAATGGACGGTTTTAAAACATAAGTATTTATAGGTTGTAACTTTATCATTATGATTGGAATCCGATGACCTAACACGACGACATGTCGCACATTAATATTCGGACTATACCACTGCTTCATCATCATAATGCAATGCGAATAGTTTGGCGAGTGAATAGAAAATTACCTTCTCTATTAAACTCTGATTAAACTACTCTACAATCATGCGAATTTCACTGATTTGTTATGTTGAACAGATAACCATATTTCGGAACAGCTCGCGTACAAACTACGACGCCAACTTTCTTATTATTTCTATGAAAATATTCAATACAACAAAACCAAGCTCATTAATATTCACATCGTCATTCTAATTTTCGAACTTTCCCTGTCGAATCATAATCGCCGTAGCACAGAACGCGATATGAAAATCACCAAATCGAATCTAAATTATACCATTTGAATTAAAACCGATTCTTCGTTCGCTAAAAGTGCGGACGTACGACATCATTTGCAAATTGAAAATATTATTAAAATGATAGTGTTCAAAATGGTTAACGGTCGTTTATTGAAACTAACTCACCAATCATAACCCGTTCAATAACGTTCCGTAAACTGAAAACTATATCTAAGTAATGTAATAGAAGATTTTTTCTAACACTGTTATCATGGCTAGAAAATAACACAGGTCGATAAAAGAACCGTTACATGTAGAAGTAGTTGTAATAAAAAGTAAATATGGGTGCCGTGGTTATATAATCGTATACCTTGTTTAGGTTAATAAATGTATTTTATTTACACGAATGTATGACTATTATTTATTAACTATGGTTCTGTCAGCAAGTGCGCCATACTTCATTCAAGAAATAATGAGCTTTTCCAACACATTGTTCGTCATATTTGTAAACTGAAGTTGATTTTCATTCGTTCTGCTGCGATATTACCATTATTGGAAACATGCCATTTAAAAATATTGCAGCAATAAATTGCGCTGTATATTTATGCGACATCAAAATTGAATAGATCTTTACAATGCATACCAGTTAGCATATTCAGTGAGCAGTTGGTGGGAGGAAATTATGTTTACAATAAGGTGCAAAATCGATGTCAATGGCTACAAATAATTGCTATTACTGCATATTATTTTACCTCCCCACGCCATCCCACATTCACCCAGCTTAAGTTAACGCATGAATTATTCATAAATCACAAGCATTCAAAAAAAATATTACTAATATTTTTTTTTCTTCCTTTCGTTCATGTTCAACCGGATTTGAAAATAATACTTAATCTTCTATTCAGATACTTCGATAAGTTTTTATTTCTGGCAATTGACGCCTAAACTATACAAAATTTAATTAAATTTGTACAACGATAAAATCAAATACATGAAAATATTGACAATCATCATCATTGAAACAAATCTAAAAATGAAGGCACATGTAAGTTTCTGTTTACAGACACGTCTGTAATGCCCATGGTTAAGGTTCGAGAGAAAAGCTATTTTATTAAACAGCCCAAAAATATGTACAAAGCTATTTTTCTAATATTTTTATTACAAATTACAGCCAGTCCCTTACAAAAAAGTGAAATCGGGGATTTATTGTAAATTATAATTATCAGAAGAACAATGCTTTAAATATGTAATCGGTAATATCATTTATGAAATAAAATTCAAAAAGAACATAATTCAACAATGAATGAATGATGTCGCTTGATTTGGCATCTTAAAAATAACAATGAAAAACCAATTTCAATAGCCTTGAATTAATTCGACGCGTTTAGATTATGGTGATATTTTATGGCTCACATAATCTTACGTGTCACATTCTTCTTATTATGTATCGATTGGGACAACGATTTGTCGATTCATATTCACATAATTCTGATTTTTCCCACGGCCAGTCATCTCGTGGGAATAAGAGAAAGAAATATGATAATTGGCATTATCATTTTCCGTAAACCGACGCAATTTTGGTGTGGGGGTGTTTATGATTCAATACGTGCGCTGTCACTTCTGATATGAATAATTAATACAGAACGAGTATATTTCTCATTGATTAATCAGACTTGAAATAAAAGGCGTGGGATTTGTCAAAGCATTTTATGATAGTCGTAAAAATTTCCAGATTTATCAAGACGCCGATAAATTTATGGACACAAAACAAACATGAATTAATCAACAATTGACTTGTTAAAATATAAATTTTATGATTTATTTGTTTAACCTTGTTTTCGGGGAAGTGTAACTGTATAAATATTTGCGAAATTTTGTGGCAATGCAAAGTGACAGAATATCATAACAATGATATGGCATATAATTTAAGACATGAGGGTGCTTGATGGAATTTCAATATCAAATTTGGATTATTGAGATTTTGTACACTTCTATGTATTTAGTCACTAACGACCCGGGTTTCGCCTTTTGGCATCTTCAGGCATTCGAGCGCACGAATGAACTCGAACTAATAATATTGGTCGTATTTGTATCTCCTATATAGACGTTAGACACTGTTTACTGTCTGTCAGTTCAAGTTCATTCGTGCACTCGAATGCCTGAAGATGCCGAAAGGCGAAACCCGGGTCGTTAGTGACAAAATACATGGAAGTGTACAAAATCTCAATAATCCAAATGATATTGCAGATTAAATCTAAAAAAAATGAATCAAATACGTAGAAATAGGACATCTC
This sequence comes from Himalopsyche phryganea, assembly GCA_022494535.1. NCBI lineage: Eukaryota > Metazoa > Arthropoda > Insecta > Trichoptera > Rhyacophilidae > Himalopsyche > Himalopsyche phryganea. Next base: position 379,138 of record JAGVSL010000149.1, on the reverse strand, counting down.
GGAATTTATTTGTGTACACACCAGACGATTAAAATATTGTGTATCCAAAAGCACTTCAATAAACAAACTTAAAAACAAAAAAACTTTCTTTCTTTGAGTGGCATTGTAGCGCATGCCGGCTACTCACTAATTAATTATAAAACAATACGTTTACTCCGCATCTTGTAGAAATACTTCAAATTTTGTAGTCCAACACATGTTTTCGCGACGCAGGTTTAATCCATGGACCTCTCACAACATAGGTTTATGTAACTCTTACAGCGACTTTTCGCAACTCGAACTGTACAAAATTTGAACGATTCAAATGTGATATTGACGTTCCATCAAAAAACCCTAAGTCGATTGCTATAAATTCAATTAATAAAGTATGCATTTGTTCGACAACGCACAGACTTTTGCTTGACACATAATAAGCGACCAGTTATAAAATCTAGGGTTTAAAATTCATCGTACCTTTGTTATATCTTAAAAAATCATTAGATTCAGTCAATAAAATAAGACGGTACGCAATATAGTCGATTGAAAACGGTCAAAATAAACCGGAAAAATAGTATTCAGATTGTGTTAATAGATCTGTAATTGCGGCTATTGTGTGAAAGGTACAAATCGATAGAGAAGTCAAAAGAATACCAACACAAACTAAAAACTAGTAATCTGAAGATCGGGGTCACAATAAATGAGAAATTCTTCAGCCGATAAATGAAGACAACGTTCAGTGGAGTGCATATCTATTGTGATACAAGGTCCGTAACAGTAAAGTATAGATTTTCAATATATTCGGTTGAAATGATTTGTGAACCTCACGAATAATAAAAATAGAACACTAATGGCGGTTTCCTCCTTCGAAGATAATTTCTACAGTCGAAGTGATATTTACAATTTGTATGCAGTTTGCTTTTCTGTTGAAACTTGTATCGTTAGGATCCTATAAATGTAATAGCATAAAACAAAACAAAGTTTCATTTTATCAATACTAGACGATTTTTAAAGTGTACAATGTTTCCCCTATAATCGATACAGATGATTTAAAAAAAACAATTATTTATCGCACAGCAATGAGCTTTATTTTTGATTATTAATAAATATTTGTTTGTTTCGGTTATGAAAAATATTGGGTGCGCCACAGAGTGTCGTGATCTTGATTCCTATTAAAAAAATACAGCTTAATACATTAAAACCGACAATTGAAAACATACCTAATGGTCTCATTTATTGTGATAAATTGGATGTAATTTTAAGTTAGCCGCTTCATCGTCGCAATACTTTTTCTCATATAATCTCATCTTTCATCTAATACAGTTTGTGTGGCTCACCGTTTTCTCATTTAAATTACCGGTAATAATTGATTGTTTTTTTTCTTTTTACCAATTGAAGTTTGTCAGATTGTTGAGCTTATCTCAATGTCAATAAGGTGTACAATTAAACTTAGTTAACTAATTCTGTTGACAATCAAGATAGATAAAAAAGCAAACGTTTGTTTGTTTACAATATGTTAAGCCTTACGCCAAACAAAAAAAAATCTAATTGAATTCTATCCTTAATTCTTTGGTGTATGAAAGATGAGTGATAAAACTAAGTAAAATATTATTAGATACATATGAAAAATACGATCAGAGTTCGTAATACCTACACTTAATATTGTATGATCGAATATTAATAATGGCCCCCTATTGGTTAAATAAACTGTAAGTTTGAGCAGTGGTTTAAGTAGAGGGTGCCTATATCTGTAATGCGGATGGTGTGTATCTAAGGTTTGAGAAGCCTCGACTATAGATGTACCAATTTAACTTGGCCGCTAGTGAGGGTATCACCGTCGCCTTAGGAATGTTGCCATGCTCAACCAGGACTGAAATTTCAATAAATTCCAAAACTGATATTTTAACGACGGTTATTAAAAGTAGACAAGTTATTTATTTTGCATAAAACGGCAATTGGATAAATTTATTCTAGACTGACAATTCTAGTTCCAATACGGCGGTGGCCAAGTTATGTTGGTAATACCATAGTAAGAAGATTTTATTGTCACGTATAAAAAAAACAAAATTACAGTTAAGCTATTGCTTTCGAGGATTTTTCAGTGCCTTTATGATCAGGGCTTTGATAGCTTCAAAAAGTAAAGAAAAGAAAACATATATTATACTGGATGAGATTGTTCGATTGATCAAACGCCATCTTTCACTGTAAATATATGGTGATGATGATGTAGAATTAAGTAGAGTTAATTTGCTGTGTCAGTAATAGATTCATACGATTAAACTCTTACTATTAGCGTTGATATTTAGCTGTCATGCAAAAGACATGTGTACGTCGAAGAAGATTCAGAGAAATGCTTAGTCGATAATGCAAACAGCAATTTTCTAGAAAACACCCATAATGGCGCTTTGAAAAGTTAATTCCGACATAAAATATAATAAAGAGCGACAGACGGCAATTTGTATTTCAAACAGGCCAATCTCAATAGAAAGCGACATCATTAATACAGGAAATATTGTTGATAAAACGCTTGTTACCGGTGAAATAATGCAGCACATGGAGAATTTATTATCAGTCAATATCGTTGATCCTGTAAGCGGGCGGTCCATAAATCGCGGACAGTTTGCGGGGACAGGTCGCTGCAATTATTATTGATAAGCCGGCGGGGCGATTTACAATGTTTGCAGCGCGTTACATAATACTCTTGGGAATGGAGCAAGCGGTTCGCAGGGTGACGACTCCTACGGCAAAAACAGCTCGCCTCATTCATTCACTTTACTTCGCTGGATGAGAAAAGTCTCGTTTGACAGGTAATGAGAATTGCAAAGCGTTCACGTGGAAAACCTTAAGATAAACAAGATAACATAGGGGAAAATAAATTTTATTTTCAATATGCTTAATTCGTTTTCAATAGCTTTACTAAAATATTGGGTAAGTTAGCGCACTAAAGGAAATGGCAATGCTGTAGTTTTGGTGCTGCTAACATAATATATGTTAAATTAAGACAAATAATACTGTAATTAAGACAGAATTAAAATTTAGCGCTCATACACATATTATTATAAGATACTAACATTACACCAGGAGCTGCTTTAAAAAAGCTATTTAATACTTACCTTAATTTCTGATTCAATATCATGATAACTGTGTAAAGCAGTTGTGTAGAAATGACTTGCAAATTACAGTTTACGAAACGTTGCGTCGGTGGGAAGGGATTATTATATATTTAGTTTGTTTATAGACATGAGTATAACAAACGCACTGTGAATTGATTAAGTATACAGTTTGTATGCGCAGCAGAAGATTTTATCTCACACAAGTGTCGTAATGCAATTATTATACTTTCAAAATGTCGAAAGTAAAGAACTTTGATTGAAAAATCGAGAATTAAACTAATAGTATAACAACAACTATGGGCTTTAACTTTTTAATTGCTTCTCTCTATTAAAAGCTTCCAATGGACTCATTTTACTAACGGTTCGCCAATGTTAATAACCGTTAACAATTTATGAAATACGTCATGATGGATATAATATGATTCTACTGGAAGATATATCAATTCAATTCTTATAATATCGTTTATTATACAATCCTTCATTCGTGAAATAGCGTCAACTTAATTAAAACAAAATAATCATAGATGTAATGATTGAATTAGTTTTAGATTCCTTTAAAACATGATAAAAATAGCAGTATTTCTACATTTTTCTTTTATCTTATTAAATCACGATTCTGTTTGAGAACGTAGCAAACGCTTTTCCTCATAAAATGCCTAATTCGCCGAACATTTAAAGCGCTGTAAACACCGTGAGCATACCGTCAAAACCAGGATAATGTCACAAATGGACTTACTCACACCTCTACAAAACAATAAGTATCATGAGTGCAACGACACGGGTTGGATATTATTGACACGAAGCATACCAACCTTTCCTATCCAAAGTTTAAGTTTTCAGTTTGATATTAAAAAAACTAAGAGTTATCAGCTACGTCTAGTCGACGTAGATTAAGTGGACCCATGCCCTACCAAATTGCTGGACATTATTTTTTTATATAATTTAAGACATTTCGAGTCCATTCGTGTGCTCGAATGCCTGAAGATGCCGAAAGGCGAAACCCGGGTCGTTAGTGACAAAATACATGGAAGTGTACAAAATCTCAATAATCCAAATTTGATTATTTTTTTAGTTGATTCTCGTTCAGCTATACGGTGCACATGATCAAGCCATTTCAAGATATTTAAAGATATAAGTTATTGAAATTATATACTTCGTCGTTTAAAAATAATTTTGCAGGCGTCGAATGGTTGAATGATCGCAAAAGAAATAATAATTTCCAGCGGACATTCATCATCTGAACCAATTACCTACTATTACGACGATTGTTTCCTGTGCATCCTGCAGTATTACTGGACACTGATGATTTGTTGCTATACTAAGACTACAAACTGCTCATCTACTGTATACATACTCACACAGTCTTGATTAATTATTCTCAATATCTGTGGTTTATTTTCAGTTTCAAAATCAGTTTAATACCATTAAAGTTACTCTCGAAGATTTGTATCAAAATGCATTATTTAAATTTCCCAGTTAAATCAACACGTCATGATAACTTTTACTGGTTATTTAGCGGAGTATGTGTATTTGAGAGAATATTTCAATGGCAACTGGTGCGACACGTCGTCGATGATTTAAATTCATATCGTCCGAGTTGAAAGCCATTAACATTTCAAATCCATAAATGAGTTTGAAACGACGCTCTGAAAATTATTATATATTTACTTATGAAGTATTTTTAAAGAAATTCCGTAATTATTGCTTCTACGAAACAATATCATATTAGAATCAGTGTGCTTTTATGAAACTTTATTCTTGAGTAACTACGTTTTCGTTATGATCTTCTACCAAGGTGTAATTTGCGGAGTTCATTGAATAACTATTTGAAAAATGATGGCGTTCTAAAGGTTTCTTTTAATCATTCAAAAACGTATTGTAATTTATATTGCCTTTACACTTTTTTATAATCGAAAATAATAAATTTGGATTATTGAGATTTTGTACACTTCCATGTATTTTGTCACTAACGACCCGGGTTTCGCCTTTCGGCATCTTCAGGCATTCGAGCACACGAATGGACTCGAACTGAGAGACAGTAAACAGTGTCTAACGCTTATATAGAAGATACAAATGCGACAAATATCATTTACGAGGCAAGACATTATACATCTGAGAGCCACACCGATACCTGAGCTAAAATTTTGGAAATCGCCCTAATCCTTATTTTGTAAACACTATATTACAGAGTGGCGAATTGCCGCTTTTCAACTTCTTTTAGAAATACCAGTGATTTTACAATTATAATAGCATTATGGGTTTTGACGGGATGTAATTCGACGAATGGGTAAATATATACAATCATTCCACATTTAGTGACATCTGTTAGGTGTTTCAACGTATCGGATATAATAGCGGAGAATTAGGAAGGTTCAGCTGCTCATTCAAGATTGGCAAGGAGTTTAACTGGGCTCTATTAATTTCCAAAATTTCTTGATAAAATAATTTATGATCCCCCATGTTTTTATGCAACAGTTTAACCCCATCATCCGCATTAAACGTATGGGTCTCCATTAGCAAGTGATTTGCGAATGTCGAAGTTTCTTTTTTTAATCTAAAGGCAGCTAAATGTTCTGATACCCTTATATCTAATGTATGTGTGGTTTTACCCACATAGAAATGTTGGCAATCATTACATTGTAATTTATAAATACCAGATTTGTTCTTAAAGTTTACTCTATCTTTATTGTTAATAAGTAATTTGCCTAGAGAGTTTTTGCAATAGAACGCCGGTCTAACACTATCAGCGAGTTGTTTTTTAATTTTAAAGCTTGTGCAACCTAAATAACTAATTCTATGCCAGATTCTAGGGTGGTCTATGTCTTTAGACAAGTTCCCGAAATATAACATCTCTTCTGCTAATTTACGTTGTTTTTTTGATACAAGACTATCTATAAGAGACACCTCATAGCCATTATTAATGGCAATTTGTTTAATAATGTTTAGTTCATTTTCAAAATTAAATTTATTTAGAGGTATAGTGACTAATCAGTGAACCTGAGAATGGAAAGCAGCCAATTTATATGAGAAAGGATGGTCTGAGCTAAAATCAATGGCCGCATCTGAAAACGTCTGTCTTCGGTAAATTTTAAATTCATGAATAGAGTTTTTAATATCAATATTAAGGTCAAGGAAATTTATATTCTTGCCCCCTACTTCTAAAGCGAATTGAATTTTATCATCTAGTGAGATAAGAAAATTATGAAGGTTAGAAACTTGTCTCTCAGTTCCATTGAATAGACAAAGGATGTCATCTACCTAACGGAACCAATAAACTACGTTTCTAACTTCTGTTTTATTGCTAAAAATAAGGTTTTCTAAATGGTTCATGTAAAATTCTGCTAATAGTGGTGACAAACAACTTCCCATTGCAAGGCCTTCGGTTTGTTCATAGAATCTATTATCAAATTGAAAATAGTTCTGGTCAACGCAAACGTCTAATATATTAAGTAATTCCGTAGTAATGACGGGATTAACTCTACGCGTATTAAGGGTATCTTTGATGATTTGTTTACATTTGTTTACAGGTACATTAGTGAATAAGCTAACAACGTCAAAAGAAATTAATTTGGCGTTTAACGGAATGTTATAATTTTTAATTTTATCTACTAACTCTAATGAATTTTTAATACTATACAATGGCTTGAATTTACTGTGATTGCGGATGAGAGAGTTAGCTCTTTTGGAAAGTTTATACGCTGGAGCATTCATATATGAAACTACCGGGCGAATTGGTATTGAATCCTTGTGAATTTTCGGTAGCCCATAAAATTTGGGGGCTTGTAAACCTCTTTAATATTTTTATTAAATTTTAATGTAGGATCTTTTTTCAATTCGACTATATCGTTATTATCGAGAAAGTTATTAAACTTATCAACATAGTCTTTTCGCGTTAACAGGACCGTGGTATTTCCTTTGTCCGCCTTTGTGACAATGATATCATTATCTTTAATTTTAGTTTTAATATTTTTAAGAGTAGTCAACTCCTCATTAAACTTATTGTAATTTTTGTTGCTGTTTAAGTAATCTTTCTTAAGGATGCGAGAACAAATATGTTTGCTGGTTAAATCTTTATGTAATGCAATTTCTAAATGTTGCAATTTCTAAGAGAATGTTGCAATTTCTAAATGTTAAATGCAATTTCTAAATGTTTAAGATACGTTGAAACACCTAACAGATGTCACTAAATGTGGAATGATTGTATATATTTACCCATTCGTCGAATTACATCCCGTCAAAACCCACAATGCTATTATAATTGTAAAATCACTGGTATTTCTAAAAGAAGTTGAAAAGCGGCAATTCGCCACTCTGTTAATATGGTGTTTACAAAATAAGGATTAAGGCGATTTCCAAAATTTTAGCTCAGGTATCGGTGTGGCTTTCAGACGTATAATGTCTTGCCTCGTAAATGATATTTGTCGCATTTGTATCTTCTATATAAGCGTTAGACACTGTTTACTGTCTCTCAGTTCGAGTCCATTTGTGTGCTCGAATGCCTGAAGATGCCGAAAGGCGAAACCCGGGTCGTTAGTGACAAAATACATGGAAGTGTACAAAATCTCAATAATCCAAATTTAATATTGAAATTCCATCAAGCACCCTCAGTCGATGTCTTAGAAAATAATAAAGCTTTTTTTCATAGTCTTAACCGTTTCAATCACAATTAAAAGCGTAAGTCTAAAGAACAGTAGAGTGGGCTCAATTGTGTTGTGTAATCAGAAAATGATTCATCACAAAATATTACGTAAGGCTTCCTAATAGTCGCAATAAAGAAAACAAAAGCTCAAATCGAATAATAACGCCGGTCCACCCAGGAAACAAGTATGGACAGGTAAGTACTTATCAGTAACACCTCCACATCTACAATGCCAATTCAATGTCGATAAACTCTTTTAATTTTGTTTTATACATTCAATGCCACTCCACGCGCAGTATTTTGAGAATATTGATTTTGGCTTCTTTAAGATATTACATATGAGATAATATCAACAATACAATTTAAAGTTAAAACACAATTCACTTGTACTACTTCCACATATTTATAATGATCAGGACCGGTTTCGCTCATCACGAGCATTATCACTTCATCAGTTGATAATGCTCGTGATGAGCGAAACCGGTCCCGATCATTAAAGATATGTGGAAGTAGTAGAGATGAATTGTGTTTTATTTTTAAAAATATAGCCTGTTTCCACCAAGAATTGACAGTTAACACCGTAAAAGTGAATACAACTTAATTTCTGAAATTTTTAAACCTGTTTCAGTAAATAATTCACTTTACGAACAAACATTTTTAATCCATTAATCCTTTTTTCAATACTAGTTTCCACCAAAAGTATTGTGAAAACTCACTTTCCAAAATATTACAAAAGAAAGAAATGTCAAAAATTTTTCTCTATTGAGCTTGTATTGGAGTCGTTATGTTAAATTAATAGATTTTATTTAAATTAAAAGGAATATTATATATAACAATGAGTTGATTTATTGTTTATCATTTCTTCTATGTTAATAAAAAATCGTTTACGCTTTCTTTGATGCCGTAGTGGATTTTTGGCAATACATGTATTACTACTTTTTAAAATGAAAAAATTCAAATTCATGTTTCAATTGAAAAATACGCTGTATCGATATGTCTTTATGGTTCATATAGACAGATTATATGGAAAAAAAATGTTTACTTTTTGCGACGAGCTTTTATTGAAAACTCGTAAATAAGCGTCGATATTTGGTTGCCGATTTATCGTTCGGTGGTTTACTCGATGTGTGATGAATCCCGATAGGACAGAAGTTGCAAGTGGGGAAACAGGTTCCAGAAGCCTGGACCATACGCGGAGAGAGCAGACAGGGCGCACTGTACGGTGGCTTCGTAAGACAACAATACAAGCGGTCTGCAGGCTATCAGTACGCACTTCTGTTTTACATAAGCATCTGCTAAGTCAATAGTCGCCACATGCAAGAATGCCAAACGAAGCATTCCGACAGAGCGTATGTGACCTAACCAATATAGAGTGTACAAATTTAATGAATTGTGTGGCTTCCATCTTACAACTGCCATAATATACAATCTAGTATTTTTCCAATATATTCCTCATTTTATACAAAATAAGTTAGCTAAAAATATTAATAACAGTGGGATTTGTTTTTATTTTGTTTAAATATGTCAAGTAACAGCGAATTCCTATTGTGTTAAGTTTACTTCAACTTTTAAGAACCCGTATGAAATTGAATGAGAGTCCCCTGCTTGCTGTTGATCATCAAGACTTGTCATAATTTAACGATGTTTATGTTACCAAATATAAATATTTAAAAAAAAAACGAGTTATGATATATTTCAAAAAATTACAATAAATAATATGATGTATTCTACCATATATTGAAATGTGTCATCTATAAGAAATGTGTCACAACATTTACATATTAGTACTGTTTTCACATATTGAGCAAGTATTTTTTACTGAATTCAGAATGCTTCTTTGTTTAGTGAGATCTGTCCTTATGTCGAATTCTTTAAATCGGAAATTGAAGTCGCACGAGATTATTTTATGCTTACGATGTAGGCAAAAAGCCAACAATTATGCATATAATTTTTCGGTTATTACTAGTTTTTAAGTTATGACTTGTTAAAGACGAATTTATACACAATATAAATCTTAGATTTAAGTCACTTTATTGTCTTATAAACTGATGTGGCTGATCAGAAAAGAAGCGAACGTAAAATTTATTAATGGATGCTGAGATAACAAAAGTATAAAAATTGTTGTGTGAAAACTCAATGGTTGTCACTGTTTTCATTTTATATGATTGCACTCTTAAAATATTCTGCTACCAAATACTCATTGGAATAAATATATAAAATGTGTTGATAATTTTTAGAAACATCTATCGAAATCTTCCAGATTTACTTTGAAATGAATATAGACGCTATGGCAGATTGAGGAATTTTTATTCACTTAAAAGTTGAATGAAACTATTTTGTAATAGTTATAACAGTTGGCGACAAAAAAATACCCAAAAAAACAAACATAATTGTCCGTTTCACTTCTGTTGGTAGCGTGTTGGTGTCTTTCGACACCTAACAATTTAATATAACGACATTTCATGTAAGTTAAAATAATAAAATAAAATCGGCATTTTGTATGTAGTAAGGTAGATGGAAATGAAAATGACAGACATCGTCATGTCACCGTTTTCACAGCCATTAAAATAAATCACAGCCAACAGGAATCCGAGACGCAGTCACACAAGAAACATTCAAGACCCAGCCCAAACTAACTACATATTATGTACAAACAACAAACAGCTCTGCAAGTGGGTTAATATAATTTTATTTAAATTACTATTTCAATCTGAATCCTTCTTGGTGAGCTATAGTCCCAGAGATTTGCGTGATGTCAATAAAGTTTTGTAATATTATCATGATCAAAAAAACGGTAATGTGGTAAGATTGATTGCTCTGTAAATATTTCAGTGACCATGTCATACTACACCAATGAAGACAGTCCGGGACAGGATCTTTATTTTATTACCATAATCTGATCTAGAAAAAGGAACATGGGTACATGGTCTTTTATCAATAAATCATTAACGTACAATAATGAGATTTTAATGATTATGCATAATTACGATAATCAGGAAAATCGTAATTGTAATAATGTCCTTAATGACCAAATAAAGCTTAATTCATTGCCCTTACTTAAACCATTGCAGGAAGCTCACGTAATTACGCATAATCATTAAAATGTATATGGATTTACTTAAACTAATAATTATATGACAACTCAAAAGTACAACTAGTACATTAAATGTTTTAATATAAAATAAAAGTTACGTTGTTGGAATAAATATTAAGTGACGATGGCGTGAATCCGAAATAGCTATCAACAAACTGATGAAATTCTTGTACAACTAAATAATTTGTCACTTTTACTATAATACAATAGATTTCTGCAAAGTAAGTGCCAATTCAGTGAATAATTACAGAGATTCCATAAAGTTGACTTAATAACATATCACTACTCCGAGCACCACGTAAACTCTTCGAAAGTTGTGTTTGGTAGTTGATGCAAAGTAATGCTGAAGCATTGCGCAACACGTCATAATATTCGCCCACTCTTTTCAATTATTGAATTGTTATTACGCCCATTACGCGTTTCTTATTCATCAAAGTATCGCCCATCATTATTACAAACAAAATATTACTCGCATGCAGTACATATACATGTTCTATAATGAAAAAATTATTTTGCCAGCAAATACTAGTGAATAACTTTTCATTTTTCTTAAACATAATTAAAAGCCTCTTGTTTAGTGTCAATGTTAATAATCTATTTAAAATTTCATTCACTGTCATTAAATTATTTAAGCGGTTCGAAATTTTATTGTAAAATTATTCCATTTGCTATTTCTGTTTGATTGAATAATGCCATTCCATCAAGAAAAAGTGATTCAGAATATTCAAACTAAACATGATAAAAATATGAGATTCACTATTATACAGATTTTCGTCACACACAATTACCCTTGATTTATTGTCATACATGCCGTTTAATCATATATGCTTTTTACTCAGTCGCTCTGTCTTTATTTAGGGATATAAAAGATGCGGCTAGGGCCTTAGTGGTTAGCTAATCGTCTTCAATATGCTTCAATTTTGGGATCGAATGAGTGGAAGAGAATTTAGACAACGATGCCTTCGTAAACAAATCCATAAATCAATTAAATACTCCACCGGGCCTGTAGCCGAGTGGTCTACGTCTTCGGGTTCGGTTCACACGAGTTCGAATATAAAATGATATAATAAGGGAATTTTGATAGACAATAAATACTTCTTATTTGAATTATTGAGATTTTGTACACTTCCATGTATTTTGTCACTAACGAACCGGGTTTCGCCTTTCGGCATTCGAACACACGAATGCCTGAAGATGCCGAAAGGCGAAACCCGGATAGTTAGTGACAAAATACATGGAAGTGTACAAAATCTCAATAATTCAAATTTGATATTGAAATTCCATCAAGCACCCTCAGTCGATGTCTTAAAATTTTTCTTATATTTTAAAAATAAAGCACAATTTGTTTGTACTACTTCCACGTGTTTATAATGATATAATATGCATTTCCACCGAGAATTGACAGTTAACCCATTCCAAGTGAAATACTTCTTAGTTTTAATGAGTTTCAATCGATGGAACCTTTTATATATAGAAAAATGTACAATAGTTTGAATGAAATGTTCCTAAAACGTATGCGCTTTTTTTGATTATGTGTAGGCCGGGGCATTACCAGAAAAACGCCAACGGCGGCGCCTCGTTTGATCATTACAAACCACTGGCGCTAGTTGCGGGCGGCTCGAGGCTTGCGAGCGTACTGCCCGGTGGGCGACTTCTGCAGCTCGCCCGCTCCACTAAAGGACTGCATACGGAAACAGCTTTCCGATTCTCTTGTGTTTCATTTCCCGAGGCAAGGTAAGTTTGCACCGGTTAAACGAATATCGAATAAGAAACAACGCCGCGACATTTCATCGACAAAAAGATTGTTTTGATGGTCAAGAAATAATGGATTAAGAATGTGTGATTATTAAATTTAAAGAAGGAGTTTTGAGGATGAATAGTTGACTGATTTAAGAATAAGAAAACAATCAATAATAGGCATGCCAATGTTTGAAAACAGCTTCGTAATAATCCTATTGTAATGAGTCTGTTCGACCTTGGCTTTGGATTAAAAATAATATGTAGTTACTAGTTGGCAATGTAAATTCATTGGCATTATTACGATGTATAGTTAGCGGCGAGGAAAACAATAGAGCGGCTTCGCTAGGAATGGCGGTCGTCGCGGGTTGCGCGCCTTTTAAAGTCCGACAGCGTTAAGCTCTCTGCATTTTTTTCTAGTTGTCAATTCTCATTCAATAACATTACGTTAAGTCTATTATATTTTTATCCAGCACCATTTTGAAAAACCTGCTTTGAGTTTAGTCCTGTGCATTTCTTATTTTAAGTTTAATATCTGTTTACACATGTACGTTATAAGTTGGGGTGTATATTATGGCTTCCAATCCCTTGATTCCGTTCGTCTAAATATCAATCCCGGAATTTCGGGATTCACTCTAAATGTTAAAAAATATTTCATGTTTCAAATTGAATACTTTATGATTGCCGTAGGCAGGAACAAATAATTTTGACAACAATATATTTAATCTAAATTGATATTGAAATTCAATCAAGAACCCTCAGGCGTTGTCTTAAATTATAACAATCTATTTTATTGTTTTTTTACATTATTTAAAAATATCAATGTCAATTATTTTTATATCTTTAATATATCTATAAAAAAATCTGATTCTCCAAGAATAAAAAAAACCATTCCCATGTCCAAAAAATAAGTAATCATATATTCATTTCAATTGAAGCAATAACGGACACTAATTTAATTATAAAACTATGACAATCTGAATATGAAATTACAATTAATTACCAATCCTGGAATTGAAAAATTGTCAATCCCGAAATCCCGGCGTTATAAAAAGAGTCCAGGATCGGATGCCCTAGTGAGTATTAGATCGGTCACATTTTTAGTTTTTGTTTGACTAATATAAGTACCGTTTGTTAATTGTTTTAAAATTAATATAAAAGTTTTGGTTTGGAATAAAATTGAAACATAATGGCAGTTATACAATAGTTTATTATTTTGATTACATGAAAGTGTGTATTTTTATAAACAATACAATTTAGTTTATTAAACAATTAAAGGGACAATGCGTACCTGCGACACGTGTCTTTCATTGGTTTTTTTAAAAACAAATTAATTTAAACAATTTTATAAAACGTTTCATGTATAAAAGTATCATTCGGCAGCAAAATCGTTTTTACTCGAATCCAATGTTACCGTAAAGTGATAGTAGTACAAATGAAAGATTAATTGCTTACAACAGGTTACGCGGTGATGTGAATTATATTATTTACATAGGAGAACAGCGAACAGTCATCAATGAAAGTGTTTTACCAACCAAATTAAAGATTGCAATTTTGATATTTTAACAAAAAGAAAAATTTTAAGTACATTTTATCGTTTGTAATATGTTTAAGATATATTTTAAATTATTACGTATCATTATATAACTCATAAAAGTGAATTAAATATAAGATAATCAATGATTTAAATGATTTGAAGTTTAGAATTTTTTTCGCGGCAGTTTAAATGAGAAAGCGTGGTAATTGCGAACGATATTGAACAATATACTTTATTACCGTCTACAATTTAATATTTTTCTGCTTATAAAAATATTACGATACAATAAAATCAGAGACGCTTCTCATAAGCGTCACTAAACTTTTATTACATAACATAATGGACGTGCTTGAAAAGACCGTCTTTACAATTTGTTTCATGCAAAAACATTATTCAACTGTTTGCGGCATGTGAGCGAGTAGTTATTTACAGCAGTCCGCATTCAAATGTTCATTAAGTGTGAATAGTGATAAAGATTATGAAGCATGTTTACTTCATTTGTGATTATTTCATAGAATTCAGTCAATAGAAAATGAGAAGAGTTAAAAATGACATAAGTACGAATCAAACTACCGATAAGATCTTAATTGAAATGGCTTGTATATAATTTTCTAATTCGTATAATTAAATGCAGTTAATAATTAATTTGAAATACGACAGGCAGCATATATGGGAATTGCAAAAGTCTGAATAACTTTATAATTTCAATATGCAATTCTAGCTCTAATTAAGACATGGCATGAAGACTACTTCTACTTTCCGATATATCAAATCACGTTTCAGAGCCATGCGAGAAACAATTATTTACATCTCTACCACGTCCAAACCACGAAATATTCAAGAGCGCCAAAAAACATTTTTATTTAATGTTAAGCTCTTATATAATTTGTCTTATAATATGTATATAGGTTGATAATAAATTTATATTATATAAATCATTTCAATTATGTAGTCCTTAGGATAAATAACAACATGAAGGTATTGACACGAGTCAGAAATAAAATTGAAAATTTGATTAGGAGACATTGAGATGCTAACTATAATCCAAACATATTATTTAACATTAACTTATACAATATCAACGAGTGAAAGTAAATATCATTCAAATGGAATTTTAGAATAATGATTTCTATGTATGGTAATATTAAATATGGGTTTGGACACGGTCTAAAATATATTAAATACGTTAAATCGAAAAAAGTTAAAAAATAACATTCATTTCTTTATATGCATTTCATTTCATCTTTAATGTGTCGAAAATTTATAACCGTTCAACATTTATACAAAAACACATTTAGTGATTTATTATTAGACATATTGAATATCTACGCCTACTATTCATATATGAATAAACGTGACACACATGAAAATGAGATTTCGGGTAAACAAACCAGCTGGCCAAAATCGATGCATCATTTAGGAATGACTTATTCAATTTGACGCCCAGTGTGCGCATCTGTTTGGCAATATCGATTACTTGGATAAGTTATATAAAAGCATTATAGTGAATAATATAATGCAAACGAAAAATATTATAGAAAGCAAATATGTTTGCCATTAGCTGTGCCAGCGATGGCAAATACGTGGAACGCGAGAAAAATTCGACGGCACGCCAAAAAAAATATTTTATTTCATTTTTCAAGATACGTTTAAGTGAAAATATAAAATCAATGCGAAATTATGTTGATTTACGTATCGTGAAAATACCGGACAATCGATGTTACGGTAGACCACAGGTATGCTACACTCCATTTAGGGGTAGGGCCATGCGTTTGTCGTGCGTATTCAATTCTCTTGCCTATCGTATAATTTTAGTAGGTAAAGTTGTTACTTATATCTTATCAGTCACGTTAATTACTTCAAATGAATCACAGCTGTTAATTATAAAAACAAATTTCGTGCTGTTGCCCCATTAAATGTTACCTGAGAAAAGACAAGAACTGCCAGAGTTGAAATTGCTAATACAAACATTGAAGGAAGAAAAGAATTGATATCTCAGCTTATTGATATATTATAATTTTTTTATATTCAATAAATATGATTAAGATTATAAATTATTATGTATCCTAAATAGGAATGGCACGCGCTGCGGATTTTAAAAAAATAGCTAATTTTGGCACGCTAATTAAAACCTGCCTGCCACCCTTTCACGGTGCAATATCTTAAAATTTGGTGAATTCGGTTCGGGTGAATTAATGAGTGAAAATGAATGGCAGCGAGTCCGATTTGTGCATTTATGATCATTCGAATAACTTGAAATCGAATCGAACACGCAATTACAAGAGCACGATTTTTAGTTAAGACAATATCTAATGATTGAATTAGATACTAGAAACTACAACGCAGGGAAAGCGTGTTGATAAATGGCGATGTACAGTGAAAGACTCAATGCATCAAGTTTCTACTAATTATATAGATGAACTGTATCTTTCCGGTAATATCAATCCGATTAACAAGTTTCATCGAGATAATTAACGCACTAAAATCTATTAACTTGTCCATATCAGTTTTCGCAATGCTTCTGAGATTTGATTGTAGAGAACTTAACATTAATGTTGGTTTATGAATGGAAACGCTATCTAAGACAACCCTGGGTAAACTATAATACAATAATTGTGCCACGTATTTTCTAACTATCTATCTATCAGTTGAATTAAAATACAAATCATTTACTATATTATACTGTTTTAGATGTCACAAAAATCCAACACTTCGAACAAAAATCCATAAATCGACTGAAGAAACAATTTATAAAACTTTCTGAACTGATACTCTAATGTGTGAGATCCGTTACCGAAGCCAACGTCGTTAACTACTGCACCGAGGACCTGAAAAATAATTGCTTTAGATAACATGTATTTTATTTGACACAATGTTGTCCATTTTTAAGTCGTTAAGCGTGTCTTCAGTCAAAAACTTTGCCAAAGACTAATGCACCTAGAGTTGACCTAATTGTTTTGTGTTATAGTTGAGGTATATTATTTCTCATTGGAAATTCGTATCATGTGCCAAAACACTCCGAGTTGTGTTCTGACTGAGAAAAATAGCTTTTGATACTACCTTACTTAATCATTCCAAAACTAGATCATTTTAAATAAACTATGATATTCCGTGAACCCTCGGTCATTGGATAAAAAAACAAGGTTATCCTAACGTTTGTGGTCCAAAGCAGCGACCCAATCGACATACACAATCGCTTATGCACAAGTTAGCATTGACTGCATTCCTCGGTCTAAAATCACATTGTGCAAGATATGAATTTGAATTGATGGTGATATATCACAAAAATGCGTACAACACGCGGGCCACTGCACAAAAGACAGCATACTTTCTTTTCTCATTTCCGTTTCCCATCGTAGAGCCGAACGACGCGGCGCCCGAATGGGCCTCGCAACCAGCGGGAGACCGCGACTATTCGGGCTGCGGTGAGTGATATGCCACCGGGAGGACTGCGGGAGGTCAAATAAAAAATGAAACGAGTCCATTTGGATATTAACAGTCGAAACCCACGATACCCATTAAAGACAAGCTACAACATTTTATGAATTCGAAAAAATGTATAACGCACAGTACATAATAATTTAGGTATCTAAAGATTTATGAAACTATAATAAATAATTTCAACACTTATTAAATAAAGGCCATTGTAATAAACTTATTTAAAAACATTTAATAATTATCACAATTATCAATGAGTGTTCTCTTACAAAGTTTGTTCAATGCATACGCATCGAATAAAAATGACATTATACTTTATTGTCTTTTGTTCCTTTGAAGATCCCGTTGTATAAAAATAAGCGCTCCTGGGCTATCGACTATGCGATACTGAAAATGGAATGTAAAGTGAGCGATTAGGTAACTACTAGAACTTTCCTGCGACTTACTTAGGTACTGTTTGTTGGAACGCTTGGTTAGGTTAGGTTAGGTTAGTAGGTCACATGGTCCACATTAGGATCTGACGTGTCTGAAAAATCTGTTGCTACTACTTCATAAAAGTTAAATATTTTGCACACATTTTTTTACAATCGTATTTTACGTAATAAAAATCTCAATGTATTGAATCACAAATGCAAGACACAATTTAGAATGACACCATAATATGCATGGATGGAAAAAAAAATATTCTGATACTTTGCTGGAACGAAGTTTTATGAAGACGATGGTAGTGATATGAAGTTACACTTAAAAATTGAATCGTGTTTCGTAAAGTTTCAGCAGCGGCTAATGTTATATTAAAAAAATATGCGCATGTGTTTTTTGGATAAGTAACGTTAAAATTCGTGGGTTGCTCATATTATGCGGGACATAAATTTTCTATTTTTTTATTCGGGGTCATTACATGGCGCTGTCCACTTGCAAACCTATAACAATAACGGCGTTTTTTATACACAATAATCCAAGCAGTTTGGTTGGAATTTACCAGTATTATTGCAACAGAACTTATTATTTATAGCATCAAAAGTAAAAACCACCACTGGTGAGTAACATCAGTTTTTTTTTTCAATATAGAGAATTTAAGTCTTGTAATAAGCCTCAGGACAAACCTCTTACCATTAGAACTTAGAACATAGAGGCTGATATACGTAAATTTCTATTATGGTATCAAACCTATGGCCGCGCAATAGAGTAAGACGAAAGCCCAAAAGGCTCCGCTCGGCTACTGGATTGAGTAATGGAACTTAATTGAAAAACAATCATTGCTTTATCGTATTTTTAAGATAACTTGAAAAACACTTGATATTTACGCGTAACAGTGGAAAATTCGGTATTAAATATTTATTTAAAATTGCGTTGTATATTATGTATTTAATTCATATAGATAAAACAAAAATACTATGTATTTTACCTTCCCCTGTGCTGTTTTGTCACTATTTGAATTTATTACTGTTCTGTTTTGTCACTGTTCTGATGTATCATATTCTGATTTGTCGCCGAACCGTAATTTCATAACGAACAGCTCTCCTCAGGGCACCCATCAAAAATATGATGTTCGACCAACGTATTTATAATTTTTGCTGTACTCATCTTTCGTGTATCATATACAATAATAACGGGCGTACTGTTGGCATAAACAATATATTGAGAATAAAAATGAAGTAAAATAGCGGATTGTGTGACCTGCGGGTGCTTCGGAAGAATCCTTCACCTTAGACCTCAAAATATTTACTTAGTTGTTCCACGACAAAGCAACTTCTACTTCAATAAGAAGATAAACAATTATTCCGTAAGATAAAAAAACAAATAATATAATTTAAAATGATTTATTTTACTACGATATTTTATAGATTAAAATAATTAATGGCATTACCTAATACGATGACACACTTTTAATGATCCGCTCAAAATAAAAGTCGTTTATTAATTAATCCTTTTTAAATGTACAACTGTAAAGCTTGTAAAGTAAAAATAAAAATTCTCCAGAAAATTGATAAATTTGTTAAAAACGTTGTTTTTTTGTTTAAATGACATTATTTTTAACAAAAAGAAAAGCCAATGATAAATAATCTAGCTAGTAGGTGGGTACCTCAATGACGTCGCTGAGTGAACAGTAGTGCCTGGGAAGGTAGTCAAGAACGTCTCCGGAATCTCTCTCGATCCCTTCGTCGTCGGTTTCCGCAGCGCTGCCTGCCACACTCTCCCCGACGCTTCTCTCATCGGCGTCGGCGCCCGCGCACCCCTTCATCCGTGAATCTCCGATATCTGCAAATGAAACAACACAAACTAATTATTGTTTAAAATTCACAATTTCAATTAAGATTCAATAAATTTTAATTTAACGTATCAATCGTTTAAATATATTGTACCTTTCAAGAATTAATTCAAGCAATACATAGTTACTTTATTTCCCGTTAGATTAGACAACATACTAGTTTCTTAAAATATGCATATTTACATAATGTATTATATTATCATTGGCCATAATAAATATGGCTAGAATTCAAGTACATAAATTGAAAGGAATGAGATCAAAGTATGAGGATCCAATAATTAGGAATTGTAAAGACGATTTAAAAAATCTCTCATTTTTTTGAAGAGTAAAAAGGAAATTTTCTATTTTTTTCCATTGTTTCATTAGTAGTGTAAAAATTGTTTTAATAATTGTCACATTCAGAGCTATGGCTATGACCATGGAGTTTTTTAAAAATCTACCGACTACATCTACAATTTAACCAACATAATTTCGACATCATCCCATTGCGAGATACACGCATCTATAATTTCTTACACGCAGTTATTAAGTCCATAACCCTTTAAACAACAAAACAAAGTAGTGCTAAATTACTCAATAAAGCTAATCACTAATAATTTATTTAGTTGGACTGTAAAAATTTCACTATAATTATGATATTGGCATAATTTTTCATTTTCTCCGTGAATCCGCTACGCATCAAATTAAAGCATATCGTAAGAACTCAAGATAAATTGCACATAATAGAAAGTTTAAGCGTGTAAAGTTAATAAAACATTATGAGTAATAATTTAAGAATATTATGGACTCATGATTAGGCAGTTTGACATGACATGAGACATAGCGTTCACAAGTAAAGAACGCCCGCTCGAATCTACTAACGACCGGCAGCTTTTCCTTCCGAACGTTTAACGGCCATTAAAAACTGACATAAAATGAAAATATTTTCAATAAAAGTTGATAAATGATGGCAAATTTGTACAGTTGCAATTTACTTAAATATCACAACTGGCGACTCCATTCAGATTTAGAATCTTTACAAAAGCTTGTGTCTATTTATTAAATACAGAGAAATCTTAAACTTCTGTAAATAACCATAATGAAAAATCACACTATGTAATCTTGTCGTTTTAATAATAATAATGTATTTAGACCCAATATTGAGTTTCAAAATATATGCTGCTGTATATTAAATATTAAATATATATTAGAATATTATGCAGAATATTAAATATATATTAGTGTACATTTTTCAACAGGAAATGCAGTATAAATAACATAATATAAAATTTATAATTTAAGACATCGACTGAGGGTGCTTGATGGAATTTCAATATTAAATTTGGATTATTGAGATTTTGTACACTTCCATGTATTTTGTCACTAACGACCCGGGTTTCGCTTTTCGGCATCTTCAGGCATTCGAGCACACGAATGGACTCGAACTCGAACTCGAACTCGACTCGAACACGAATGGACTCAGTTCGAGTCCATTCGTGTGCTCGAATGCCTGAAGATGCCGAAAGGCGAAACCCGGGTCGTTAGTGACAAAATACATGGAAGTGTACAAAATCTCAATAATCCAAATTTAATATAAAATTTACTTTATCATTCATGAATTTACGATAACATTATAAGAGTATGATACCATGATTTCATATTCATTATTTAAAAATAAAAACAGCATTCAAAAGACCAACTAACTTTTCTTATTATTTATATTTTATTTTTCAATTATTGAAGATTTTTTTAGCAATACTTTCTGTAATAGGTTTGTGTTAAGTTCAGTTAGTGTACATGGCATTTTAATGCATCATTATCAGGATCGAGTGCATATCGCTGAAGGCGAAAAAAAATGGACCCACAATTCAAATCTTCACTTTTTTTGAGTACTATATTAACTTGTTCAAATGTATGTTCCTGGAAAGTTATTTGACAGACAAATATGTAAATGTTTGAATAGATGTTTGCAAGGGCGACAGTAGATCCATTTATTTCAATTGGTGACATTAAACTATGATCGCTATAATCACTTAGAAAGTTTGCTAATATAAAGTGCACATTCAATACTTTATATAACAGTTCCATAGTGATTAATTTTAACAGTTATACTGACTTTAAAATAAATTGAATATATGGTTGTATTTCAACGACAAGAGCTGTAGTGTATAGTTTTATAATTTCAGGCTGAATTAATATGATTTACGTTGATTTTAAATTATTCGAGGAAACTTTCGAATTCCAAATATCTGGCAAGTATTTTAAAACCATAACAATATTATGCAGCAAATAGAATTGTTAGTTTGCTGCATATAATTACAACATAATATAATGGTATCAGAATTAAAACAATTTTGGAGATAAACTCTTCTCAATTCACCAACATAATAATTCAGCGAATGCCATGTTGTCCATCAAAATGATTTAAACGTGCATTTATAAATATGTAACGTTGACAAAACTGTTTACAATAAAAAGTTTCATGGTTGATTTCATGGTCTATTGATGAAATGGCATGGTTTAATTTGCATTATTGTTGCTATTCAAAATACAAAATAAATGTATTCTAACACGGACAATAACTTTCGAATATGTTCGACTCGAAAATAAACTGTTATGATACTTGAAGTCCAAAAAATATTTGAATTTTAAAATATCAGGGTTTCTAAAGCATAGTATTATGCTATATCAAACCTGATGTCAAATACAATAAATACGTAAGTATAATAAAAAGGGAAAAACAAGAATTAGAGTATTAAATTGCCAGGTAGCGGTGCGTTATAGATAGATAAAGATATAAATCAAAGCGAACAGATATAACAATGATAATAATTTAAAATATATATATATAACCCATTGATAACAATAAATGCCTATAATTGAAGGTTAACTCAAATATAAATTTACAAGAACCTTTTAAAAAACATATGGCTTTCAGTGATGTTCGAATTTTATCCCATTCCTCCAATCCTAAGAAAGCGGGACGCAGCGAGAGCGATTAGCTAACTAGTACTGTCCTAGCCCTATTTTTTTATCCTTACTCTTTCCGAAAAAACATAGGTTGAGCAACCGATTAACAAATAATTTTCGTAGAAAAAGTCTACTGAAATTTAAGGAGTTCATAAGTGTAGAGCGAGTTTGCTAACGAGGATGTCACTAGAAAGAGCTTTAACAATGTTCAGCGATATTGCTTCGGATGTCAACATTTTCACGTGAGTGAGTTCAAACGAGCACGTTTACTATTTTTTTTTTCACTATGTTTTAAACGTTTTTTACGTTACAAAAGCCATAATTTATATTTTTTGTAATGTATTTACGTATATAAAATAAATGCTCCAAATTTCGAGGGCAAATGGTGATAAAAAAGATTACATCATGATAAGCTGTATAGATAATACATTTGAAATAAGTAGCAGCTGAGACCCTTGCTTTACCCAAAAGTATCTCAAATTTCTCCATCGATTGGAGTTTATTGACGACTTTCAGATTATAGCCACTGTCATTCAGTTTATACTATTAAAATGTTGTTACGTGTTTTCTTTCTTCTGTCTGCTTATCGTTCTTATATATTATGTTAAAACGAACAACTTGATAGGCGAACTTTCACGTTTCAATAATATTTGCTATATTATGACATTGTACAACTGTTGAAGCAGACATGCGACAAAGTCTCCGTATTATAATAGTCCCGCGAGAGAGTAAAGAAAAGCGATTTTGATTTAGTTCCGAACGCATTAGCTCCGCGCAAATTGGCGCTCCTCAAGCTGTAACAACACAACAAAAGAATGCAGTCGGAAATTTCTCTCTGTGCTATACGATAATGCAATATCCGCGAGCGAAATTATAAAATTGTGCTTGTGTTTGCCTGAAAAACTTTTGATAAGAGCTTCCGACATGTGGCGACAGACGGAGCGGAAAGGAAATAAGCTCCATCGCCTAAAGACGAGAGAAGCCAATCATATTCAACATTATTCCTTAGTTTAAACACTAGTACTTCACATAATTTAAGATTGAAATTTGTTTAATGATTAATGAGTAAACTTTTTTAATGTGCTAACTGTCAATTCTTGGTGGAAAGGCATTATATTTATAAAAGCCTCTCATCTGTAATCAAAATAAAACCACAGACATGGTATTTATTTATTTATTTTTAAGAGGTCCTTAATATTAAAAATTAAACACACTTTGTTTTGTACTACTTCCACATTTGTATAATGATCAGGACCGGTTCGGCATGTCGCGAGGATTATCAACTGATAAAATTCTTGACAAGGCTATTTATATGAAACTTAGTGTTAATAATTACTAGGTATATCAAACAAATTGGTTCAAGAACTATGAAAATAATTTACAGATAATCATACAAATTATACACAAATAAAATCAGACATTTTACAATTAAAATGTTAAGGCCCTGCTAAAAATCAATAATTACTGCTCACGGCTGAACGAAACCGGTCCTGATCATTATAAAAATACAAAAATAGTAAAAAACGAATTGTGTGCTATTCTAAAAATATAATGCCTTTCCACCAAGAATTGACAATTAAACCCTTAAAAGTGACTTTAACTGTAGATAATTTTATCATATTTTTGTGGAATATGTTTTAATTCGTGGATATTCAAGCATTCAAGTTATAGTCAATTACTATACCACTATTTAATATGTTTCTAAAAAGTAATAATACAGATAATGTGCTTTTTATGTCAACATCGTTTATGCATTTGGAAACGAGTAATATCGTCCATCAAAATATAAAGCACGCTAGGAGGCGTTCCCGGCGGACCAAACGTGTTTTCGCAGATACCTCTTACTTTCGTATAATCTTGATACGATAACTGTGCTTAAACTATATTAAAAGATGTTGATCTCCCTGGCGATAATGAAAACATGGCGACTGCCACACTATACAGTAAGTGAGTATCGTTGACAATGTGGCGGTGTCGCCGCCCTGTGTCAGATTTACTGATATCGCGGGGAAAGGTCCATTTGTAATAATCATTGCAAATTTCCATTTGTTTATTTTGATGATTTCTACACTCGAAATGGCCGACTATTATTTACAATCATTCCTCATTCTTCTTGTAAACAGCTCAGCTGCAGAATTGCAACCAATTTGCTTTCATTATTGACACAGCTGCTGTCATTTTTTCATGTGACCTTTATATGGCATCATCCTATAAAAAAGAAAATCAATTCAAAACGCATAATCAATAATATAAAATGTGTTACTGTTGGATACATGGGAAAAACTTTAAACAATTTCAGCATATTTTTCAATAAATTCATTATAAACATGAACTTGTGTTTAGTTTGGAGTTCCCGAAAGTTGTTGTAATATCGCCCATACAGTATAAAACAACCATAACTGTTAATTTACAGTTATGAGAAAATCGCATTTGAAGTTTTTCTTCCATTTAAGATACTCTTTTCAGATCAAATATCTCAGGTATGAAGATATATTTTTTTGTTTCCACAGCAAAATAGTGTTTTAAATTGATTTCAACAAAAATATCTGAACATATAGCGACATGTGTTGTTTTTTTATTGTAAATATTTTAGATTTGTTCTAAGCATCATAAATGAATATGTGTGACTAGCAGTAGTGATTATTTTACAATAGAATTATGTGAATCCTACGGAAATTTTCGCATTGATAACAGAAACTCAAAATTTTAGCACTTATGGTTGTTTTATACTGGATGGGCGATATGTTTTTTTGTTTATTTATCATTTATTTCAACCAGAAATATAGATGAATTATTCATCATACCTTAAAAAAGAAATAAGGGTCATACAAAGACAATGCCACGCAATATTGAGGGTTTGACAAAAAAAATAACCCAATTAAAAATTATTTCCCATTTTAGATCTCTTTCTGTTCCTACAAAAAAAAAATGTGAATACGTAAATCGTCAAAAGAAATATTTTATTACCAGATAAAATGAATATATAGTTTGTTGATTTCGTGGCATGTCAGTTTCTAAGCCACGTCAAAGGGCATGAAGATATAATTGACGACCCCTTGGGTAATGGCAAAACAATAATGAACGTATGTACTACTACGATAAAATGTTTACCGAACAAAAGTTATTGCCATAGTAAAAACCATAGTCCGCATGAAAGATTGAATTTACCACACAATCGAGACAGTAATTAAACTATTCATTGTAACGAGTAGGTAATAAAAATGTAATCAAATGATTATTATAGCATATGGATACATGAATGCTGTGGTCAGTGTGCAGGTGATTAGGTACTGATACAATCAACAATAGATCGATCAACATTAAATAACGCATACACGGGCGAAAACTATTGGTCTGTGGCCCGTGGCAAAAAAACACACTTAATCTTGACTTAGATATTATGAATCCTAAATGACGCAACAAAATGAATAACATAATTACATCTTCGATGTTTTGGAAAAAGACACTCATTGAAAAATGCTTGTTTTGAGTAATTGGGCTTTGAAGTTTTTAAGATGTTTGAATCGCTACACCTTTTTCATTCAGTGTTTGTATGTAAAAGTACAATTTATAAAGTAAGTGTTTTCTTCCATACGATAGAGTTCGAAATAAGAAACATTTTGGCATAACTAACTCAATATGTCATTTTTTCGGTTTCGTGTTTTCTTCGAGAAAGGCGACGATATATACGAAATATTTTCCAATACAGTAATTTTAAAATATCAATTTCAAAATATGTGACAAAATAAAAATTAGATAGTGAGCTAGTGAGATCACACCCAGACTGTTTTTCAATTTTAACTAAAATCTCAAAAATTGATAAATAATAAATATTATTTTACATTACCGAAGAAAACGCTTTCAAATTTGGATTGATTATTATTTATTTAAAATACTTAATTTGACAAGATGTTATATTATTAAATTTTAATCATAATTTTATAGATTGTCTAAATTTCATAATCTACATAAAATATTTGCGAATGAAAAGTTAGCAGCGACATGACTTAAAAGAAAATGTCAACGATGAAATAATAGATGTCAATTTGCAAGGTGCGTATGGGTGCTGATTAGCTGCCATCGACTTATTGAATACTTGAAAGTTTGATTTTATGATGAAAAACAATTTTAAAAGAAATTACTTCATTGCAAGATTATGATGAAACAATTACATTATTCTCCTGACAATCTTTAAAGTATAATATATATCAATTCTATAATGCATCTCGCTGCATTATTTTGATTAGTATGAACGCGTGGTCAGTTAAGTTTTGTTCGAATTTAAGTGGCGAGTATTATTATCAAGTGAGTTATAAATTGCGCGTATTGTTGGTAGCCATAATCCGGAAAACAGGTGACAGGAAACTAGATAAAATATTTCCTCATGGAAAACATGGAAAAATCTTGTGCTGTGTGCATAGGTATCGGATAGTTGCAAATTCCGCGGTTATCCAAAGCCGCAAATTGCTGACGCACACTCCGACATTTAGTTTCACAACAGCGCACCGGTTCAATGCCTTATCTTACCTTAGCTTAAGATTTTAACCAAAACATTATCATGTGTCTCAATACTGAGATGCCTAGGCGAATTACTCAACGGTCAAACGAATTCACATATGGGCTGTACATGTTGCATTTTATTTCAATTTTATTATTTAATAATTTATATCGTTAAAGTAATAGTTTTTCAGAGGCAAAAAACTTATGAGCGGGTGGCAATCCGTTATTAAATTTGCGCGCAGTACACCAAACATCCTAAGAATTAGAATCAATGTATTTTGTATTCAATTCAACGAAATGAAAGAAATGGTCGATACCATTTGATGAAATTGTAAATTAGCACACACAATATGTTAAATTTTTTAAATCAAATGCCTGTCCTTCAGAAAGTATCAAGTTGAATCGGATAAACAAAGAATAATACTCGTAACGGTAGTATCATAGTTTAAGAAAACAAATACAAATACATAACTCTGCATATCATCCAAACTATACATATTTATGTGTTTACGAGAATCAATTAAATGTTATCATTTGAAACGGTATCCAGATTATGGCATGCATTACATATTCACGGTCAAAACGCAGTGCTTTGTCAGTATAACCTTCATACAAAAACACAGCAAAATGGAAATAGATAATGTCGGCATTAAAGTGCCAACTGATTGAAGAATTTGAATAGGAATCATTCGAATAATAGATGATCACATTCTTTTGTTTTTTTTCCACCTAGGTGTCAAAAGAGCACGGCAAAATAACGGAAGTTGTTAATCACCCCAGCCATACAAATCGCAATTTATATCTAGAATCTAGCTTCTATTCACACATTATTTTAGCCAAATCCACAAAGAGTACACTGCGAACAAAAAAATCAATAGAGAATGTAGGATAAGTCGATCGCACATATTATGCTATTTGGCATATCATTCTGCAAAATGCATTAGAAAGTAGTAATCATGTCAGTCTAATAGAAAACGAATATCAATAGAGCGGTTTACTGTACATGGATATAATACATATTTGTTTAAAATATTTTATACCAAGCTAGCCAGCTTTTCACTAAAAAAGAAAAGTTCAATGTATATATCAAACGTGAGGTGAGATTTCAAAGAGGTATATTAAAATAATTAATCCAATTTTTGTGCAATTAATGATGCATTTTTAATACATAATTTAATACAATGTGACAGTAGTCTCACAGCTTCTGATATATATTGGAAAACAGCATAAAATCTACTCTATTCCTTTACAATAATTACAATATCGCTTGCAACGTGTATCGATATAATATATGTACATATCATTATGGGGTAGTTAGAATATCGACCGTGGACTACCGCCACTACCGGTGACCGCGGCGTCAACTATGTTCGAAGGAATCGCGGTTTTAATGAAATATCACATAATATAATATGTCAAAAAACACTTTATGTTAAAAAAATAAAGCTAACCAAATGTAGACAATCATTACCATTTGTTTCTAAATAAACATACTTTTGACATAACAGAAAATTTCAAAATCCTACACTTAAATAACAAATCTTTAAAATTAGATAAACGAGAGATTTTAGAAATATATAGATATAAATTTTTGCCCAATTCAAATTTATTGAATGAGCAAACCGTCTTTGCATCTTCTCCTTTGTTATATCCGATTCATTAATTTGTATTATACATGTAAGGTTATTTTTAACTTGTAAGAATTGATTCTGTCTCTGTAATTTTTGTTTTTCAGATATTAAAAATTTAATGGATACTCATAGCTGCTCTGCTTTCTCCACTTAAGATGGCTGTTTATTATTCATATTAATTACATACTTAATATTTGATTGTTTTTAAATGGTTCACTAATTTTTTTATCATTTTTATCATATTTGCTTATCAGTATTTTCTTTCATGAACCATCAGTTTTATATACTTTCATTTTTATACTCAATTTTATATAAATTAGCCTGTTATGTTTGTATTTTTATCAGTTGATAATGCTCGTGATGAGCGAAACCGGTCCTGATCATTATAAATATGTGAAAGTAGTACAAATGAATTGTGTTTTATTTTTTAAAATATAATGTCTTTCCACCAAGAATTGACAGTTAGCACCTTAAAAGTGGTTTAAGTAATGGTGATGATGTTGTGAATTGATAAAAAGAATTTAAATGTGAAATGAAATGACTTATCACAAGGAAAAATAGGATATGGAATAAGGAAAGTGGGTATTACAAAATATGGAATAATGGAAAGCTCAGCGGAGAACTAGGATACAGTTGTCACAGGGAAGTGGATAAGGTTTGACAATCTCGGTACACTTTACTTTGTTCTGTAAGGAGAAATACATGGGGTAATTAAATTTTGGGCGCTAGGCGTGAAGGTACACGCCGAACGAAAGATAATAATAATGAAAATACGGTTACCGTTAAAAAACACCTTTAATATGGATGCGGAAACCGTAGATGCACAGAATTTAAATTATAAACAAATAAAACAGAAATTACACGACGAAACAATATCTATGAACAGATAGTTATACTTAAATAAGTAAACTATTATAATATATATATAAAATTACGACCTTATGGATAAAACATCTCGGCGACGAACTCGGGTGTCCGAGACCAATCTCCTGAGCGTTCCCGGCACGTCCTGCTTGTTCCACATCCTGGCGCGTAAGAAAGTTTCAATGCAATTATTGCTTAACCATTCTTGGCGAGGCTTCCCCTTGGTCTCCTACCAACGACGGAGCGA
Source organism: Himalopsyche phryganea (assembly GCA_022494535.1). Lineage (NCBI taxonomy): Eukaryota > Metazoa > Arthropoda > Insecta > Trichoptera > Rhyacophilidae > Himalopsyche > Himalopsyche phryganea. The sequence continues at coordinate 349,141 of JAGVSL010000149.1, read as the reverse complement.
TGTACTTATCTCCGATAGGTGACGATCGTTATGTTTTGACGAAATCGTAACAATGAATTAATGATTCTTTGGTCATCAAGGAGGTTATAACCTTGATTATATCTATTAATTTCTGATTGTTCGCAGAAATTTTACTTGACCTATACCAGGCCTGAATTAGAAGTTACAATGTGTGTAATTTTTTCCCCGTACCTATATTCTAAAACCAATGTAATTTGAAAAAATACTAAATGTACTCAAATAATCTAAAACAATTATTTGTTTCTAAAGGTACGAAGGCGTCCATGCCATAGTATTGGTATTGCAATATATAGTATTGCATGTGAATTTAAATATTACTTATATTAGTTTTTTTTACAATTGAGGACTCTTTGTTGTTGTTTTGTTGATAATTTTATTAGAATGCATATATGGACAACAATTGCTCGATGCTGCAAGCTGAACACATGCTTTTTTCAATGTTTACAAAAAGGAAAGTACCCACTGCATTTTTTAATTCATAAGATACGCCCTGCGGATTTTATGACTTAAAGAATCATTAAAAATGTTTCGCCAAAATAATATATTCAACATTTAATAGCAATGTTAACATGCCATTAATTTCATTAATTGTATGTTTTTTAAGACATTATATTTATGCATTATAAACTACATATATTCATCTTAATAAGGTTTAATCATTAATGGAATATATTCCATTTTCATATATGAAATTCATATACAGCGAAAATGTTTATAGCACGAATGTCTATAACACGTTTTAAAAATATATGAGCAAATAAAATATAAAAAAATTGCTACGGTTTAAAACGTTTTTTTTACTCACTACTGTACATACATAATATAACGTAGTGCGAGTCCAACATAAACGTTTTATTTATATAATATGAATTACATAGTTTTCTCTTGTGACTGAAAAGAAATCGAAACTGCTTCTCTTGTATTGCCCTATAAATGGGTTATTTAAATACTGTCTTTAAGATATATTAATTAATTACAACAGTCATTATCACATATCTAACTATAATTAAATTAAATTTACAGTAAATCTATGATAAATAAATAAAACAGTCATCCAACGTTTTCTGATTTTATTTTTAAATGCCGAGAATTATTATATAATAACTGTGTCTTTTGTGAAGTTAAATCCACAAGCAAAGACATCCCAAAGCTAAAGCAAACGATTTTCAAAAGAATGTAAATCCAAAGGGTAAAGTAATATAGTAGCTTGTCAATATGCAGACACGAGTGATTTTAGTGGAACATCTTGCTATTTCTGGTGTACATAACGAAACATAATAGAACATGAAATTTTTTAAATGTATTTCAAACGTGGCCGATATTTCGGGGTGTGTGAAAAGAGTTTCATTGTTGATGGAAAACAGTTAAATGTGACGTTATGTCGGCAACAAATATTTTCACATTGAAATACAAAAGTTAAGCTTGCGTTACACGTAAGTTAACTATTACTAAAGATGTCAAGTAGACGAAGTTTACCCAACGCGTCTTGATTTCTCGATTACGTACAGGAGTATTTTAACTATTCTGCAACCAAATGAATGAATGAAATGAGTAATTTTAATTTATGCGCGAGTTGAGAGAACTACTTAAATGGTGCTAATTTTCAATTTTTTGTGGAAAGAAAGTATTTTTATAAATATATACAACAGTAACAAATTCGTTCAACATTTTTAATATGATCAGAAGGGGTTATAATATTCGTTTCCAAATCATAGCATAGAATTGTAAAATAAATGCTAAATATTATTAAATTGATAGACTCTTTTTATAAATATAATTGGGATATCCCAAATACGAGAGGTTAAAAATATCCTAACAATATTTCGTTGAGAAAAAACTATATACATGATGAATGATGCAACTCGTAATACATAACGGATTGGTTAAATATAGATTTTTTTTAATATCTCTGAAAACATTGAAACAAAGTAGACATTTGAAATATGTATGTCGTGGAGCAAGAAAGCAACATACATATTTTTTGGGTTTAATTTTCTAGCTTCATACAACGCACACGATTTGCGCATCTAAATTATACAAGGCCATTTTCAACAATCATGAAAACCGTGACAATTTACTTTGAAAAATAACAGTATAATATGAAGTCTTTTGTTAGCGCAGCTAAGTCTCTAAGTTTAATGAAAGTGAGTGTAATTGACTAGACTCTGGACACGCCCCGTCGACATTATTATATTTTTTGCGGTCATATTGAATTTATTATATTTCTTCGCGCAGAAATAACACCCTAAGATTAAAACTCATTGAATAAGGAAATGTTGTTTGAACGTAATAAATCGGAAGATAAAATTATATAATTTACTAGAAAATCAAAACACCTGAAATTTCGATACACTATACATGACCATGTACATAATTATAACAGTATTGCAAGATTCAAAGAGGAACATTTAAGAAGTAAATCACTCTTTACAGTCTCATTTAGTTAATACCGTGTGAATTTTTTGTACTCATTTAAGCCGAATAAGTCAATAATAATTTAATATATAATAACTGCAATGCCCACTCCATCGGTAAGAATAATTTATAGTTAGTTATCAAATGTTCTGGAAATTAAATAAAATGTGTTTATTTACAACAAGGTTCAACGCCTTCAAATGTTTTTTAGATTTCAATCTTATGGCTTTTTTCGTTGGAAAAAACGCTGTAAACTGTCAGAAGTAAATCAGAAAGAAAGTAAAAATTGGGTAAAAAATATGCAATGCTAAGAAAAACGGTATTACGCATTTCACGCAAAGAAGTGTTTGAATGGGAGTCAATAGTACAGACATGCTGTACGATTTGAATTAAATCAAAGTTGATTTAAAACGAGAGAAGAGAGGCGAATCCAATCGAACCGTCGGAGGCGAGATTAATCGATTGTTTTGTGCGGAAAGTCAGTGGGACAAAGTCGTCACGATGGAAACCATTTGTTCATCGGGAGGCATATAATAATATTATTATGATCACAAAATTATTTATCAGTTAATTTGTTAGATATAAATACGTTTATAATGCCGTTTCTAATTATAAACTGCGTTATTTGCTAGTTGATTTCTTAAAACAGTCCTTTAAATAAACTGTTTTACGGAAAATGATAACTGTTTTTTTTATTTATTTTGCCAGTGAATAGTATTGTGTTGTGAAATTCTATTTGCTGTTTCAAGATGTGATATTTTGTGAATATTAATGCAATATGAAGTTATGACAACTCTGTCTTATCAATTTTAATTAGTTTTAGTTTTATTCCCCGAAATAATTAATTTATTAACATCTTACCAATTTGTATATTAGAATTCCTTTTTACAATCCTAAAATTAGTAAAATCATGGTCGAATAATAGATGTTGTACTGTTGCAAGTAAAGTTTTAGCAATGTAACGTAATATATTAAAGCATGATAATGAATATTGTAAAGATAAAGCAAAGAAAAAAAATCTGTAATGGTAGAAACTCTATTCTCAGCATGCTATTTCCGCAAGTAAGAAAGAAAGAGAGATATATTTGAAGATTTGTGTAAAAACCGCAATTATGGTAATGCGTAGAAAATATTTTCGCGAAAACAAAGTGGTACAAAAAACCGTACGGCAAAGTAAAGCGGCGACATTAAAGGTGATTTCCCACGGGCTTTCCGATCGTCAGCGAATTCAGCGCGAAAATTTCTACAACAAACTTTTAACGCTACTCTTTACAAAATCAGTCACAGAATATTAAATACTCATTCAAATCCGCTTGTTGGATTAGTCGAAATTTTCCAACATCAATTAGTCGAGTACTTTATGCTAACGGATGGCGAATAAGATTTATCTAGGAAACGAATTGTGTTAATCGAGATATCGAAAAAACTTACTGTACGCACTTAGGAAGTTTTATTTTCCGTCCAGTGGTAGAGTTGACATGAAATTTTATCTTCATATTAAGTATTTCACTACGTTGTAGCAGAGATAAATTAAATACTGAAAAGTTTTAAATATTTCTAGAAAACTATTGTTGTCGTGCTACTGACAAGAATGAACATATTATGTTTATAAAATTAGCCAAGTAAGCATAGGATTATTTTTTGTTTGCTCTTGAAATGATTTGAATTAAAAAAAAACATTAGTAATACAAAAATGTGAATTTTTTTGATACTTACATTTTAATATTCAAGAAATCGCCATTGGAATTACATTCTTATTTCTTCAGTTCATTGCAATAATACATCGTTAACATAAACAAATTGTTTGGTGAACATTGCAAATTTAAACTAAATAATTCCATTCGATAAACTTATCATGAAAACATTTTATATAGATAAAGTTACTATGTTGTTATATGATGTAATATAGCTATATATTAAAACAAAAAGCGACTTATCGTAAAAGAACGAGACGCAGTAACCAGTATCAATTAATGAATGGAAAATGGAAAGACTATAGCGGAAACTATTTCCGAGTTAATGTATTTTAGTGATGTTTCAAACTTTCCCATGTTTTCTATCATCCCAATTTTACCATAAAATTTTACTGCGCGTTGTTTCACTCGTGAAGTCGACATATTTTCACCCTTGGGGCGGCGTTCGCAAGTGACGAGTCGAAAATCTCGCATGAAAGGGGCGGACCGAGACGATTCAATAGATCACGAGATAGTTTCCTTACGGAGACCGAAGTTAGCGTTCGATTGAGTCACGATCACGATGTGGGCCAGTGGCGTACATTTACGCCACACTCGTGAATTTCTTCTTCGCCGATATTATTGTCTGTTTCCGAACAATCGTGAATATTTTGTGTGACATAGAATTATTTTTTTTGTGATTCAAAATTGGTCGTGGAAAGAAAACACTTTCAAAAAATAACATTCGGTTTCATTGGGTGGAGAAATAGATTTGCAGGTCGTATGATAAAAAAAATATTGTATAAATAGGCATAGAAATGTTCTGAGAAAACAGCTTGCAAAGATATTTATATATCAATAAAAGCAATATTTAATAAAATGATACATGCGGATATAGCGCCTTCATTTAAAAACCAATATTATTATTTTTGCTGTGTTTTTGTATGAAGGTTACACTGTCAAAGCACTGCATTTTTGGCCGTAAATATGTAACAAATGTTATAATCTGGATACCGTTTCAAATGATAACATTTAATTTACTGGGCGTAAATTTTACAAACACATAAATATGCTCAGTGCTCAGTTTAGGTGATATGCCGAGTTATTTATTTCATAAATTTATTTTCTTAAACTGTGATGTTGTCGTTATTAATATTATTTTTTGTTTATCTGAATTAACAATGTGTGTAAATTTATTTGACTTTAATCACTCTTATGGTGTTAGCTGTCAATTCTTTCTTGGAGAGGCATTATATTTTAAAAATAAAGCACAATCTGTTTTGTATTACCTCCATATTTCATATTGAATAATATATTCATTTTAAGAATATGGAAGTAGTACAAAACTACTAAAACTAAAAAAAAAAACAATATTATTGATTAAGTTACAATAAATTCATCATTCAGGTCTCATCTGGCAAATCTTAAAGCTGTTTCTCTTAATGGTGTATCGACGTACAATAAAGATTTCCTTGACCAATCACATCATCGATGAGGAACTTTAAAATGAGCCAATAAACCTAGAGATGTTACTGCAACATCAAACGCAGCGGTGCTACGTATTGAAATAGTGACATTTTCCACAATGAGATATGAAATACTTTCACTCAACTCAAAAATAGGGTTCAGTAGAAAGACTCATAAGTCACTCAATATCCAAGCTGTTATGTATCTAGCATGACTGGCCTGTGATAAAAAGACGTACTGCAATTTGGTTGTCACGCTGCCTTTAATAGAACCAATCTTCAATAGAAGACGACACCAAGAACAGAATATTATATAGGTATAGTTTTAGCTGGGTAAAATAAGTCAACCGTCAACAGTTGTTTCATTGAATTTTTAAAGGCCACTATATCACACTTAAAACACTGCCGGAAACAAAAATGGATAGAAACTTACGCTCATTTGGAAAATATAAATTATTTCGTTTGATGCTTATAAATGTAATGAAGGCTTGTGCCAAAAAAACGTATGAAAGTGTTTAAATATAGTCATTTAAGTATTACAGTTGCAAAAGTCATAAGTTGAAAGGGTATTCACTCTATAAACTGCATAAAGAAGTTCAAGGATCGCCTTGCCTATCGATCGAGGTTAATAATTCGATGATCGCTGCAAACTTTTGCATCACGATCAAATCATACGTATTGCATACATTATTATTTAACGCTTTGATAATAAAACCCATCCGACATAAGAACAGGTATTTTTTTTATTCGACACATAATAAAAAAAATGTAATATTTTAGATGGATACAGCGGTTAAAGTGTAGAAATTAATTTTCAGTACATAATGTGCGACTAGATGTCACCAAGTAGAATAACAAAGGTAGCAATTAAAATTATAATTTATTATTTTGAATGTAATTTAAGAATACATATTAAAAAACAGCTAGATGTATTATAAAATCGAGTGCATCCTTAATACATGTACTATATCTATAATAATGAAATGTCGTCCAATTCAATTCAAACGCCATAATGGTAAAATGATCAAAAACGGTCTTGAGATTCAGACCGTTGTGTAACTTTTTTAAGCTGACGGTATTCGAGCTTATTTTTAACATCATTATCAGAAATTTGTCCCGAATTACGAGCAAAAAAACGTATCAAGCAATCAGCGGGAAGAACAAAGTACGTAAACTTTCGTCGATAATCACAAATAATGAACTTTAATTGCGACTCCCAGCCGACTATCCGGAGAGAGTTTTTTTTTATTTTATTCTCACGACCATTATGATGGCCAGCACGCGACCGCTTGTTCTTCCTCATCACTGATGCGACAAAGAAAGACTCAAGGTCATCCCGACAGAAATGCAATAAATGATTAGAATCATTACTTGTAACACAACAAATTGCATATTTTTCAGCTAACGTACAACACGTCAGATGTAAATTATAATAAATAGCACCATTTATTTAGTTAATGGGATATAGTATAATAATTTAATCATCATCATGCGCTGTTAATGCCCCGCTGTACGTGACAAGATTCTCTAAAAACAATCGCAAACAGACCACTTTTTATATGTATAACAATTTTCAAAGTATTATTGTAAATGTAAGCTTCTAGTAAATCTAGTCATACTTGTACGGCAAAAACTTCTAATTTGTAAATAATCCAATTTAATAGTATTTGCTAAATAAAAGCTGATTATTTAGCGGATGTTATATAAAAATAGTGTAGAGCAGAATTTTACCATTGAAAATTAGTTACGTTATTTCTACATCCGCTATTTAATTTATCGAGAAATTAAACATAATTTTATAGACAATGTCAGTAGTTTCCATATATCGATAAAAAATGCATTATGATTTTTTTTAAATGTACGGCTGCTATGTGGCTCAACGCATGTCAAATTACTTTTAAGGTGTTAACTGTCAATTCTTGGTGGAAAGACATTATATTTAAAAAAAATAAAACACAATTCATTTGTACTACTTCCACATATTTATAATGATCAGGACCGGTTTCGCTCATCACGAGCATTATCAACTGATAAAAATACAAACATAACAGGCTAATTTATATAAAATTGAGTATAAAAATGAAACTGATGGTTCATGAACTAAGATAAGGAAATACTGATAAGCAAACAAATCATACATAAATCAAATAAAAGAGGCTACAATTAAAATGTTATGGACCTCTTACAAATCAATCTGAAATCACAAATATAGCTACATTAAAAGTCCATCAGCAGAGCAAAATTTTTTAATGACATTACCCATGCAATAATGAATAAAGAAAATTATTAGATTTTTTCTTTTCTTTGATTTATGTATAATTTGTTGATAATTCTCGTGATGAGCGAAACCGGTCCAGATCATTATAAATATGTGAAAGTAGTACAAATGAATTGTGTTTTATTTTTTTTAAATAGTATGTAAAATTATCGGCGAGCACGCGTTAAAACCGTTGCAGTTGTGTGATGACGTGGTTATCGTACGCATTGTTTTCGGGTAGCTCTAAGATTTAAGGATTTTGTTCGCTGTATCGAGATAAGTAATGTCGAGGTTAAATTTTATTTTAACATAATTATATTTCAAGTACGTTTGCATAAAATAACAAGGCAGTAAAAGATGATTCTCGAATGTATTGCGGTAGGAAGGCACTGACCTTTTTTTCAAATCAATGCTTTTGATAACCTCTTGGTACAAAATAACATTACTATATTTGCTAGTTACGCATCTAATTTAATGAAATCATTCGCGTAAGTATAGCCATTACTCACAAATAAACTATTTTTAACGGTGACACGACTGATAAATATTATTTATTGTGATATAGGATGATAGCAACCAAATGAAAATTAATACGGATTGATAAAACATTTTTAAATGCTTTTATCAATTTGAGAAATGAAGCGGTTTAAAATTACATTATCAAATTAATTTTATCCTAACATTTAATAATTTCCGCCAACAAATAAATGTATAATACCTTATTTATATAATTTTTCTTTTGGGGAGTTATTTTTACAATTTACTTGTATATTAATTTGTGTCCTAGGTGTTTGTGTTTATGAAGTAGCGCTTCTGGTGAATATAAATAGGAAATGAGGTGAACAAATTAGACAAATTCATAGCCACTGACCTATCGATTGGCCTTTTCGTTAGTTTACCGAGGTAGCTTCATGCAGTTGATTAAATTATCTTCGGAAAGTTGGATCGCGTGGTGAAAGATAACAGAAGTTTTTTTTAAATATTAATCACGCCATGGATCCACTATAAAAATATTTTTTTTCTTCATACTTCACATATAATTACAATATTGTAGATTTTTACAATTTTGTTACGAACGAATCTTAATTGCAAATCCACGCATCAAAACATCTCTACTATATAACAGAAAATACATGTATCAATCTGTGTGTCTGTGTCTGTCACATGAACTCCTCCCAAACGGTGAACAGTAGCGACGTGAAATATGCACATGTTATTCTGGCTGCCATTTCTAGGTCAACTGTTCAATTATTAATAATTAATTGATTAGATTTTGTGAGTGCCACGACTTACGGTCCACGGTGATGTTTTCAACTTTCAGATTTTAAAATTATTATTAATCAATGTACTATATTTTGTTGGTGTTGGTTAGTCCAGTGATATTTTCAACATTCAACATTAACTTGCACCAAAAAACGCCATAATAACGCCAACGTATAAATGAAATGTTATCTATCCGGGTTAAGCTGTGTAATAAAAGCCTTTTACTTTATAATGTACATATACAAAACTTTATATTGACCATTACCGATAGACACTTTTAAGGTGTTAACTGCCAATTCTTGGTGGGAAGGCATTATATTTTAAAAATAAACATATTTTAAAATAAATATACACTGATGATCAGTTGATAATGCTCGTGATGACCGAAACCGGTCATGATCATTATAAACATGTGGATGTAGTACAAACGAATTGTGTTTTATTTTTTTAAATATTACCAATAGAGTATATCGTTTTTGGGAAAAGAAGCAAATAATGAAAATAATTTATTTCAATTAATTGGACTAGTTCATCAGAATCAGTAAATCAGTAAAATCTTGTTATCTTAAATTTAAAATAAACCAACGCAACGTAATATCTATTCAACGTAAATTTGTGAACAATATCTTGATTGCAAAAAAGCGATAAGTTTAAAGAAGTTGTAGTATTTGTTGTGTTTGGAGAATGTGCAATTAAGTATAATGAGGAATAATAAATTAGCATACGGTTGTGACATTGACCTTATCAATAGTGGCACATTGGCACCATGACAGAGTATTAAGTAGGTTAAGCGCGAACAACAAGAAGAATAAATAATAATAATCGAATCCGTGCATAACCGACCGTAAAACGAGAGTCCTTATTGCCAGTCGTGTGAAGCTGACTCGCTAATGTTCGATACAATACTTCTATCTCTCAACTGTGAGCGATAAAATTAAGTTCACAAGACATTTTTAATATCAGAGAAAAAATACAATCATGCGCCAGCTGTGTGGTATTATTTTAAGTGAGACACGTATTATTTACAAATGCTGCCGCTACTATCAGTTCTATTAATTTGGTGTATTAATAGTATTTGCAAACATACGATGCTAACACAGAGGTTATTCTATTTTTTTTAAACTAATTAACTTTTTAATTTTATCAATTCAACATTAGAGATATCAGGCATGGATGTCATTAATTTCCCCTCGAATTAAACTCAGGTTAAGTGAACAATACAAAACGTAGATATGTATAAGATGATTACATATTACATTATTGTGTTGCTCATGAAATAGTCACCGTTCACCTTTGATGCATTACTGTACAATACGATGCAATGCAATATGCAATACAATGCAGAATGAGTGCAATGCGGCCGAACCGCTGTGCGTCTCGCCTACCAAATTTATTCTGTCGCATAAAATACTGCAATAAGAAAACGAAACTAAGTGTACTTCTAATTTAAGACATCGACTGAGGGTGCTTGATGGAATTTCAATATCAAATTTGGATTATTGAGACTTTGTACACTTCCATGTATTTTGTCACTAACGACCCGGGTTTCGCCTTTCGGCATCTTCAGGCATTCGAGCACACGGATGGACTCGAACTGAGAGACAGTAAACAGTGTCTAACGTTTATATAGAAGATACAAATGCGACAAGATACGAGGTAAGATATTATGCGTCTGAGAGCCACACTGATACCTGAGTTAAAATTTCGGGAATTTCCCTAATCCTTATTTTGTAAACACCATATTAACAGAGTGGCCACCACCAGGCAAACACCATATTAATACATGGAAGTGTACAAAGTCTCAATAATCCAAATTTAAGTGTACTTACATACACCCAAGACGCTTATTAGATGCAAAACATATTCGTTTGTCGTACCGTGTTAACAAAATGTTGCATTACAATAAATGAATTAATCATATTTCACGCTACTAATTTAATTCAAATACATTAATAATATTATGTAGATTAGGAAACAAGCATCCGCAATTAAATTAAGCAATGGAATGTGGTGGCTGGAGACATTATAAAAAGAAATTTTGAATGTACAATAATACTATTTTTGGGAGTTAACTAACGGAAGTTTTTACAGCGTGATTTTCAGTACATAATATGTATTGTCTCCGTTTTGACAAAAAACAGTCAGTCGAAAAGCTTAACATTTATATCGAAATGGACTGAATGTATATTTTTCGAAAATTTAACAAAACACATTGATTAAAATTGATACCTAGTTCTTTGGTCAATGCAATATTTTCTTATTCTAAAATTGTATATAATATATGTAATTATGCGGAAATTTTTTCTACTATCTTATATGAAAGCATAAATACCAAAATTGAGTATTCCGTAGAAGACATTTCAAATGTCTTTTAACCAATCGATCACAGCTAGCGTTGTTATCAAAATAGGATTGTTTTTGAAATGATAACTTTAAGATATATTTTTTTCAATTAACACAACCACACTTTCTCGAAAATCAAAATATTCTCTTTAAGCTTGGGTAAGTATATGAAATTATTCATAATATTGATAACATTTCCATTTTATCATAGGCTTTATAGTTATGAAATACTTTCAAGATATTGATTTATATGTATCAATTGTTTCTAATAAAATTTCTAAAGTAACTCTATCTATGCAATATTAACAGTTTTGTTAGCACGGGTGTCCGATAGTTTTCTAATCTTTATTAATTTATTCCCAAGTGGCGACACGTATCCTCTTTGTTAAACATAATAGCAGTCTCTTAATAAGCTAGTTATAAAAATCGAAAGTGTTTCGAATCCATCGACAAAGTCACGTATGGTAAGTCCCCATGTGCTTTCGTGTTCTTTATGGAGATCGGCGTGTTGAATAAAAGATATTGTGATGGCGCCTGGCCAACTCGCTTCGGCGAACATTAACATTGTGCACTTCACGTTAGCGCCACTCTGAGAAAGAATGTGTTAATATGCTGACTCATTTTTCGCTCACTTTATGGAGAAGGCTTCTGTGAGAACGCAAATCTACATCGAATCAGCGATCAATCACTTGCCAAAACATGGAATCGTTTCAATACATCGTCATTAATAAACATAGACGAAAACACAAAATTATTACAGTGAAAAATTACATAGAAGTCTAATACATCTGCAAAACGGCGAAAATCGTGGACGAGTAGTAATGATCTTGGAAGTTCACGCTCCATCGTTTCGAATCCTTTAACGAACCTTTTCATACATTTGTTTTACTAAAGATTTATCCAAATGCATTTGTTAGATTTTCAACCGTTCGTAGCCTATATCATCCAGAATAAACGTAATATATGCACAATCGCAAAATAAACAAAACAAAAATATTGGTTACGAAAATTCTAATTCTTGGTGGAGGCTTTATATTTTTAAAATAAAACCGAAATTTTTGTACTACTCCCACATGTTTATAATGATCAGGACCGGTCAATTGACAATGCTTGCGACGAGCGAACCGGTCCTGATCATTATAAACATGTGGGAGCAGTAAAAGCAAATTGGGTTGGATTTCAAAAAATACCTAGTAAAAATCGTTTAAGCGTGTGATTACACAGTAAAGAGCTGATATCTATTCCATAAATTTTAAAAATTCTTTAAATTTATCTATGAACGTAAAATATATATAAGACACAAAAATTTTGTAAAAACAATTAATCCAACCGACAAAAAATGAATGAGATCAAAAATATGGATTCGAATATAACCTGAAAAAGTAATTCAAAGTATAGCGCCTCTATTTAACAAAGAAAAATTCAGCACTATTACAATTAAACGTTTTGCATAATATTATTCTCGAATCGTAAAAAAACGGTAAAAAATAAATGTTTACATTATGCTGTCTATAAAAAAATAAACACATAACGGGCCGAAAATGAAATTAGTGCTAAGCGAAGACCTGCTTGCTGCTGGCCTTTGCATCAGAACCGTTTAATCTGTACTCATTCATTTCATAGTAATTCAATTACGATTTTAGTATGTAAGCGCATTAAATTAATTGAAATACCTACATAAATAGATACAGAGCTACCAATGCGGTCAGTGAGAAAGTTTATGGATTCTCGGATAATAAATAGAAAATAAGTCAATGATCGATACTGTTTTCTATTATAAACTTGCAATTTAATATTACGTTTCGCTTATTATAATGTTGTTTATTTTCAATATTTTTGATAGGATACGTATTAGGGCATAGATTATTTGTGATAGACATGTTTTCAATCCAGGGATCGGATGTCGGGATTGAAAAGAGCCAGGTTTTCAAGTTTGAAATTGTCAAAAAAAAAAAATTTTATAGATAATATGTTCCACGATAAACCGTATAAATGAACCCACAGAAAAAATATTACAAATGTTCAAAAAACCCCGTGAAAAAGCTTTTGTAGTTCATACAAAAGAGGAGGATAGGTACTCAAAGTAGGTATGTTCCTAAAAACGCATAAAAGAACATAACATCTAATTATAAGATGATTTTATTTATTTACAATCAAAATATAAAATAATATTAATTATGAAAACGTGCAATCACATAAGAACGTTTGCTTATTGTTAAAATATGTCTCTCATTCGATTTTTTAGTTGCTGAAATATTGTGAGTCTTGTTGTTTGTTGGACTCGAATAAATTTAACACGATGTCAATAATATTTTATTAAATTTATCACATTTACACAAAAAAAAGAGTTTTGTAAAAACAAAGAGACCTGGTATAATAACGAATTGAGGTTTAATTTTATCAAATACTAGTTAGGTATATCACGAATACTCTTATTTATATATAAAATTATTTTAATATTTAAATACAAATATTTTGAAGTCAGACATTTTAGAAGTCACTTAATTATGTAGTAAAATAAACATTTACTTATATTGTAATTATGTCGTATTAAAATGTTGTTTAAAATTATAAATGCTTAGATATTATATTATATTTATTTTATAAATTGAATTCATCTGAACATGAAGATCTTCAGCAGATCCACCTTTTGTTTTTAATTCTAACTTTTTACACTCCATTTATTTAAATAATTTAAGACATTGACTGAGGGTGCTTGATGGAATTTCAATATCAAATTTGGATTATTGAGATTTTGTACACTTCCATGTATTTTATCACTAACGACCCGGGTTTCACCTTTCGGCATCTTCAGGCATTCAAGCACACGAATGGACTCGAACTGACAGTCACTGTGACAGAACTGTCAGTTCGAGTCCATTCGTGTGCTCGAATGCCTGAAGATGCCGAAAGGCGAAACCCGGGTCGTTAGTGATAAAATACATGGAAGTGTACAAAATCTCAATAATCCAAATTTTGAACTCCATTTATTGTTCATCTATTTCTGGTAAAAAGTATTTCCAAACATAATACTCATAGTAAATTGCGCGTTTATTGTCGTCAAAAATTTTTGTATTTCAAATTTTATTAAAGATTAAATTACAGTATAATATTGAAAAATCACCACGTGCACGTGCAGGTGTCTGCATAAAAAAATGATTCCAACGGATAATGTCGCAAAAAAACAATAAATTGTCTGTTCCTGTCTATAGGTGATTCGAAATATGAGAGTCAGGAAGAGCGCAAAACAAATATTAATTATATATAACCTATGTATAGCAAAAAATGAAGTAAATACATAAATAAAAATAAGTTACACATGACACTTATTAGCTTCGCAAAAAATGGAATTACATTTCCATTTATTTAAAAAACTTCTGTTAAAGCAAAAGTCTTCTGTTAAAGCAGCTAAACAAAATATTCACCAATTCAAATTTTAGCATCAATCTGTTACGAAATGAGATTTTTTATTTCAAATATTAAATTTATTAGCATAATTTGAAAATAATTTGTTTTGAAATTGTGCGTCACATTCCAAAGACAATAAGCAATTCGCAGGTCATTGAAACATTCATAACACAATAGTGCAGATCTGCAAATCGCTGCAATTTCAATAGCGATGCAGTCAACCGAAGAACATAATCCGTCTCGCTGCCTTAGCTGCGATACGCGTACTGAAAAAAATAATCTAATAATTGCACTCACTCTCAATAGAATGTGCATCCGACGACAAAATTATCATTGCGCAGATTATTGTCATTTAACGTAAGCATCCAAGTTTGTTACGATATCAACGCTCAATTGGATGGACGAGTTCACTAGAAAGCAGATCGAATTTCAAGCGGGATCAGTGGTGCAACCGGCTTATATGTACATATCATAAATGCATCGTTTTGGCATATATGACTGCATACGTGAAAAAAGCCATTCGTTAAAAAAACTGTTGGGAAATTATTCATACCGTAGCTTAACGGTGCGGCAATAAAGATCGGTATGAAGAATTTATTGAATGGTATATTATTTAATTCAATTTGGTGAAACTTATTCGTAATAGAACTCGGCAACAGAATCGGAAACTAAATTACCATCGGAAGATAATTTAATAGCATCTCAGATGTTCCCATTCTTTCGGATTAGAAAATCGGGACACAAAGGTCACGATTAGGTGACGACAAGTCCTTTTCTTACCGAGTGCGTGAAGTAAATATTAGGAGAGCTGGATACAAAATGGCAGTCTACATTTTTATTTTTGTTGTCATTGTCGCTCGTTGTTTGAGTTCTGTCCGTCTCTGAAAATATATTAGGTAAACATATGTATTTAGAGCAATAAGATTTGTGAAATATTATCGATACTTATTTCGGCATCATGTTTATGCCATGTATTAACTGATTTTTATACGCTAATGTGGTTGGTATAAAAGTCTTGAAAAGAAAGGCACTATAATATAAAAGTATTATTTACTTTTAAGGTGTTAACTGTCAATTCTTGGTGGAAAGACATTATATTTTAAAAAATAAAACACAATTTGTTTGTACTACTTCCACATATTTATAATGATCAGGACCGGTTTCGCTCATCACGAGCATTATCAACTGAAATCATCATCAGTCCTGATCATTATAAATATGTGGAAGTAGTACAAACAAATTGTGTTTTATTTTTTAAAATAAAAGTATTATGATAAATGTAAATGCCAATTTGAATTATTGAGATTTTGTACACTTCCATGTATTTTGTCACTAACGACCCGGGTTTCGCCTTTCCATTCGTGCGCTCGAATGCCTGAAGATGCCGAAAGGCGAAACCCGGGTCGTTAGTAACAAAATACATGGAAGTGATACAAAATCTCAATAATTCAAATTTGATATTGAAATTCCATCAAGCACCTCAGTTGATGTCTTAAATTATATAAATGTAAATGACAATTCAATCAACAAAATAAATATGTTTATAATCGTCAAACAAACTAGAACTTCAGTAATGTTTCATGATAATTATTAACAGCTTGATACGGATTAACTGATTTCATAAAAAATATTTTGCAATTTAGAATATATAGCCAGCTCTTAGCATAACAAGTTATCGTTGCTGAAGCATTTTGGCTTTTTTCCTTCAGGAGCCTCATGGAGATCGCAGAACTGTCTCAAAAAATGAAAGTTTAGAGGGATACAATGTTTGTTTTTAAGAACGGTAGTCTGATAGTAATACGCAAAATGTCAGTTATTTTTTAATGATTAATAAATACAGTGCTATATATCTTCAAGGCTTAGTTAGGCGTATACTAAATACTTACCCACGTTAATAATAAATTCTGTAGTAATTAAAACCGAACAGAACGGCAAATAAAATAAACTGCAGAAAACAAACAATGAAACCGTAAAAATATTCAAATTTTAGTTCAAAAAGAAGTTTTGAATGAGGACGAGTAAAATGTTCTCTTTGTGAACTAAAGAAATGGGATGAGAGCCCGCGAGAATTATAGCTCGAGCAATACAATTATTATTGTGTTGCCTTTGGTGACGGCTAAATTAAGATGCGCGAATTTATTACTTACATATTTTCGTGCGTAGTCTTGTAACTTGTAAACTACATTTGTGAGTTATTTTTTAGAGTTTAAATTGTTCACAGGAAGCAGAGGCAGCGTACAAATTATCGACTTACTCAGGTAGATGTAGACGATATAGCCAATTAAATCTGGGACATGTTGATCGTACGACGAAGGCAGTGTGGCCTTCCGTCAAATTGAATTCAGTGCTGTGAAATCTTTTCATACACTAACTAGGTACAATGCCAAAATTATTTTGGTAAGAGATGATTTGATTTTAAAATTCAAGTTCCATACTAGCGAGTCATTTTTACTTCTCTTCAACAAGCTTGCCACGAAAGTATTTTTTGAATCCCATATAATATATTTTATTTCTAGCATGACAGTATCACATGTCACATAATTTTAGAAAAGTGCTTTAAATATGCTTTTAATATTTATAATAAAATATTCGGCATTGTAGCAAATTACAGATATTTTGAATATCAAATAACCAAAGAGACAGAGAGATAAGTAAAGTCACTAGAGATTGATTTCGAGAGGAAAGACATTACTAAAACCACTGCCCAATACCTCAAGCTTAATAACGTATAATTATAACTTTATCGGGAAATAAACCACTTCCGATTCTTACCTCTCGGCCAAAATGTGCAGGACGACTAAAAATATTAGTATCACTATAAGAAGAGGCTGTGCGATGCGACAGCCTTACAGTCTGATAAAATTCTTAAAAAAGGAACCAATATGAGCCGCTTTGAAAACTAACATTAAAATGGAAACATTTCAATAGATATACTAACCGGCATAAAGATAAGCCAAAATTAAATTTAAATAGAGAATTTCTTTTTAAAAAATTTATTACAGTGGACGCGAAATATTCTTTCAAAAGTGTGCTTAATCAAATGAGGCGTTGATTATTAAGTCGAAGCAGAAAGAGATAAATCTGTGATGTGTGAACGGGTTATCTATGTCATAATTTTCACACAAACTTCACAGTTGGTTGAACAATAAGTACACCTAAGTGCCTCTTCCAAAATAAAATTTATCTTATCATCACCTTATCACAGAACTGTAACTTCAATATGTGAAGAACCTTTATCTTCATTGAACCCATAAATAATTTTGATTGTAAATATTATGATTTCAGATTAATAAAACTTTAAATTAGATGGATAACTTAAGACATCGACTGAGGGTGCTTGATGGAATTTCAATATCAAATTTGAATTATTGACATTTTGTCAGTTCGAGTCCATTCGTGCGCTCGAATGCCTGAAGATGCTGAAAGGCGAAACCCGGGTGGTTAGTGACAAAATCATGGAAGTGTACAAAATCTCAATAATTCAAATTAGATGGACAACATTTAATGTAGCTGACTGACATAAGTGACTTTAAGTTAATTAAGCTGGTAGGTACCCACACATAAAACTTTATTGGTATGTGAAACAAAACTCTTTGTTCTTTCGTATGGTATTGCAGATTCGCCTTTAAGTTATTCTTTTTCCATTTTGATTAATCTTTACTACCAAATGAAATAAAACATCAAAGTACATATCACAGAAGTGTTTTGTATATTAACATATTGATTGAATGAAAAATCAACTTATTAACATCCATTCGAAGATTTGAGGACGGAAAGCCAAGAATGTAACCATTCGGCCAACGGACTCAAAAATAACTTTGACTATTAGAATTGTGATACTATTGTTTTAAATAGATATTATATTTAGCTAAATTGATTCTGCAATACGCATTTTTACAAAACGGTAATGATCCTGTTCGTTGTATGGGATTGAAAAAAAATCAAACGTTATTCACCTCTATTTACAGAGGATGAAGATGCCTTTTCCGACCATATCAAACAAGATAAGTACTCGCTTATAGACAGAAGCCCTTTAAAAAGCAAACATTATCATGAAATCAGGTTTGGAACGGAACAGGACGTCTCGGTTAGGAGAAGTTCACTTCTTACATGCTTTTAACACAAAAAAAACCTTTACAGTTATCGCATACCGGTAAGAGGCGTTCAAAGGAAGTCAACCTAACCATTTTATTATTACTCACATATGGAAACGTCGTACATCGTATGGCATCCAAGACGAGACATCTCAATTTAAAATGTCGACAGTCATGCATCTTAAACGTCTTGTAAATTGCTAGGTTGACAGAAACAGTAATTTAATTTTCATACATCACTCATACTAGAGATGTATTCACATTTTTGATAGTTGCGAATGTTGCATTTTGCGGTTACGTTGAGAAAAATCATTCACAATTTAATATTATAACTAAGTGTAACACGAACTTCGCTTATGTGAGAAGTACTTTCAGATTACATTGATTGATAGCTGTATCTGTAACGTATGCATTGGTTAATTATTGAACGAACATACTGGAAATAGGGCTTATTGGGCGTGAAGAGAGGTAAGTCTCAGTACTGAGAGGGGTGTCGCGGTCCTACCTAAAACGTAATTTATTCTCATTAAGGTCGATTTGGAGGAGTTCTAAGCTTTACATGTTCTTATAGGAGGTAGGAAAATCTATGAAATAACAAAGTTAATGATTTGATATTCACGGTCGAAGGCAAAGAGGTTGGACAGTTGCGCGGTCAAGTGTTGAAATCCTCGCATGGAAACTTTCATGCATTGATTTGTCAATCGATTAATGAATTATGTCAACTATTATGGAGAGAAACGTTGAATAACTGACTTTCAGAGAGCTATTGTTATAAATTTAATGTGTTTAGTTAAGAATTTATTTTCCGAATTGGGAGCGTTCGAGGGTTAAAAAAACACGTTTCGTTTAGTAAAACTAAGATAATGGGTTTCTGTTGAAAATAACCTTTGATAACACACACGCACTTGCGATTATTAGGGTACAAAGCGGTGGTATGAAAAAGCGGCCCATCATGTGGTGCTATACACCATGTACGGCTGTTTGAATGAACTCTTGAGCAAGAGGCGATTCATCCTTCGAACAAAAAACATCGTACATTTATACGGAAGGCTATAAACAACTGTTTGTGCACAGTTCAGGTATTTTCTATTCATCGCTCTCGACTTACGATAAATTGTGAATTGCGAACTGTGGCTGATACAGGCAAGTGCGTATTTACCGCAGAAACGATTGTTCAGAACAAACGACTGGAAACAATAAAATTGCATATATATAATTCATTCGGTGATATTCTGAACGCCCTGCTAAAGTAGTTTTTTAAACACGTTAAGTCCCAGAGCCGTGTTTTCACGTGGCAAACTAACCATGAGTTAAATCCCGGAAGCGTGTATTCACGTCAAATTCTAGCCTATCAAATAGACACATAGTTGTGGTATTTAGCACCATGTATTAGAGATAGTCATAGTAACCACAATAGAAGGTACTCAAAACATTCTAAGACAGCCATTTTTTTCGCCAAAAACAGTTTCTAATTTAATCAACCAAAGATTGTTTTATCATGACGCATTTGATGCGTTGACTTGATCTTCAAGAGACATGATGGTGCAGTCACCGAGTCCATTTCGAATTGTAACTTTACACAACCCACCAAGTAGGGAACCAGGGTACATGGCAAAATATATTTTGATACCAATAGCAGCAACAGAATATAAATAAGCCCCGTAGAACCTGCAAGGTGGGCGCCAAGCAAAAAACTGAATCGCTACATGTGCAAACATTGTCAAATGGATCTCCATAAAAGGGAATACTTGCAATATTTAATGGAATTATTATAGTCTTAAAAATAATCATAAAAAGTCTCGTTTGATTTGACTAAGTGGTTTTTGTTATAAGAACTTTAGAAAGCCTTCGAGCTTTTTGAAAATGAACAAAACATACACGAAATGGTTTTACCTGAATTGTGCCGGGGTTTAAAGTGTCTTAGGTACCTATTTTTTGCAACTTATCCGCTTTTACATCACTTAATAAAGATAAGAACTATTTTTTCACAGGTTGAGTAATTTAAAAAGTTGATAATAGTAATGTATTACGTTCCACAAGAATCGTCTTATATTATTTATAGCTATTTCGGTATCACGCTATCGTATGAATTGTTGTTTATTTATATTTTACAACAATTAAAGCATATTTTTAAGGTGTTAACTGTCAATTCTTGGTGGAAAGACATTATATTTTAAAAAATAAAACACAATTCATTTGTACTACTTCAACATATTTGTAATGATCAGGAACTGAGTAGTACAAATGAATGGTGTTTTATTTTTTAAAATAAAAAAATTAAAGCATAGTTCTGACGAAAGCGTAATAGTAAAAATGAATATTTCCAATTTCAAAAAGCGTAGGTATCTCTAAAGATTGATAGATTTTACAAGATAATTAAATTGATACAATACCATTTAGAGAACTTACAGATATGTATTGAACGATTGACAAAATTTTATTCGACCCACATTTATCAAAATGTGCAGATAAATATTTTTTACACTTTGTTATATATTATTTCTCTTGATAGTTATTTATTATAGGAAATGTTTCACTCACCTTAGTTCGACATGTTTACATATCCGATACCTACAATATAATATTGTGAACTTCGCAAGAAGGCGTATTTTAGTGTGAAGGGTCTTAGTTTATGACTTGTGGTATTTTGCACTTTCTGGTTGTTCTTTGTTGGGAAGCTCGAGATATCTAATGGATCCGTTACTTTGAATTACAGACGGCTGACTGCAGTTGAGTGATCGTCGAAGAGATGCATTTAGCCCTGATGTTTTTGATATGCCTCATTGACAGAAATTTCAATTACGAGACACATCGTCAAGTGAAAAATTTGAAAACACATGACAACAATATTATTTGTTGCTCGAAAAGTAACAATAAAGTAAATAAATATGAAAAAAGTCCGATTTAAAGTAAGCAGCCGTTTATTCATCGATATATTAAGGTCTCAGCACATAATAATGATGTATTTGTTGAACTGAAATTAATTTAGAATTACTCCGTTATAAATCCTTCAATTGTGAATGTATTTTAAAATGACATAGGCATGTATCACAATTTCAAGTATGTTACAATTTAGAATGATAGATATACCTACCTATATAATATTTAGACTGTTTTTATCTGGACTATCAAGTAATTAGCGACATGAGCAAATAATCAGCTGCTCTGAGGAAAATATTATGTACTTCATCTATGTACTTCATCTTCACTATAGAAAAAGCTTCAGAAAATTACAATCTATTCTTGCAGAAGTTTTATTTTCAAAACTGACGTATAAGTGGTAAAATGATGAAGTAAAAAAGGACAATTTTTGTAGTGAAACAAAAAAAAGTTAAATGTACACCTAATTGATTCTTCGCTCTACGTAAAACTGTTAAAACGGGTTTTTTTAAAACAATTTTTCATAACTCACACACTGCAAATTTCTGTATAGCGGTACATATATGAAGTTTGTACATATTATTATTTATAATGTGTTAGTTGTATGTACATCGGTTTGGCCTAATGCACTTTTAACATACACTCGCGACTACAATTTGTAACTATTGGGACTGTACCGCGATCACGAATAACTATCATAAACGTATTAACTTCGCTAAAAACATTGACTCGCCAACTATATTTGTCTATTCATAATTAACTATATTATAATAGTATATTTACAGTACTTAATTCGCTTCGAAATATGGATTATACATTCGCTATTTCAACCGATTTAGATTAATACAAAATCATTTTAACAAATAACTTATTGGGTGAGTAGTTAAGAATAGGTCTTCCAACTCCATAATCCCGGGGTTGTCTGAATATTAATTCTGCGATTCACTGTAAATGTTAAAAATAATTTATATTTCAAATTAAATACTTCTTGATTAACCACAACGTGCACCTCGGTTTGTTTATCTACCTACATACTTTTTTTGATACCTAAATTAATATAATATGTGTTGTGGTCTTCCTCCTTCTAATATTTCTAATAAACAAGAACTGTTTTGGAAACAATATGTTTTACATATAATTTAAGACATCGACTGAGGATGTGACACCGCCCCGTACTTACGGGGCGGACAGGGGTCTTCAAAACCCGTCTACAAACACTTCTTATTCATGCAAATTTAATATGTAACGTCTCTTATAAGGCGTTCAAAGATAATTTGTCATATTTGGCGACTTAGTTCGAAATTGCAACCCTATCGTAAAAACACTTGCTGCGTTTTTAAATTGAACTTGTGTCAAATTTGGATTATTGATATTTTTTTTTCAAAACTGAATACATGGAAGTGTACAAAATCTCAATAATCAGTCGATGTCTTAAATTGAACTTGTGTATTTTAAACTCTATTTTTGTATCTGTTACTGCCTTCGAGGATTTTATTAGTATAAACTAACTGCAATTAAAGAGAAAGTAAACTGACGGGCGGGTATTAATAGAGGACGAAGGAACCTGTGAAACATCCTTATCACCACGCCGGAATTGATATTGAAGTTCCATCAAGCATCCTCAGTCGATATCTTAAATTATAAAATATATAATCGTATGGTCATTTCAATATAAGTAATAACGGACCTAAGTTTAATTTAAAATATGAATTTATGCTTAGTGACCAATCCCGGGATAAAAAGGGTCCGGGATAGGATTCCCTCGTTAGGAAAGTATTATAGAAGTATAAAAAACAATATATTGAGTTCTATATGCATTTTTTTAATAATATGGTAGACAGCTATTTTTGAATCACGTCAGAACTTTACTTAGACGGAATAATCAATCGCCTTTATTGATTACTTGAATATTAGAATAAAGTAAAATCGAGTTTTTATATGCATACATTCAATTCGGTGTACTGGGCATAACCTGATAACTGCTTTTGTGGTAATTTTGTGATAAGAGTAAAAATTGGAGTATTATCTTTCATTTGGTAAAACTCTGAAATCTGTATTTCATTTGCTAAAAGGTTCAAAATGCCATGGTTTTGGTTATACGTACAATGATACGTAAACGAACAAGTTTAAAATCGATCCTCTGAAGATTTTCCATTTTGCAGTTAACAATTTATTTGTATAGAAAGAGTTAAAGAAAAGTTTCATGAGATATTTATGACATTGTTTTTTTTTCACATCAGATCTCATTACAAAATTGGTTTCTTAGTACACACATATTTAAAGAATGTGTTTAGATCAAAGGATTTAAATTGATGGCAGTATTATTTTATAATTAATATGAGATTTTGATTCTAACTGCCTTTTTTAAGAAACATGATTTCATTTTCCTTTGAATTCTCCCTCCTCATTCATAATTTGTAATTAATAATAATTCCTACCTCTCTCAAGTAGGGTTAAAGGTAGAACTTCCCCAACCTTAAATGTATTGTATCAATATCAACATTATACGAACATTTATTCCGAAAATGATTCTCAAAGAACAAACGGAATAACAAAGATATAAATAATTTAAGATATCGACTGAAGGTGCTTGATGGAATTTCAATATCAAATTTGAATTGTTGAGATTTTCAGTCAGTTCGAGTTCATTCGTGGGGTCGAATGCCGAAAGGCGGAACCCGGGTTGTTAGTGACGAAATACATGGAAATGTAGAAAATCTCAAAATTCAAAAGATATAATTTTGTTATTTAAGTGAAGAAATAAATTTACATAATCTATCGAAAAAATCACACTTAATTAAGTCATTCCATGCATTATTTAAGTGTGTGTAATCAAAAAGAATATTTTTAAAACCGATTTAGTGGAATGTTATAAACTTGATGTATCAATCATTGTCTGATATTGACGGTCTGCGTTAAGGCATTCTATCTTTATAGATAAGTAAATGTTTTTATCAAATTTTCTCGCACGTTCCATAATCTGCATGCTAAGTGGCGTTCGGAGTCTTCTTGAGTGGTCAGTTCGAATTCAGTGTACGGTGATTTATAATGTATCCAATAAACCGTTATCGATGATCTGCCATCGCTAGAAGATGGTTTATGTTTATTCCTCACGTGACCATCCGCGTCCGTCGGATTCTTCTAGGACAGCTTTCGTTTTACATTTCAAATCGAGCAGTCGGTCGGCCGCTCGCCAGTCGTTCTCGTTTCTTATTATTCGCCTTACAGTTTCCGGCCATTCTGCGTTGGTGCAGCCGGAGCTGCATTTCCTTGTTGCTACGCTGACAAACACTCAAAATCACTCAATGCAAAATACTTACTTACGCACCGAGGTGAGCACATTTTCTTAAATGCATTTGCGTGTAACGTCTCCTTTTACGCAAACTAGACATTTGCAATAGGCGCGCACTTTTCACTCTTGTCAGCAGTAAACAAACAAACGTGCAAATTTAATTAAACCTTATTCGAATAACTACTGTGGCAGTCTGCTGCCATTATGTAAACACAGTTATAGCCATCTAAAACAACAATATAATACAATACATAGATACACATTTTAATTGATGAGGTAAAAAATAGTATTTAACTCCACAAAAACTATTATACAATGACTGAATATTTTCTTTCAGTTCAGTTGAAAAATTCGTTCCATTACGTTCTATTGTCCCACTACGTTCTATATTCTAAAATGTAATTTCCGGAATTAGGTTTTTAAACACTGATTCTATACTCGATACAATATATTGTGTCCGCTTTTTTCCTAATACAACATGAACCAAAGCTATAGAAGAAACTATATGCAAATACGTTAGCGAAAGCTATATGATAAAGTGTACCATGTCTAAGTTAGAATAGAAAGGTAAACAAAAATCCATTTAAGCTTAGTTTTGAAATCTGATGATGGCGCGATACTGAAATAGTCATTAATATTATATTTCATAATTTTTGTGTAATAAAATATTTTTCTATTTGTTAATATAATTATGTGCTACGCATGTAATTATAATATAATAGCAGAGTAAAATCTAAGATTATTTACTCGATATTCTCTGTTTTTAAATAATTACAACTGTTTCAGCTGCGTTTAGCCCTCGCAGGAAACCTTCAATTTTAATTGGTCAAATACAACTCATTTCCGGTCGCTAGCTCATTACTACGTTGATTTACATATCGCATGCATGGGAAAAAAGAGGCGTCATTGTTTGGTAGGGTTTCTTGTTGAAGTAATATTTAAATGAAGCACTGCTTCTTATCTTATCGATCCATATAAAAAGCACCTGCATGCGATTATAATTAATACAATACACCAAAATTTACGATAAATTTGCGTTAAAGTGTATACTATTTATTCAGATTAATTCGAATAGTAAATAAAAGAGTACCTTATCCTAAGAGCTGCGTTGTTTCTGATGCAAATAATTACTGAATGAACAATGAATATCGAACCACGAATTTCGTAATGATCT
Source organism: Himalopsyche phryganea (assembly GCA_022494535.1). Classification (NCBI taxonomy): domain Eukaryota; kingdom Metazoa; phylum Arthropoda; class Insecta; order Trichoptera; family Rhyacophilidae; genus Himalopsyche; species Himalopsyche phryganea. Next base: position 322,855 of record JAGVSL010000149.1, on the reverse strand, counting down.
AAATACCAGGTGTTCTAAATAGGTTGATTAAAACAATCATACATAAATTCAAGTTGGTCGCACTATTTATTTACTAGAGACTGAGACAAATAATTGTATCGGTATGTGATATTTTCAGTAATGCGCAGTCGCCATTGTCCCTTAGTTATAGATAAATGCCTAATTAATTGTCCTGTCGATCTGCAGTGATTTATTCTGATCACAACATATATAGAATGAAACATATGACGATTCCAGTTAAGAAATTTGCTGTGTGGAAATCATTAGTGGGTGAGTCGTGACTTATTTAAAATATTTGACTAATTCAAATACATCTAAAGAAGTCATGACTTGTCACGAGCACCATTTAATTGTAATTATTTGACAACATATCAATATTCTGACCTTGGTTTCGTTAAATACCAATAGAGGTAGTTTCAAGAATTTCGACAGTAAACTTTTTTAGACCATCGAATATCTGAAGCAGAACTTTTTTTGTTATTTATTGATGATGTAAGCGAAGTGCAGGTGATTGATTTATAAGAAAAGTTAAAGGTGGTTATGTAAGGTGATAAACTCCATACAAAAGATCGCGCGCGAAAAGTTTCCACATAAAATTACTCACATTTACATTTCTGCTTGACTCAATTTTCAAGGCCCAAGAACGGAACATATTAGTAATGAAATACCAATTAGTTTGTAAGAAATATTAAGTAGCAAGATATTAATCTAATCCCTAACCTACAGCAGCCTTACTTATCCGTGTACATGTACTTTTTTGATGTTTAGATTTTTCTGAGCGTTTTAACCCGATAACCATTTAAATGTATTGCTTGAATTGGAATTTATTTGGTGTAACTCCATTATAATAGAGTAAACACGAAAAATAATTTAGTTCTACAAAAAATTTATTAGTTTTTTGATAGCTATGTTGGTTTTTAATTACTTTCAATTACAAATAATCAATAAAATTTTAATGTATTTACTTTTACGATTAATCAATAATACGATGTACGTTCCTTTTCATGGAACAACTCAAAAACACAATTACTGCGTTACATATTTTAATTTTAAATAAAAATTATGATGTCGAAACAAGAGAGATGATATACTTCTTCTAAAACAGTTTAGATAGCCATAATTGGTTTTATGACTGAAAATTACTCGACAGCTGTTTGTGATTCAATTTAATTTACCCTAATGCAATCAAGTAACAAGCTGTGAATGCCGACTATATAAATAAATTGTACTCGTATTTCAATCTCAAAGAAGAAGTTTATAATATATGGAAAATTACACCGGGAAACGCTGACATTAAAGAAAGTCAAAGAGGAAACAGATTCAAAGAAGTGCGAGTGTTAATTATAATCTAAAAACAATTATAACTATTAGCTGCACGAGCCGTCTGAATTGTTTGATTAAAACTCAATAATAATTAGCATTGCAGGTATCTGCAGCGGGCGCACTGCACTTACATATCTAAGTTATCATTTACAGATAAATATGGACTGCGTATAAAAGCTATTTTCACGACACGCCGATAGAAAGTGACACTTTATTAGTAAACGGTAAAAATTTCAAAGCTTTCAGGTAATAATTAACCGTTTATTAATAATATCCATGCGTTATCAACGCAACGAGATTAAGGTAATATTATATAACATTCTGATGACACTTCTTTCCACATGAGGAATTTTTGTTTTAATACAAGTTTTGCAGATGTAATATAATGTAAAGTATTACATAACTAAAATAAAAATACAATTTCATATAAAAGCGAGTATATCGCGCAGTTATTACGTTGCCGTTTTATGTAAATATAATGAAAATGATGTTATTACTTGACTTTCGTAACGAGTGCGTATAGCTACAACATTCCAGCGATGAATAAAATAATATATTTAATAGTGTGCGGTGACTTGTTCGTGCATGTGGCTGTATTCATTTCGAGATGTTCTTCGATTCCTTCCATCAAATAAGCGGTTAATTTGACAAACTGGTCAGTCGTGTGTTGCGTCGTGCCAAGCCCCGCTGCAGTTAATCATGGTCTTTTATATCAATGGGAAATTGCATTGTCTATCAAAACTTTGTACGGACAGATCAGGTGTCCCGTTAAAGCATTAAACATAATATGCGCAGTATGAGAATGCACGTAAATTTTAAAACTATTATGCATCAAGCTGCTATAATTCAATCGATATCCGTACTAAGATTTTTGAGAAAATGAAAATTATTCCAACTAGTTAACCTTTTGAATTTGTGTTAGATCTAAAACATGTGAATTTATATTTATGTCTAATGATTGAAAATAACTTTATATAAATATGTTTAAAAAAAATCAAATAATATTGAACTAAACATACCTATGCGGTGAAGAGGTAAGAATCATAACGTAACCGAACATGTTTCTAATATTTCTGCATTTTTATGAAACGGGTAGGTACTTTGTAGTGGCCATTTAAAATTCCTATATTCAGCCAAGCTAAACACATAAAATGCACATTTTATTGAATTATACCAATTTGATTTTTTACAACCGGTATCATTATAATATATAACAATTTTCCATATATAAATATTAAACTTCTACTTACATGCAACCTGTTACTCGTCGGTAAGTATCGTCTTTTATGGTATTAAAGTAATACATACTTATAAAAATACATCAAAAGTAGAAATGTTCTCACCGTCTTCGGCGGACATGTCCCTAATGAGGCTCTCCAGCTCAGCTGAAACGAGGCGCTCTTCATCCTCAGGCTGCGCATAGTCCAAGGCATGATATACCACCATGGCTAAGTTCATCACCATCTGTAAATAATAGGAAAACCGATATTTTAAATTCAAATAAAGTATACAGTTTCATAAATAATAATCTTAACACAGTCTAGTTGTTCTCCTTGCATTAGAGTTTTGTTGAATGTTTTGACTATTGAATAGCAATATTGTTTTTACAAAAAAATGTAGTCCTTTTCTAATCTCTTTTTAGACACAGTTTTCACGAAGTTATAATCCGAGATGTGGCACGTACAAGTACAAGTTATTGACAAGAGGTATTCTAAATAAACACCAGTCGCATATTTCATTCTGAATCTTCCAAAGAATCGTTGCCTCCTAGCTTGAGTCCTTAGTAAATATTATCTTTTTCCTTACTTCTAAGAACGCATTTATCTCGGAACCTACATCTAAAAATATGATTCATTTCTTCTCTAATGCCTAACGGTTTAAATGTGTCTCAGAATAGTAATATTACTTCAATTAATTACGTATTTATTTCGAGTCGTTAACATGGAGTAATAAACTTTTATAAAACCACGAGTGTTATTATACCTACAGCATAGCATGCCTTAAGTATTTTGATGTCATTTCATTTCAATACTATATTGTGGAATTACGTATAAATTGAAAGTCAAAGACATAGACGTAATATCATCCACCTAGCGATTCTTTCTTTTTAAGAGTACTTATCTGAAAGTATGTCACTAATGCTCGCGTGTCAATTGCCTCCACATTTATCAGTAAAATGAATCATATACTGTAGGTCCTCGTACATAATAATGTCTATAAACCCATCGCCTCAATTGCAGAGAATACAGTCGCTAATGCAAGCCTGTGAAATATATCTATAGTGAGTAAGAGAGGTTTTGGAAACAGGTTTCATCCAAAATCTTAAGCTGCGGGTCTTTCCCGTTTAAAATATTTAGTAATAACGTAACGGAAAAACGACCGTTATTTTCAAAATGTACGATTTCAGCCGTTGCGAAACGCGATCTGGTAAAAAGTTTGTAAAAATGTATGTATGCATATCATTACAATTCAGATAAAAATGGCATGCGATGTCATGCATCAGTTTCGTTTACATAACATACAACAAAATCTGAATAAATTGTTCGCTATCGGAAGCAGATACAGCTCTTCGATAGCAGTCGGAAGACTAGTTTGATACCAACGAAAATTCAATAAAATCCACTACATATTTACTTTCCATAAGCTCTCCTTCACTCTACCAACACTTAAAAGAATGCCAGCCGTTTTCGTATGTGAATTTTTTTCAAAAAAAACGGCTGAGTTCAGAAATCGATTAAGGGCGGCGAGAAACTTTTTTGTATATAGATATAATTAAAATGCAATACAAATGCAATTCGAAGCCTTTGCAATTCCAGTCCACTGCATCAAAATAATGTATTTATATCAAGTATATATGCCAATTATTGTTAAGTGAACAATTGTTTGAAAATATTTACTCGGACAACAAATAAAATTATGCGATAATTTCTTTAAAATGCAATTATCTAATGAAACATTTTTACTGGGCTTCAGTTAATTGTATGATAAACTGTGTATGGGGGCGGAATATTGAGTTTTAGCTGGCAGCCAACACTCTCGGGTTGGGCCTGCTCTCAAGTATGTCTCATTTGCGTCTAATGAGATTTATTCTGTAGTTTGTTTGGCGAAAGGCAGACATGAAAATTCCTGGTCGGGAGAGAATGCACAGCCTCCAGGCGAAGAGGTGTACAAATGAGCTATGACCGTATAATACAAAAATCCACCATGCTAATCATTCCATTGTTAATTAGATACAATAATGTGGAAATGGTGGGTAATTGAAAGGAATCTCGAAAGTTTTGTGGGCGATGTCGAATTTTATATTTGACAGGCGTGTAATTTTGTGATTTATGTCAGTAATGGATACGGATAGTTTAAATAAGTTATCGCAAACAATTATCTCGCTTATTCATCGCATTATGATTGTGAATATATTAAAGCTTTACATGAATTAAATCATTCCGTAAAACATTAAAATCATATTTTTCGATAGATGTGACTAAAAATTCATTTTCATTGTGAAATTAAAATTATTACGTATTTGTGTTATTTCACTTCTTGTGTAACTAATTGTGACACGTTTTTAGGTTATATTGTATACGTTAAAAATGTAGCCAAAAATGATCTTTAAAATATGTATTCATTCCAATCCTTAAATTACGGTAAGTTCTATAAATTGTAAATTGCGGAGAATTTCAGATTACACATGGCAAAGGCGTGGAGATGAGGATGATATGTTACCAAAATTACCCATTACCAGAGAAAAATGTATTTATTTAAAATCTATTTAATAATAGTTAACTGCTATTAACACTCATTGATTTACGATACACATATTGAACGTCTAAATTACATTTAAATATAATTAATGTGTACAAAATATCAACAATTCAAGTTTTACATTTAAATAGTCAGTATGAAAAGAACTGATCAGGTATTGATTAAAGCTTACGAAATTCTCTCAAATACGAGGGTCTATTGTAAATGCAAAATAAATTTTGCGAAAACTACATTCTCACTTGCCCGTGAATTTGTAATAAAACAGGAAATTCATCGTGAGTCATGATATAGGTGGCATCAAGTATCAAGGGCTTAAACTGGTTTTGCATTGAATTTGACGATAAAGAACACTGTAGTGTGCATGCACTATTATAATGCAAGCAAGTCGATTTGTAGGTTCACCAATGGTGCTATTAGTGACTCGTTTAACGTTGCTGCATTTAATTTGTTATTACACGATCATGATCTTGGATACTATCGATTTGTAAACCGCCAAGAAAAATATCCCTATAAGGTATTTACGAGGTATCTCATTAGATTATTTAAATTGTAAACACATTTTAAATACTGGACGAGATGGCAGTACAAAGGAGATACTTGCTATGTGTTCAATAGATACTTTATTAGAATGCAGACTCGTTGTGACATACAGCTGATCGACGTTTGGATTGGTGCTGCTTTACGATAGACAGTCATGACAGAGAAGAATAATCAGAAAAGCTGCATATTGAGCTATTAATCGGATGTGAGACGTGAGGTGGGTGGCTTTGTAAAAGATAAAAGGAGAAGAAGAAAAATATACGTAAATTGGTTCCTAAATATGCAAGATAAGAAACAATTTAAAAGTGATTGTATATTCATAATTTTTGTCTTTTAAGTAACAGGTAAATTCATAGAAACGATCTTATCACATTTTTGCATGTAAATACATATTTATTTTATCTTATCATATCACTTATCACCATCGTCCTTTCTGATAATTTAAAAATACAATTGCGGTTCATTCGAGATTTCAACAGCAACAAAAAATCGCAATTCGATTTTAATATTATAAGAATTAGTATTATTCAATTCTATAAGGAACAATCCCCACAGCGAATAGTTCAAATTGTCAATTTTATATTGAAACTAGTATTTTTTCCCCGGCTTCGTCCAAGATAGAGAACGCTTATATTAAGTTAGCTAGCTAATGTTGAAATTTGGTCGAAATTCGAAAATATCACCTTTAACCATACCTCTTTTATTACACCCGCAAAATATAGTCCACCAATTTATAATAATGTTAAGAGTTGAAACCAGCTATAATAAAAGATGACAATTTTGCCACCTGCATTCTTGTTATGGCGGCGCAGAACTTCTCGATAGACAGCTTGTTGATCTGCATTTAATAATGACTCCTGCAGCGCCACAAACTCAACATGCGATCAGATTCATACGCTAATTCTCGATGACGATTATTCCAGATGCACACCAAGTTGTACGAATTTACCAAAATCACTATCTACCAAATCACAAAAACATGAAACTCAATATTTAACACGAATTTTTGCGTTCGCGTTACTATCTCAACTGATTAACTTTCACGTCGTTGGTATACGCCGTTTGGGAGGAGTTGTTGTGACCGACAGACATACAAACATACATATTTCGACATGTATTTTGTGATATATAGTAGAGATATTGTAAATTCGTCAAAAATAAAACACATTAATTTTATCTAGACTGGTTATCACATAAATTGTATGAAAAAATTTTCCATTTTTTTATAATAACTTGAATACCTTTTTGAATTTTATTGAGCATCTTTATAAATGATTGCAAATTAAAATTTTTATAATTAGGTAGGTATTTGTTTGTTCATATTAATCTAATGATATTCACAAAATATCTTTTAAGAATATCATACTACTGTTTATATATTGTTTTATACTTCAATTAATTTTCTAAATATTCATATCATAATCATAAACACATTATTTTACATATGTATGTGCCTTCTGATTCGTCACCAATAATTTGTATTGATTCTACAAGATCTGTCAAATGTATGAGTTAAAAATGTTCACTCACTTGGAGAAGCGGGTATTGATCATAATACACATTTATGGAATAATTACTTAGAAATGTGTTTATTTTTTTTAAAAAAGTAGAATGTAAGAAATATGTTTGTTATTCACTATAATTAAAATAATATATTATTAACTTTATATTAAATTATAATATCTTTGCTGATAAAAACAGAGATAACAAAAACGAAATTATCGATATGCATTGACGCACAATACAGATAAATATGAATAGATAAATTGAATATAAATGAGTATTTTCAATGATAAGCAACTTAATAAATAGGATATTAAAATATTATCCGATATCTGTACATAATATATTATATAAGGAGATAAAATGTTTATGGACACTTTATATTGGAATGAATTTGCGGGATCCCCAAAATAAAAAGATTTCTCCGAACAGTTTCTGTAAATAAAATGAATGAAGAGAAATAGTTCAAAAAGATTTTAAAAATAAATAATATGTTAATGAAAATAATATACATTTTTAATACTTTTATAAATAAAAATATGACGATCATGAATCAGCAACGGTGTCCCTAATCGAAAGTATTATAAACTGATATTACACTTTTCCGCCAAGAATTGAAAGTTAACACCTCATAATCGATTATAAACATAAATTACGTTTTATAAACACGTTCCTGACAATCCATTGAATTAACCGTGCACTATAATGTTATAAATACTATTTTCTTATATGTTAATATAACATTTAAGACAGCCTGCACAGGAAAATGGATACAAGAATAATACATATTATATAATTTAGGGAAGCTATAATGTGAAGCTTCAATGTATTCAACTCTGTTTCATATTATTAAAAAACAAAAAACTATGTAGTCTCATTCTAAAAAATAAAAAGTATTTGGACTGGTTTTGATGAACGAGTGACCATTTTGAATTAGTATATATGTCGGCGTCCGTGGCGCAGTTGGTAGGATCGCTGGCTACGGTTACGGATGTCTTGGATTCAATTCCCGGTGCGGACGGTTTTCATAAATTGATCTTTCAATCGATTTATGGATTTCTGTTCGTAGTCTGAATCTTCCCTCCCACCCATCCAATCCTCACGTGGCGTAGCGAGAGCGATTAGCTAACCACTATTCCTGTCATAGCCCTATTCTTCTATTCATACTCTCTTCGAAAAAAGAGAGGTTGAGCAACTGAGTAACAAGCAGTACTCATAGAAAAATTCTGTTAAGATACCTCCATTAAGAGACCATATGCTCCACATTGGGAGCGGACGTGGAAAAAAATGTATAAATATATTTGTAATATCAATTGTCAATATCATAGAAGCTTCGAGTATGCAAAAATAATATAACACTTTCAAATGCTACGGAGCTCTTTGCCGTACTGGCGCGCCTCTCCCAGTGGGTCACGAGTGTCGATCGAACTCGTGCCCCCTTCATCCGAGTAGTGGTATGATGGCAAGACGATATACGACCATTATCTCAGCAATCTGAGAGATCAGCGAGATTGCGCGGCGACGACAATGCCCTGCGAACATTAAGGCGACGATCGGCTCGCCATCTTGCGACACTCACGCCGCAAGCCGATTGAAAACAAAGCGAATTAAAATCTTAGTCAAGAAGTCAACTATCGTTGAATTTAACAACAATCATATCCACGAAGAATATTTTTCAAATAAATCATTCGTTTAATTCTATTTCAATATTTCCGAAATCCTTATTTTAATGTTTAATATTCATTACTGTCATATTTATGTCACAGAGGAGAAAGTTGATAAGATGTTATTCGAGTCCACTCTTTTTCGATGTGTTATTTTTAATTCCCTGATATTTACAATTATTTAACAAAAATAGTTCTTTATTCTGATTTCAGTGATATGTTGGTTTCTTGATTGCGTCAATTGTATTCATTTCCCTTGACAAATTTATAATACTGAAATAACAGACCAAGATCTGTTTCTACCTTTTCTATCATCACAGTATTTAAAATAAAATTGGACGTCAGTTAATTTCCGTCCTTGCCTGTATGTAATTTTGTTTATTTGCAGCCGTTGAAAATGTTCACTAGCTGAGTCTGATTTTTCAAAAAAATGAATATACACGACATACTATTTCAATTAATTTTATGGGTAAAACATCTAATACATTGTTAGTTTCCCTCACAAAATAAAGCAAAGCAAATTGTCACTATCGCTGGCCTGTCAAAGGAAAGTTCCATTTGTTAGCGTTTGATTATAAGTTCACTCTCCCCTTCGAGTCGATATATTTATGATCATTTCCCAGGCAATGTCTGAAAGTAAGTCATCGGCTTGCACTATGCCCCCGAGCTCCCAAAATGGGAAGTTCTCGTTTCGTACGGAACGACCGCCGTTAACTATCGAGTATCGCTACGACCGCTTACAACAAATCGTTTATCTCTCAACGATCTCGCAGTAGTTAGCCAAATGATCAGGGATTATTAATTTATTTTTACTTCATACGCCGTAAGACATACATATAACTAATAAAATACTAAAGTATGTCAACTGGAAAAAAGCGATAAAATTTGAAAGTGTTATTGGCAATTCATTCTAATAGTTATAGGTACACTACTTTTAATTTCTATGAATAAAAGCTAGGTATTTATTTATCAATTTTTTGCATTTAAAAATTGTGAAACATTTCTGTCCCTGGAAGACCAATATAAAATGTTGGGTGTGTTTTAGCGGTCGAGTTACCCTCGAGTGACTTTGATAAATTTTCCTTGACCTTATTTTGATTTATTCAAAAATATCAGGCACCTTATGAATTTACTGTAACATTTGATAATTTTATGATTTATTATAAAATAAAGTTAAGTAAACAAGAACTCAAAAATTTTCTTCTACTTGCAAAGTTTAATTGATTAAATTGGGATTAACTACGTAGAAATCTATTATAATAAGGTGTAAAACATTTGTAATACAGTTGTGCTATTTCCACCATAAGTCTTCGTCCGAATAATGATACTTTATAAACTACTACAGTTCTTTTTTCTCTTTAATATAATGAATTTCCACCAATAATTGACCTAAGAAGTGATACAATAGTTCTGTCAATGACTTGATGCCGAAATAGCTGTCGACTATATTACACAACTATTTTCGAACTAAATACCGTGGTATGATTTTACCTTATTACTTAGTATAATATTACAGTAATGTGATGCCATTTCAGATCTATTTAATTTAAATATCTCGTTATCTCGCTTAATTGGTATAAATAAACCATTTATCATCGATATACTAGACAGAACAAAAATCAAAATAAAAATGGTGTGAAAGATTTTTTAAATAAAAGTTTTAACTGAGAATACAAAATGTAATATGACAAAAGGACATAAAATTGATACTCCGGTGACGCATTTGATTTTCCTGTGTTTATAATAGATGAATAAAAGCGTGCGAGTCGTGTGTCGTGTCCTGTCGATGTCGGGTCGTGCGGCCGCGAGCGCCCTCAACCGCTCCCGTTGCGTCGCGTCAATATCACGCCCGCCCTGCGCGCTAGTTCCTCTACGACTACGATAGAGTCGTCTCTACGCCAACTGCAAGGTTTCCATTTTCCAGCTTATTGTGTTATATGATTTATGCGTATTGGTTTACAAATAAATGATTGATGGTTAGTTTAAAACTACAGGTTTCCCCGAATTAATTTCAATGAAAATAGGTTTTTTCGAAGGATTAAGCGACTACTTTGAGAAAATTAATTTTCTTCTTGAAAATCTTGTTTCAACGTTGAAATGTTGTATCCCGTCATAAACATTAGCCAAATCGATGATCCAATCGAATCAATTCAGCTAATATTAATATAATCTTATGTATGGAATACACATTTCAACATTAAAAACAGATTTCCTCTGATCATGTCAAAAAGGACTTGGTTCAAACCAATTCTAGTATGACGAATTGATAACTTTGCCATCCACTATTTTCAGATTAATAGTACATTTCATATTGGTATTTTTCTGAACTATAAATAAGCCATTAACGATGATTTAATTCAACCACAGCCCGGCGTGGAGAAGGATATAAATACTATAAATACACTTTGATTACTTATTTTGTGTAGAAAGAGGGGAATCACAAAGAAATTAGTTGAAAATAGATAATTCCAGATTATAGATATTTTTACGATGCATTGAGTCTGAAGATGCCTGTGTTGAACCATACCCGCTACAAATGTGGAGCATGTGGGCTCTTTATGGAGGTCTCTTAGCGAAAGATTTTCTTCGAGAACCGATTGTTACTCAATCTTTCTTTTTTTCGAAGAGAGTAGTGATAAAAGAATAGGCCTAGGACAGGCCTAGTGGTTAGCTAGTCTCTCTCGCTTTCACGTTTTTATATGGATCGGATGAGTGGCAGGGAATTGTAAACATCACAAAAACCCGTGCCATCGAACAGAAATTATAAATTTAAGTAATTTAAGACATCGACTGAGGGTGCTTGATGGAATTTCAATATCAAATTTGGATTATTGAGATTTTGTACACTTTCATGTATTTTCGAGTACATTCGAGTCATTCAGTTCGAGTCCATTCGTGTGCTCGAATGCCTGAAGATGCCGAAAGGCGAAACCCGGGTCGTTAGTGACAAAATACATGGAAGTGTACAAAATCTCAATAATCCAAATTTGAAATTAGAAATTATAAAAACTGTCCAAACTCGAAATCGTGAGATCCGTAATCGAAGCCTATAACGTTGACCACTGCACCACGGGCCGACTTCTTAAAACATGTCTCACACCTACTGGTTAAGATGAAGCGACACTGAAAGCAGAATTGTTTTTATTCAAGATTGTGAATGGGTGACGGTCGAATATTATTTTCGAATCAAACATGAGCAATATTAAATTCCAATGAAATAAATATGTCTCATATTAATAATGAAAATAAGCTACTTTTATTTTATTGCGAGTGCAACAATATTCGCGTGTGCGAAAAGCACTTCGATTGTCAATCCGAGAAGAGATTAACGCGTGGCATAACGATTGTGAATCATAAATGAGCTTGCATCTAACAAACTGCATAAAGATACAAACGTCAAAGCAATAAATTGATCGAAAGATTTCATCACTGCCATGTTGGGTTACATTGTATTTTAGTCATTCGTGATGAATTATGTCTATCACGGCACGTGCACACAAACATTATACATAATCCGTATTTAATAGCATCATATGATACTTCAGAGACAACTATGACACATAACTATGCAATAATATATTATTATCAGCGATTGTTTTATTAAGTCAAATACTTATTGGAGATGGTTATTTAAGATAGGTATAGTAAATTCCCTATAGAAGACGTCCACTAAAATATTTTCTTGTTATAAAATCGATTTCATTGACTATTGAGCTTTGAATGTAAGAATATGCTTTTATTCGCATAGTCATATTGAAATGATACTCGGATGATAAAGAGATTTAAATAGAGATTTGTTAGAGAAAAAGTGTTTTTATTAAATTCAAGTCACGAAATCTTGAAATAGATTTTTTCCGATAAAGGTCAAAGGCGCGGCCGATTCTATCAGGAAATTTTACGTCTAGATTCTATAAGAAGGTTACAAATTCAAACAAGTTAAAAAAAACTGAGTTATAAGATTGAAACATTTTTTGAAGTGTTTTAATTTTATTAGTTATTCGAAATTATTTAATATTGCCGTGTAATCAATGAATTATTACTTCAAACAAACACACCCTTCTTGCATAATTTATTTTTATCATTATTTTTATATCAGTGAATGCATGTAGACTAATTACAAAATAATTCAGTTTGATTAAGTGGTTACTCGAATAAACAGGAATGAGATCTTACCAGGAAGATTTATCCTGTAAGGTCACTTAGATTGTTCACAAAAGTACAAAGATTAATCATTTAAAAAAATATTCTATTTCCTTAGTTACTACGCAGGAACGTAGCAAATATCTCTTAATTATCGAACTTGCTATAAAGTTAAATACTGAGACTCACCGGTGAAATGAATAATGATTGGTGAGGTGGTAAAGGAATTCCTACGGAAACAAAGTTGAGGTGATCAAGATAATATTTTAAATAAGAATAGCGATAAAAGAATAAACCCGTAGCTATCTTACATTCTTCAAGTTACTCGAGTACTTTCATGTTGGAATAAAACGATCACAATTTATCAGATATGTTTGTGTTATATGTTTGTGAAATGTGAATAATAACGATAAGATAAGAAGTCCCATTAATGGAACTATTAACTGTATTTACATGTTTAGTATTAGTCATAAATTAAGCGTTAAAAGATCAATTCTTCGTTTTTCCAATACAATATTGTTCACTTAGTGTTTGAATCTAATCAGATTAAACTTATTTTATTTGTCGTTGGGCTCTGCGTTTACTTTATGGAAATCCATTTCGCTGTTACTATTTTTGACAAAATAAAATATTATCGTGTGTGATTTTATTTTTAATAATTACTTAAATTTAGAGCATATATTATTATCGTCGTATTGTTTACTTTTATGGTTGATTGAGCCGTAGTCGAAGGGATTGCGAGCGTGTCTTCAGGGTAGCCTTAGGGAAAAAAGCTTTCTCATCAAACATGCTAGTAGACTATATAACTGACGAAACGGAAAGCGTGCGATCGAATGTTTTGTGAAGTGAAACAACGGTCGAGTCTCCCACACCCCGTGGCCTGCCACGTTGATTTTTCAAAGTATGGATTATTAAATTCAAATAACATGATTATTTAGATGGAATACAGTTGTTGAGTGAATTATTAAGGCAATTTGAAATAAATATTGAGCCTAGAGTCAACGTAGGCGTAGCAACCGCTGCTTACATACGCTTAATAACAAACATCACCACAGAATTTACAATTTTACAATCATATACAGTTCAAAATCTAGATATTGAAATATTTTAAGCATATCGTTTTTTTCTTTATAAAAATAAACAATTCCACAATTTAAAAAAAACGGAGCATTTTCAACCACATATTCATAACTGGTCTAGCGGTATGAACTTTACCCCAGCAATCAAATGATTCTGGGTGTAAACCCCGACGAGGTCAATATCAAGTTTAGATTATTTTCAAGCTAATATTTGGTATGATGGGCATGGATGTTCGTCATGTCTTGAGTTGATCTCGAGTGACTTATAAAAATTTCTGTCATTTACTTCTTTCTCATAATATAATTGTGGTTTTTCTGTTTCGAGACAATTAATAATTATAAGTTGTAATGTAATTTGAGACTAAGGGTGCTTAATGGAATTTCATTATCAAATTTGAACTGTTTTGTACATATCCATGTATTTTGTCACTAACGACCCGGGTTTCGCCTTTCGGCATCTTCAGGCATTCGTGTACTCGAGTGTCTGAAAATGACGAAAGCGCAACCAGCGTAACAAAATAAATTGGAAATGTACAAAATCGAGTTGAAATGCAAATTTTTTTTAATAACCTTAATATAAGAGTTTTAAATACTCCGTCACTAAACGAAATCAGACCTGATAATCATATACAGTAATTGTTGGATTAGTACTTTATATTACGTTTTATTTTTAGGAACATAATACAGTGACACACAAAAAGTGACTTTTAACATCATTCTAGAGACTATTTATATTAAGTTGGTTAAGTCGGAGGTCATATGGGTGATTGTATCATCACAACCTTTATGACCTTTCAATCAAGAAACTTCCGCCTTTTCAAAACTTTGTTCGCTATCCACAAAATGCATACCAAAACATCTGCAAAACACAATAACTATAAGATACAGTTGATGGCATGTAGCCGAAAAACCTATCACGTGCATCTTATAATTCGTGTGAAAGTTGGTACTTTGTTATTTTAACCTTGTTACACTGGAGTTCTAAACAACAAATGTCCACTCAATCAATTATACGTAAGCTGCAATTGTTTTTTTATAGTGGAAGTTGCATGATTAATTTAAAAACAATCTTTAAATAACAATGACAACATCGCGGAGATCGAATCAGATTTTGTCGAGTTGATATTTTGGGAAGACTGGATCATGTGTTAGACGAAAACCGCAAATCAACAAAATCTGCATAATAGTATGGACGTAATAAAAACTGTAAGATTTATTGTTTGCGTAGTGTATGAAATCGAAGGTGGCAGGCTGGTGCGGTCGTCGATAGATACCTAACCGCAAGTCGAGTCGTGTAATGGATCAGGTTTGCCAAGTTTAACGCGTTCAAATAACTATTATGAAAATGCAACAGGTTCAGCGATTTATTCTTATTAGGTGATCCAGATAACTATGTTAATTCGTTCGTTACATTTCGTTACATGCAAAATTGCACAGTTATTTCAATTAAGACTTTCTAATACTAGATTCTGAAAATTTTATTATGTTGTAAATATTGCAACTTTAGAAACATATACATATTATGCTTCAATTCACATTCATTACGAACACAGTAAGATGTAGTACTTCGCACATTTACTTCAATAATAATATCAACTGAATACTCACAAACACGAATAAAACTTAACCAGTTATCAATTTTTATTTTATATTATAAAGTTTATTATAGAGTTTTATTTTATTATAGAGTTTTCACAAATTTACTGCCGAATTCATCGAAAATATCCTAAGATGTTGCGTTCATCTATGTACAGAGAAAACCAATGACAACTCTTAAATAGCGTATAAAAATGGCAATATACAATTTTCGTCGCTTCAACTGGTATGGCATTGTACGTTGCACTTTATATTATGTAGTATAATATATGAAGGGATAATCCTGCCTGTCTCCATTTGACAAATAAAAATAAAACTTCCATCTTGTATTAAAACTTTTTTTAAGATTTTTAATGCTATAATCGACTATGTTTCCGTTTGATTTTCCATCTTTAAATCTTTGCAATAATTGATCTCAGTTTTAAGAAAGAAAAAAACAATAAATGCCAATACTGTTATCGATAACATATTGATTGAGTTCATTGGACTGAAATTATTACATTATAAAATCAGTTTTTGCGTATACTTGCTGGTTTTACGATAAGAAATAAAAATTTCAATCGACTGCAAACGATTATGTATAACAACATCCAGAGTGCAATGCTAAGTATTTTAATTGTGTGCCAAGTTGAATAAAAACGTTAAACGTAACGGAAAAGAACAGTTTTAATTTTCCTCATCCTCTGGTCTCAATGCCACTTTATTTGGAGGAAATAACAATGTCGGATGCACGTATTACCTTCATCGGAAGATGTCACTTTAAATTGAAAGGAGTGGTATGTTTATTGTTAATGCATACACATATTAATTCTACGGTATACACATTTGCGATGTAAAAATAATATTAACAGCACCATTATTCCCATTCTAAAAAATTGTGCATGCTGTAGTTTTTTTTACCTACTCCAGAATATTTAGTTGTATAGAACTTATCTTATATGATCACTCTATTTAAAAAAACATAAATGTGTAATATTAAATAGTTATAATGAAGTGAGTTTCAATAATAGCTATCGAGGCTAATCGATCATTAATATTAGTTTGGCTTTTGAGGAATATATCGTACCGTATATTAAGATTTTATAAGAAATTAAGCACAACATTATTACTGCATAAAGTCACTTTTTAGTTGTTAATTTTTAGTGAAAAGGCATTTTATTTTTAAATTAAAACACAATTTGTTTTGCATTAATTCCTCATTGTTATAATTGAACAAAACCGGTTTTGTTCATCATGAGCATTATCAATTAATAAAATATAAATCTTAACAAAGATATTTATATGAAATTGAAAGTTAATAATTACAACGGATATCAAACAATTGGTTTAAAAACTATAAAAATGATCATAAAACAATACACAAACGAAATTAAAATGTTATTGACCATAGTTTTTTATTCCTATCACTGTCAAATCAATGATAAAATTCCCAGCTAAATTTCAAATGGATTACAATCAATTCTTCAGGATCCTCAACACCATTTAGGTGTTGAGGATCCTGATAGGTCGGAGAATATAAGAATTGCTAATTAGTGCAACCTACTGTGTTATCAAAAATATTAATAAAAATAAAACACAATTTTGTACCTCGGGTATCGTGACCAGTGTATTTTTTAATTTAACGCGTTGTATAACAAAACAATGTCATTCGAGGCTTCTTAATACGACTAGAGTATAAAATTGACAATATATAACTGCAGACAAAAAATACACAAAATTGCCTTATTTAATTTTAGGAAGATTGCTGAGTGCAGTATTGTATTATTTATCACTCGTTATTTCAAATTAAAAACGTGACGGTGAATTGAGTTATGGTAAATATAACTTATCTTTATTCGGGGAGATTTATTTTATGACGTCAGCTATCAGAGATTAATAACCACTCAACTCGATTATCACTAAGCACTGAGATCACAATAATTCCTGATAACAGTTAATTCCTGATAGCTTATTACAAATATAAATATTGTAGGGTTAATTATGACATAGAGTAACATATTATTTGAATAAAATACATGACTTGATAAATTGGAAGATAAAATATAATGCAATTGCTGTACGTAATACATATTTAAGCAGCCATAACTTCCACGGATTTGAGGTGAACATCCTGTATATTTTTTTTCAATTTAAAATTGATAACTTTGTTATTTTACTCTTTATGCAGCAAATAATAACGTGAGTTTTTTCTTTTTGAGGAGCATCATTCAAATGCATCGTTCATTTATATGTCGCAAATTCACGTTTTCGGCCTTCAAGCTAAACAATGAGAATATGATTTTATCATCATGTGTTAATATAGACGTTTAAGTTATTAAATAATGACAACTTTAATCAAAGGATGCCTTCTCTAAATATTTAAGGTTTAATTTATATTCCACATGCATTTAAACAGCAGGCACGGTTAGCTAGAAAGCATTTTCAATTGATAAGAAGTTTATCTACACAAAAACAATTTAACTATAAGCTTTTGAAATAACTAACATTTCACATCCATTTTTTAAATCAAGATCGAGAACTTGAAAGGTAACCGTGAATTTAATTGATATCTCGATTTCGTGATGGACGGAGAGGTTGTATTTGATTGAACAGCAACAGCATTGATATTTAAAAACGGTTTTTATTTATTGATACCAGTCAGTAACATCCGTTTATCGCCCTCTTGCTTTGGAAATTATCACTTAGTATAATAAAATAGTCGTTGAAATGGAATGAAGATATATTATGTTTACAAATCTCTTCAGTTTTACTATCAGTATTAAATTTGAATAACTGCTTTTGAGCATATTTGATCCACGTCATCCACGACAATTTTTCCATTGTCATCGTGGTCAACAAAATTGCAAAAATGAAATTTATTCAGGATATGACATATAACACTGCCCAGTGCAATCGTTTGCATGCAGTGATTTTCTTTGATAGCTTCTTTATATTAACATTGAGTTCCAGTATAATGTATATGAGTAAGACTTTCGTCCGGCGAGCTGATGATGATGAGGATGTCTCTCAGGTACACTCAACGCGCTCGTTCACTTAGTCAAATCACTATTTATTCCAGTTAGTAATTAAATGTACAGAGTTTACAATTTAAACTAAAACAAATACACAAAAAACACAATTGACATTTAAAAAAAATACAAGCCCGCGAAAAATTGGTACCCGGAGTGTCATAGGTTAACATTTCTAGTCGCTTAACACACGTGTGCCCAGGCGCTTGGCACACAAACCCTTGCGTTTTCGCTCTCAGCGGTCGACTGGCAAAAGAAAATAACAGTGGGATAACGCCCCCTTGCTTCTGTAAGGGTAGAATGCACCACTTTTTAAAAACTTCTCCGGCAACGTTGCCAAAACATGATGCGCCTCACACTACTTTGTTCTTGACTTTGCGCCGCAAGAGATGTTCCGATGAAAGTGCTGGGCAAGATTCGCACTGAATAATAATTGGTCGTGTCATGTTACTTGAATGGTGTCACTGTAATTTATTGATAAAAATAAAATCACTACTTATTCCACATTTTCACTAATGAAAAAATCCACTGAACGGGTCTTTTTATACGAATAATTTATGACTCAAAGAATCAAAAGGTATAGAAAACATTTATATTTTTTTTTTTATAAAGAGCGAAACTGGTCCTGATAATTATATAAATTGTAGAACTAGTAAATGTTTTTATTTGTATACATATAGAGCCTCTCCATCAATAATTCATTAAAACCTTAATGGTGGCTTATAAAACAATTGACAATAATGATTGTAGAAATAATTCTATAAATTTAATGAAGTATATAAATATAAATGAAGGTAATCAATCAAAACAAATGTAAACACTTTTTAAAAAGCAGATGAATATATAAGATAACATCATTAGTAAAAATATTAAAATCGAACCAAAACCACATTATTTACAAACAAACAAATCTTCAAATTTATATAAATATATAGATACATACAAAAACAGAATAACATAATATTCATATAATAAAAAATAAAATCGCGTCCGTGGCGCAGTTGGTAGCGTCGCTGGCTACGGTTACGGATGTCTCGGGTTCAATTCCCGGTGCGGACGGTTTTCATAGATTGATCTCTCAATCGATTTCTGTTCGTAGTCTGAGTCCTCCCTCCCACCCATCCCATCCTCACGGGGTGTAGTGAGAGCGATTAGCTAACCACAAGTCCTGTTATAGCCCTATCCGTCTATCCCTACTCTCTTCGAAAAAGAGAGGTTGAGCAACTGAGTAACAAGCAGTTCTCGTGAAAAAAAATCTGTTAAGATACCTCCATTAGGAGACCATATGCTCCACATTGGTAGCGGACATGGAAAAAATAAATAAATAAAAGCTGTGTCATATAATATCAAATTCAAAACATTTTTCGTCTGATCGAATAAAGGTGATGAAACCAAACTTAGAAATAAAACAACATAAAACCGCAAATTTGGATTATTGAGATTTTGTACACTTCCATGTATTTTGTCACTAACGACCCGGGTTTCGCCTTTCGATGTCTTAAATTATATAAAACCGCAAGTTATATGGACAATACTGGTCGAACCCTTCGAATCGTCGTTAAAGTCAGTAAGTAGATACTGAAACAGATTTATATACAAGTTGTTGGAATAAGAAGTGAATAGCCGTGTTTAGTCCAAAGGAGTTAATTATCCTTTTACCACTTTCTGAGCGACAGTAAGTCACACCCTGAAGCAGATTACAATCGGCCGACGTGACACAAAATCGAGCGCCGGTTTCCACCGAGTGACAACACAAGATATTTATTCCATCACTGAACTACACTATGAAAACGTTGCGACAAAGAAACGGATCCATATATTATTTTAAATAACTTTCCAAAACTGCATCAACAATTGGCAACCTTATACTATAATATCAAGTATCGGTATAGCAATAAAACAATGCAAGTCAGTTGCCCCAGCTCCACCCGTTGAATGCAGCCGCTGTTTCACAACAGCCTTACGTGTTACTCATTTTGTTGGTGCGATACAGAGCTTCATGGAAACGATCTGTTAACGCTGCACTATTGAGCCTAAGAAAAGAAAAATAGAGACACAAAAAGTGTGACTTACTTAGTCACTTAATTTAAGTCATATTAATTATCCGTATACTGAGAATCCACCGTGGCAGTAGTAATATCCTGATCCTCACATGATTTTTAAAATTTAAAGAATGCCTCAAAGTTGAGCTTGTTGAGATCAAGTCAGCGTGGCCTATTAGGCCCGTATGGGGACGGGCCATAGCAAACAACGAGCAATACATCTGAGATAAACAATTCTGTTGTAACCTGCTTTATTTAGTTTATACGTGCTGTGGCTTTTACAAAATCTGCAATAGTGTGACGACCTGTTGCAAAGCGGATACGATCTAGGTAACCTCTCGTTAGCTCAACTACTCAAATACCATTTCGGTGAGGTACAGTTGGGCTATAAAGTCGAGCAGTATTTAAATTAATTTCCAGGCACACGGATCAATACAATTGTGAAATCTGAACGGAAAGATTTACATCTAAGCTGGCGCATATTTATATTGTTAGATATCCAACGTCTGTGAAAATTATCTTGAGTTAAACCAATGCCGATTGCGCTTAAAAGGTGACCAATGTGCTAAAACGTTAATTCCCATTGAAAAACTTAAAAAAAATAGAAATTTTATATCTCAATTATTTGATCAAAGTGCCAAATATTGTTTCTCGATATTGCTGCTGTCGTATTTTTTAGTGGCAATAATTGTCTACTTACAGAAATATGATGATACTGGTACACCAATTGTAAAATAAAATATACAATTTAGGATTGCAACATGTTTGCTAATATGAATAATGATTGCTATGCTAAATTATGCTTATAAAATCACATATTGTCTCATCTAGATGCCAAAGTGATGTGATGCTAACAACAACGATCAGCGTTATATTTTTTCTAGCTGTATAACCCATGCTTTCGACCTAATATAGGCTGCTGGGTGTGTCGATAATTTATACTGATAGGACTATCCTTAAATAATGTCTGCCTTCCGAATAGAACAAGTGGCACGCAAACCATTATAAATAATATCCCACGAGACCGCGGTTCAGTTTTGCAGAGTTCAACGAGGTGCAATAATTTATCGTCGCCAGAGTCGGTGACAGGGCGAGCGGGCAACGAAAGAAAGAACGATCCGGTTCACTGAAATAGTTACATTGATCAATTCAGATGGTTCGCTTCCCGTCGACCGCTTTATAACGCCGCAGTTTACCTTATACGGACAGAATAATGCGCCGCCGGCGGTCGACGATTTGATTTTGATCTCGTCCTAGCGATTTAAATGAAGCCGCAATCACCGCGAGCGATGCAGAACTGAGATATGTGCAAAGGATTGTGCGGTATCATCCATGCGCAAAACGGACAATGAGTCGAGACATTTTTACTTAATAAACACTCGCAGAAATAATCACTATATTCCCATCGAACATCAGAAGAGTTTAAAAAACTTGCACCTCTTTTGGAGAAAAAAATATTCTTCCTGCTCATCACTTGTTATAAAGTAAAATATATGTTTAACTAGGTTAACTTTTATATATATTCCAAGATTGCTTTTTGAAATTCATTATTAATATAAAATTAAAATTGATAACTTAGTTATTCCACTTGGTTTATCACTAACGTGACACGTTTCGCCTCTTTAAGAAGCATCTTCAGACGAAAGACTCAGGTTAGTCTGAAGATGCTCCTTAAAGAGGCGAAACGCGTCACGTTAGTTATAGACCATGTGGAATAACTAAGTTATCGATTTTAATTTTATATTTAAGATAACTATTTAACAGTCGAATCGTTTTAACATAGGATGCATTTACTAATCAATATTTTTTTTATAAAATATCGCTAAAAAGTTTTCATGTAACCTGTTATGAGATGCTGGAGAGGATGTTATAATATATTATCAAAATTCATTCATAAATATGTAGCTACCAACATAGTTACGCCGATTACTGTTTTTGTTCTTATCTAATACAAATAATTGAGATAATAACGCTGCCTTAAGAATTAAGTGGATGCAAAAATATCATACCATTTGTTATTGCTTAAAATACTAAGGAGGTAAATATATTTATATGTAAAGCAATTTTAGCACGAAACATGGCATAAAAATTGCTTTTTAATTGATATCCTTCTTAGAAGAGTTCTCACGTTTAATATTTGCTGCAGATAATGTTGAATATTCAGTACATGAAGTTCAACGAAGCGGTTTAAGCTTGAAAGTACGAGTAATTATTATTACGTCACGAACGAGGAACAACATTAATAATTCCATACTTTGTAGTAGAATTATTAGACAGTGTCAGAGAGCTGATATATATTATTGTCAGCTGCCATGTGTTAAACAGAATGCACGATCTCTTGACGAATATTTCATTTTATTATGAATGTAGTTTTCATCTAGCACTACTCAAATATTTATTACATAAAACCTATTAGATTTGTCTTATTGCACAATACGTATTATGTTTCAAACAAATTTTAGTGTGACATATATCGTTTATCATTTTAAATTCATATCAATTGGGATATAGTTGTATTGCTGTTATCAGTAGCTAGAAAGTCCCAATTGAATAAAAACACTCAGATGATTTGTATGAAAGGTGAAGATCCACGAAGATCCAAACAATCTTATGTTGGTCACGGAGTTTAATAAACGAAGGCGTTAAGAGGGCGGTGCTAGAATTTTTAATTGGCAGTGCGAAAATTCTGTGTAGAATAATATATCGTTTTTTAGTATGGAAGAAACAATGTATTTGATGTTTAATAAACACTGATTATTTAATATAAGGAGAATTTACGCGCCCTTTTTACTTTTTTCTTGACTTTGGCGTCCCCTCTAAAATGGCGACCAAATCAGTGGCAATATTCATATAATACACGAAATAATAGAAAAGGAGTACATATCTCTCTTTTATACATGTCAGAAAAAATACCAAAACATTTTTCAAGCAAACAAGCAAAATGTTTAACACTTCCCATTAATAGACGTAGTAATTAATAATTATTATGTGTATGCTATATTTGCTATCTTTATTCTGGCGCAGATTTTATTCCCATTGAAAAGAAAATGTAAAAGTTATTACCTTTGATATAAAAATATATTGAAAATTAAATATATTTCAAAATATTTTTTTGACATGTTGCCTTTGGCAAAAAGGCACGGAGGACATGGTTCCTTGATACCATATTTTAATAAAATGTAACCATTAATCATTCACTTAATTTCTATATAATATAGAATAAGAATATAAACATCGTGAAAAGAAAGTTGTTTTCAAGCGTAGAAATGAAATCCTAGTCACGCAATTAGTATATAAATTCATAGATAGATTAAAATCCCCAATACCGGATCGCTTCTACGGCGGAAAAGAGGTTAAGCCTCTAATATTGCGTAATATTCAAAAGACCATAAGAGATAAAGTAAGCATTGACAGCGATGACACAATGATGGATACTCGAATTGACGACACTAAGCTCAGCGCATTATTTGACGATCGTGAGTGAAGTGCATCATAGGTGGAAGCAGAATGGATGATGATTGATTTAGTCTCACGCGCCTTGCGCACGATCAATTATGACATTTCAAGTCGTGATTCGTGACGTGTAGTGATGTCTCTTCACTGTCACATACGATAAACGTAAGCCTATTGTCATCAATTTATCCGACAGTTTTGTTTCCGGTTACGAGGAAAATATTACAAGTATATTACATTATAGAAACCAATCGATAGCAAGTAAGAATCAATGCATCAATGTGTTTAAGATAATATTCAATATGGCGATACAGCTAACAACATAAACATGCCGAAACTAATACAGTCTTAAAATAACCAATACTGAAAGCAAATAATTACGTCAAGATATATGTCATCAGGTCCGTGGTGCAATGATCAACGTCTTTGACTACGATTAGGGATGTCTCGGGTCCAAGTCCCGGTAAGGAAAGTTGCATGAATTGGTTTTTCAATCGACTTATGGATTTCTGTTTGTGGACATGTGTGTTTGTGACGTCTAAAATTCCCCCAACCATACGATCGTAGTTTGTTTTCGTAAGACGATGTTTTCGTAGAAAAATTCTGTTGAGATACCGCCATTAGGAGTCCATATGAAAGCGGACATGGTAAAGGAAAATTGCATTTGTCCACGAGTAAAGAAATATTATAAATTAATCTAATTCGATTTCTCTGGAACGTACGAATTTTAAACATTCATTACTGAATTTCCATTA
Organism: Himalopsyche phryganea; assembly: GCA_022494535.1. Lineage (NCBI taxonomy): Eukaryota > Metazoa > Arthropoda > Insecta > Trichoptera > Rhyacophilidae > Himalopsyche > Himalopsyche phryganea. Next base: position 297,993 of record JAGVSL010000149.1, on the reverse strand, counting down.
GGAGACCATATGCTCCATATTGTGACCGGACGTGGTAAAAGAATATTATTTACTTTCAGTCATTGGTATAATGAAATTATAAGACATACTTTATGGAAACTTTTTTATAATACACATTATTAAAACGAAAATTGCAGCAACATATGAACGACTTGATGAATATATTGTGTGGGTGATACGAAATATCGACTAAAATTTTAAGATTTAAAGTGAACGCTTTGAAAGCTGCACCGTCCATAACATAACATGGAAAATCCACAAAAGCATAAGTCACACCAAACAGCGTTGCTGACGCTTTGCTTTAATGATATATTAAATTTATTTGCACGACTGGAGAGAAGAGTGTAGGTATCTGCCGCCATCTCCGAGTGAATTATTTATAATTGAAATGTCTGTGAGGAAAGCTCGGCCAATGCATTTACGGTTAACCAACCAAACAACTGCACACTGCCAATCAATATCTACAAAGGTCAACGTTGAAAGAGCGCGGAGGTTCTCATGGAGCGAGCCTAGTCGCGGAATGATAACATAAACACATTCGGAAACAATTGAATATATTCGTAATATTATATTATACTAATTTATTAAGTTTGAGTTATTGAGATTTTGTACACTTCCATGTATTTTGTCACTAACGACCCGGGTTTCGCCTTTCCGGCATCTTCAGGCATTCGAGGGCACGAATGAACTCGAACTGACAGACAGTAAACAGTGTCTAACGTTTATATAGAAGATACAAATTTGATATTGAAATTCCATCAAGCACCCTCAGTCGATGTCTTAAATTATAATTAATTAAGGTTCAATACAATTCAAGTTCTTCAAGACACAGCTACTCCCCTTCACATATTTTCTATTACTCTTGGTTATATTTTTTGTCGAAGGTTTTCGACCGAATAGCAAGCAGTAGGTACGACGCTCTATCCCAGGACAATCTCGTTAGATCAATTAAACCTTGGCCATTAATTGTAAATATATAATAATTTCTTATTCGACAAGCCAACAACAAAGTTATGATAAAATGACATCTTTTATTAAGCATTATCACATCAAAGAAACAGTAATTGTTAGACGATAAGATCAATCTCAGATTTCTAAATATTTTTAAGAAAACACTAAATCGAAAAAATGACATATTGAGTTAGTTATGCAAAATTTTCCTTATTTTGAAGTCTACCGTATGGAAGAACACACTTGTTCTTTTTAAATTATACTTTTACATAAAAACAGTTTTGTACAAACAAACTAAATGAAAAAGGTATAGCATTTCAAGCATTTGAAAAACTTCAAAGTCTAATTACTCAAAACCAGTATTTTTCAGTTACTGTCTTCTTCCAGAACAACGAAGATATTATATATAGCACGGCGAATATATCTTTTATGAGACAAAAAACAAATACACATATATAAAATAGGTTACTACAAGTGGCAAGTAGACCGCTCCTTACATTAGTATAAGATTTAGTGAATTAACGACATATTGAAATCAATTAATGATAGGCGATTCGCCGCAGAGAAAAAGTTTATATTAATATTAATATTTAAGGCGACCGCATTGGGACGTTGGAACGGTGAAATCTTAAAATAGCAGCAACGCCCTTAAAATAAAATCTCAATGAACTCTTTATGCACCACCGTTTAATTGTTCATAATAACGAGGCTGCAATTTCTTTCGCAAGGCTGCAAAAATCAAGATGGTCTGATACAAAAAGAACCTGTCATTAATTGTGAGAGATTTTCGCAGTATTGTTCAGCCGAGTCGCATACTGTAAACTGTGTAAACAATACAGTTTCAATCGAAATAGTGCGATACGATCGATAGCACACAAATCTCGTTTAACCAGAGGCGGTTTAAGATACTCACTAAACTCGTGGAATGGTCATTTTGGTCATAAATAAATTCTTTATTTTTTCGAAACAAAAATTTGAAAGAAAATGAATAGTAACTTTAGATTACGTATTTTTTCAGCGCACACTTTTAACATATATTAGAGATTTTTAAGTATGCTCATGACACTGTAAGCCTCCAATTTAAATACACGACATAAAGCACACATGTAATAATTCGTTGAATCGTGTTCACAATTTTTATGTCGTAAAAAAGCAATATATCGACACGTTTCAGATTTAAAAACTTTGATTTCAAATAAATATCGTATTAAATACCATAACTTCGTAGGATAAAAGTAGCAATGTTTTTAGTTTTGTATTTAATTGTAAAATGCCTTTGATCGCTATTTCGGCATCGCGTCATCTTCAAAACTATATATTTACTTACCTATTCCACCATATTTAATTTCATTTTACAAATTTAAGACATCGACTGAGGGTGCTTAATGGATTTTCAATATCAAATTTGAATTGTTGAGATTTTGTACATTTCCGTAAAGTAACGAACAAAACCAGGGTCGTTAGTGACGAAATACATGAAATTGTACAAAATTTCAACAATTCAAAATTGATATTTAGTTTCATTGAAATATAATTTATATAAGACAGTTAAAATGTGTTAAATTAGTTATAATGAAGTTAGGTTCTATAATAGCTATCGAAGAGATGATTATTAATATTAGTTTGGCTTTTAAGGAATGTATCGTACCGCATATTAAGATTTTATAAGAAATTAAGTGCAACATTACTATTTAATCAAAAATAACTATGTTGAACGGGGATTCCATGGAAATAATAAGATTTATATTCATCTACATGTTGGTTTAATTTGTTTTTTTTTATATTGCCTTTGCAATCACTGAATTATTAATTGCCTTATAGAAGTCATTTACACCGCCTCTGCGCTATAAGTCGCTTCGTCTAGAGGGCCACCGTTCTTTTCTCGTGATGTGAGAGACGATCCGTTATTTTTTTAATTATACCCTCAGAAGATAGGCACTTACGAGAAGACGAAGAAGAATATATCCGCAATATAGGCGATAATTGAATTCTTCCGCAACAAAAGAAGTTTTCTCGATACATTAATGATGACTGATGAAATGCGTAAGAGATGATGGTCGAAAATGTGATCGAAACCCAATAACATACTAACACCTCGTGCCGTTGTTTATCTCGACTAACAGCATCCCATGTATATACGTGCTGGAAGCTGGTGTTGTAATAATTACCCGACATTGGTATCACAAAGTAAACATGTAATAATATAATAAGTATATTACATAATATAAAAGGATTTTCAACATTGCTACGAAATAATATTTTCATTAAATTGCTGCACGGGTACCATATCACGCTACGGATTAACTATAATATAATTATATAATTTAAGAAATCGACCGAGGGTGCTTGATGGAACTTTAATATCAAATTTGAGTTATTAAGATTTTGTACACTTCCATGTATTTTGTCACTAACGACCTGGGTTTCGGCTTTCGGCACCTTCAGGCATTCGAGCGCACCAATGGACTCGAACTGACAGACAGTAAACAGTGTCTAACGTTTATATAGAAGATACAAATGCGACAAATATCATTTACGAGGCAATACATTATACGTCTGAGAGCCACACCGATACCTGAGTTAAAATTTCGGAAATCGTCCTAATCCTTATTTTGTAAACACCATATTACCAGAGTGGCGAATTGCCGAAGGCGTTGCCGCTTTTCAACTTCTTTTAGAATTACCAGTGATTTTAAAATTATAATAGCATTGTGGGTTTTGACGGGATGCAATTCGACGAAAGGATATATATATACAATCATTCCACATTTAGTGGCATCTGTTAGGTGTTTCAACGTATAGGATACATCAACGGAGAGTTTGGAAGGTTCAGCTGTTCGTTCAGAATTGGCAAGGAATTTAACTGGGCTCTATTGATTTCCAAAATTTCTTGATAAAATTATTTATGATCCCCCATGTCTTGATGCAACAATTTAACCCCATCATCCACATTAAACGTATGGTTCTCCATTAGCAAGTGATTTGCGAATGTCGAAGTTTCTTTTTTTCATCTAAATGCCGCTAAATGTTCTGATACCCTCATATCTAATGTACGTGTGGCTTTACCCACATAGAAATGTTGGCAATCACTGCATTGTAATTAATAAATGCCAGATTTGTTCTTAAAGTGGACTCTATCTTTATTGTAAATAAGTAATTTGCCCAACGAATTTTTGCAATAGAAAGCCGGTCTAACACTATCCGCGAGTTGTTTTTTAATTTTAAAGCTTGCACAACCTAAATAACTAATTCTATACCAGTTCCTAGGTTGTCCTGTGTCTTTAGACAAGTTCCCGAAATATAGCATATTTTCTGCTAATTTACTTTGTTTTTTTGATACAAGACTATCCATAAGAGACGCCTCATAGGCATTATTAATGGCAATTTCTTAATAATACTTAGTTGGTTTTCAAAATTAAATTTACTTAGAGGTATAGTGACTGATCTGTGAACCTGCGAATGGAAAGCAGCCAATTTATATGAGAGAGGATGCATTGAATTATTGTTTATGACAGCATCTGAAAATGTCGATTTGATACGAACGCCTGAAGGTGCCGAAAGGCGAAACCCGGGTCGTTAGTGACAAAATACATGAAGGTGTACAAAATCTCAATAACTCAAATTTGATACAATATAATTGTCAATAAGATAATAATTATGAATATTTGAAGAAATTGAAACAAAGATGTAAAAAATTAAACAGTTTATACAGTATCAACCATGACCATATTTGATAATGATAAATGAATATTGAAATTGTATAAAATGTCATGGCGAATAAAAACAAAAAGGCAACAACATGTTATTAGTATATGTGTTGGTGACTTGATTGAATGGACGCCTAGTTCATGGGCATTTTTTTAAATTAATTTTCATATCCGTAATTCTTTATGAAATGTCTTATGTAAATAGGTGTCAAACAGTCATTATTTGAAACACGTTTAATGCGAACTTTCGATTAATTGGATTTGCTATCTGGCACCTTTTTGCAATAAATTTTATCGTAAAAAGCGCAGTGTAAATAAATTAATAGTAGGAATTTTGTGAACAGCAATTTATTAACATTCTTACTGTGTACTATATCAAAAATATGAGCTCGTTCTAAGCGTTGGTTCATTTTGACGTCATTGTTTTATATTGATAAGAGGTTAGTATTTTTGTAGAAAATAAATTAAAGCAATAAAAAAAATGGCAGCAATATCTTATACTTGGGTTGAGTTTAATGTAAACTATTGGTGGCAAAGACAGTATATTCATAAAATATAATATAATTTGAGATAATTATTTCAAAATATTATAATATGATCAGGCTCTGATAATAAATAGTTGAATAAGTAGTAAAAGTTTTTTTTTAATACAACAATCAAACAAAATTATTCACTTCGAAATAGTTTTGAATATCAATTATTGATCTCGCATTGATATACCAATTAAATTACTAAGCAGTGCATTAATTATTTTTGTAAAATGAAAATACAACCTTCACAAATCATAAAGCATTTTTATATAAAGTACATTCCAAACCAAACAACAACCATTAATAAAATATGTGCAAGTCATTACAACATAACAACAGCTATCGACCATTAAATATGCGTGTCTATAGAAAATCGAACCCAGTTTCCCACTCACCTCATCGACACGGCTACAATAATCCCCATACCATGTATTGTTATCTAAGTTTTTAATAAAAATGAAAAAAAAAAAAATTATAATGTAGTAGGATACATTACAATGTTAAAGAACCGAAAGCATATTGTTTGGGGTTTTATATAGATAATTTCATTAAATTAAACATAATAATTTTGCGATGAAATAAGATTTTCCAAAAATACAACGATAACTTTTGATCGTAAGTTTTAAGTAAATCCGTCGGAATTATGCTTGTACTTTATGAAACATCGTGTTTCAGAAAGAAAGTAATACAAATGTATTACATGTGGGCCTAAAACGTGATTTAGAAACAGATATCTAATTGCTAGTGATCTTAGAAACCTCAAAATGCAGAAATACCTACATAAAAAATATAATTATTTTTATTTATCAATATTGTTTATGACATATAATGTAATGGTACCTCCCACAGGTCACAGAGGAAATGGCTCAATTATATAGAAGAGGTCAATAAGAAAAGGCACGCTGAATTCCATTAGAACGGCTATCACGTCTCGGCGAAATAGCAAGGATGATCAAAACAGATGCGCGGAAGTGATTATCGACGGAAGATATGCAGAAACGCGCGGAACCAGTTGAGCGTTGAGAGCCGGTTGTTGTGAGATGGAAGTGGAGCCGGTGCGCGGTGTGAACTGCGAGTGTCAGAAGTCGCAAGACTGGTTTTCAATAAATTCCTCACGCATCTTATAACTGCGGTACTAATCGACTGCGAATTATTTACTGATAAAATCACGCCTCAAAGAGATATACTCGCCCATAAGTGTGCTATGATTTTATCTGTTTTTTTCCATGTCCGCTCCCAATGTGTAGCATATGGTCTCCTAATGGAGGTATCTTGACAGAAGTTTTTCTACGAGAACTGCTTGTCACTCAGTTGCTCAAGCTCTCTTTTCTTTTTCGGAGAGAGTAGGGATAGAAGGATAAGGCTATGACAGGACAAGTGGTTAGCTAATCGCTCTCGTTACGCCCCGTGAGGATGGGATTGGTGGGAGGGAGGACTCAGACTACGAACAGAAATCCATAAATCGATTGAAAGATCAATCTACGAAAACCGTCCGCACCGAGAATTGAACCCGAGACATCCGTAACCGTAGCCAGCGACGAAACCAACTGCGCCACGGACGCCGAAAAATCTATGTACCACACTCTAAAATTAGTGATTTATTTTAAGGAAAAAATTATTTCACGAGTCGTTGGAAAAAACATAGTCAATATAAAATTAAAGTTCATAATTTTGTTATTCCACTGTTTGTGCTACTAAATGTGACGCGTGTTTCGCCTCTTTGCGAAGTATCTTCAGACGAACTATATTACAAGGTTAGTTATGTCTAAGGTAAACAATGATTCCAATTCTCAAAATAAAAATGAAATTTGAAGCGGGATTATTTCTTTGTACTGGATGTAGGGAAGGGATTAGGCACAAACGATAAAAGTCCCAAAGGAAATACATTTAATAGTGGCGAACCCCCTGTACTATTTTAAAAATAAAACACAATTCATGTGTACTACTTCCACATATTTATAATGATCAGGACCGGTTTCGCTCATCACGAGCATTATCAACTGATGATCATCAGTTGATAATGCTCAATATGTGGATTTAGTACAAATGAATTGTGTTTTATTTTTTAAAATATAATGTCTTTCCACCAAGAATTGACAGTTAACACCTTAAAAGTGACCCCTGTACTATTATAAATGTTATTTACTAATAATTTACAATTAACGGTTTTATTAATTCTTAAAAACTGTAAACTATTTATTTTAATTTCTGTATTATTTACTCTATGGAGTATATCTACATGATTATTTTTGTTAAACTTATGATAATATTCAATTAAATGATTTGCAAGCTATTACTATTGCGACATTATATGTTAAAACATATAATCATTACTATATAATTTAAGACATTGACTGAGGGTGCTTGATGGAATTTCAATATTAAATTTGGATTATTGAGATTTTGAGAAGTTGAAAAGCGGCAATCGCCTTCGGCAATTCGCCACTCTGTTAATATGGTGTTTACAAAATAAGGATTAGGGCGATTTCCGAAATTTTAACTCAGGTATCGGTGTGGCTCTCAGACGTATAATGTATTGCCTCGTAAATGATATTTGTCGCATTTGTATCTTCTATATAAGCGTTAGACACTGCTTACTGTCTCTCAGTTCGAGTCCATTCGTGTGCTCGAATGCCTGAAGATGCCGAAAGGCGAAACCCGGGTCGTTAGTGACAAAATACATGGAAGTGTACAAAATCTCAATAATCCAAATTTAAAAAAAATATATAATCATTACTATTGAGATATAGTATATTTTAAAAGATAGTTAAACGTAAAGTTAAAGTAAAGTTAAACTCCATAATTTAAAAATAACAACCATCCTCTCAGAAATACTCAAAATATATTAAAATTTATCGATAACAATGTGAGACACACACAAAAGTGTATTAGTGTCGAAACAGTGCACAGTTAGGTACCACTAAAAATCCTATTGAAGAAATTAATCAGACGTCAAGTATATTAAAAGAAAAATAATATCGTTGCTAAGCTAAGAAAACATATCATATTTGACTTTCGTAATATATCTAGCGAAGGCTATTAACCTATTTAGGAAAAATGGGACAGAATATAGTGAACTATACTCTGTCTCATTTTCACATCACCCTCAAATATAATGTAAAAAGATTTGAGTATGGATAAACGCTGACCCAAAATCGCAAAGCAATAATTAAATATAACCTAATATTATATTGATAGAAAATGTGTCTTCTTGCGTTTTTTGGAAGCTCATTTTCGGCGTATTCTTTAAATTAAATTCACGTCGATATATAATATATATATATCAATAAAATATCTCTCAAAGTTCGTAAGACAATTCCATTCTACACAGGAAAAGTAGATCAATAATATAAACGCGTAACCTATTTGGGTCGCGGCCAAGATATTTCGCGAAGAATAATAAATTCGCTTAAATCTTATAAGAGGATATGTTCTGCCAATTTTTGCACAATAACATTATAAGAGAATGTTATGTATACAGTATTCGAATAAACCAGGCCGAGCTTTGATTAATTTACCAAATAACAATTACAAATCAAGATTTTTGAGTAGAACTCATTGGCCGAATACCAATGACACACATGCTAAATGAATAAAATATTATGTTTGAAAAAATAAAACACAATTTGTTTGTACATGTTTGTACCAACACATGTGTATAATGATCAGGACTGGTTTAGCTCATCACTGATCAGTTGATAATGCTCCTGGTGAGCGAAACCGGTCCTCATCTTTATAAACATGTGGAAGTAGTACGAAAAAATTGTGTTTTATTTTTTAAATATAATGCCTTTCCAAAAAGAATTGACAGTTAACACCTTAAAAGCGAAAATATTATGTGTCAAACAAAACATTTAAAGTGTTTTTTGATAGTTCAATAAGTCCACAAATATATTTTGGCATTTCTGAGATTTAATCATCACTTCATATTGTATATCTTAGTGTGGTAATAGACGCTGAAATGCGGATTTGGCAGAATCGATGGAAAAATTCTTCAAAGGTCAGAAAACTTAAAAAATCTTTTCGAAAATAAAGTGGTTAATGGCGATGTTTGACTCCCGATCTGGCCATGATCACTTCGCTGTCACGCTCTTCCAGCTTGGCCGGTTGATAGATAGTCCAATATTTAAATGCGGAAATATGATTCAGGATTCTGATCGCATTTTTTGGGAATGTCAGGACATGAACGACGAACGGGGAAAATTTCTCAAGACGATACGAAAATCAGTCGAATCTGTCGGCCCCTCGGTCATGTCTACTTGGTTGCATTTCTGATAAATTAAAAGACATAAAAAAAGAGTACACGGCGTCCCATGGAGAGCGAATAGAACTCAATTCATTGTATTATTATCCAAATTCTTTGTATTATTATTTATTATTAAGTCCTGCACACTAAAGTGTATGCAATCAATTTCTCCTCGGACATTCCTGGAAAAAAATTGAAACACGCATAACGTTGTTACGCTGCGGAATACACCCTGTAAGAAGAGGGTGAGGCCGTAACGGGTGGTGGCAGGTACAACGTTGAGTACCCGACGGGGAAAAATCGAAGCAAAACTAATAAAAACGCTCATAAATACAACAGCCTAACATTCCCACGGTGAGATTTTGTAAAGAATTCCCGACAATCGGTTAGGCCTGACGATTTACCGCTTCCGCGTAAGAAACATTACTTGCGAGTGATGGAAGAAAGATCGAAATCGTTGTGAGATTATTTAATGGTCGAGCATATGAGAGAAAATTATTTTATCTGTCAGGTAGAAAAGTTACAATTTTTTGGAGGTATGAAAAATTTTATCACAATATCTTTTATCAGAATTATTTTTAATAGTTAATATGAACAAATACAACTTTATATATGAAATATTTGGTTACTTACAATAGATGGTTAGTTTATATACTAATGATTGCGTAATATTCTTAATATAGATAATAATATTATATTAAGTCGGCGAATAAAATATTAATATTATAATTAATTTATAATATTTTCAGAAATTCCTGATTTCACGGCTGGGTAATAAGTATAAGACATAGTTTTTACATAATGTTCTATATTTATAAACGATTTGATATACTTTTGCTTTAATGATTCAACATGTAAAACAACTTATGTGTTATGTGCAACTTATAATTTGTTCAGTAAATAAATGTTTAAGAGGTCAGTAATTATTTATAAAAGCGGTTAGTAAATATAATTGTTATTTTTGTCAGTAACTTAATTAGGTTGTGACCGTTTTGAAGAAATTGACGAACGCTTCATCAAACAACTGCCAACATATATACAAATCATTTTGATATATTGCTGAGAATGTATTTATTTTACTGAGCAAATTATTTGATAAGATACTTACCAAATCAATACAAGCGTGAATTGCGTGCAAAAACTATTGTTGCACACTGTTGATTAGATCACACGTCGATCGCCGCGGTATTCGGTTGACGAATTGGATTTTGACCAATAAAGAACAAATAATTACACTTGTCTCAAATACCTCACAATTAAAAATGTATGGGTAATTGTTGTCTCAACTCTGTCGGTATGGAATGTATCGAGTCAAAGGGCAAAGCAGCGCGTTTTGATCCTCACTAGCCGGTATCGCTTGCAGCAGTGTCACTGGCGACCGGTCTGAGTCACTTTGATTAATTTTATTGCCAAAACTTCAATTAAAATAAAAACAATATTTGAACATAAATTGTTAATTGCCATGCTAATTTGATGTTATTAAAAATAGATTTACAGACATATTAAAATTATTTAATTTGTTAATATATATTTAATTGAATATTTGAAATTTGCATTTTATTTGCTATAAGAATATGTCAACAAGCGTAATGGCGTTAAAATTCTATCCGCAAACACCTGGAGTTTACATTAACGAAGATAACCCCGTTTGATCCCCACCGAATTAATTACTTAACATTGAAACATTACTAAAATTGCAATACATATTCTAGACCCAATTAGCGAGTAGAATAACGATTCAAATAAATATAATACACTAAATGATTAAAGGCACTAAATTAAAAGAGACAAATATACTGAAAACAATACGTGCAAAATTTAACATCCTTCAAGTGGAGTGACGGAACATTGATGATGCTATGCCGTTTGTATCACAGGTACTCGTCCGGTGTTTGTTGTCAGAGTGCTGTGGCCGCCATACAAGCACGAGGCAGACGAAGAAGACTGATAGTGGCCGGGCACCTGACCACGTGTGGAGCGAAAAGAGCGGTCCACCTACAGCCCGCGGGTACACCCAAAAGCCCACTCTAAACGACTCGAAACGTCAGGTGAACAAAGCCCCGGCCGACTACACAAGTAATAAAAAAAAGTTTGGGCTTATTTGCGCTCAGAACTCCAGTGCGCACAAATTTAGCTTTGAATATTCTGTATTATTTGTCTATGTACTATTCAATCCGTGGCGCATTTATCGAAGGAACGCTTTAAACAAGTGCGAGAAATCCGCGAAAACATTTTGAATCATAAGACACAGTCCTAGAAAAGGGGAAAACATATTTAAAAAATGATATCTTTGATAATATATTATTTGCTTGCATTACACGCCCAAACGCAAACATATTTCAATGGCCCTTTATACTTGTTTTCAACTGTATAATATATTTAGGACTTTAATTATTATTGAATTAATTTATCGCCGTTATAACTAGCTTTATATAGTGCGAGTGTTCCTAAAGTCAGCTGTCGCCAGTGGTCGGCCTTTTGAGCTTAAAACTTAAATAATAGTGGATACATCTAAAAAACAAGTTTTTAAAATTCGTAGAAGTAGTCTTGCCACTTGCCAATGTATATCTGCATTATACTGACCTATATGATGCAATACGCAATTGAAAAAAGCACATTTTGACTTCGCAAGTTTCGACAAATTCATGTGTATGGAGATCACTAACAAAATATACTTTATATTGTCATGCTTTGCATCAGTATGTCTTTTATTGTTCTCTCTAGTCTCTTTAAATTCGTTCGCGAAATTTATGAAGTTTCAAAGTGCTGGCCGCACACTGGGCAACGAAAGACTGACCATTGGAATTTGAGGGCCGACCACTGGGAGAATCAGCATTTTTTTGTAAACTTCTATTATTTTATACTTGGTACAATATTAACTATTTTATTTTTAGTTGGTTACATTATTTAATCCCTGTTTAATGGAATAACAGCAAACAAAATATGTATTTATCATTCATTGATTCAAAATCCCTTTTGAAAGCACACCTGTCGCTTAACAGGCCGACCACTGGCGAAATGACCCTAGTGTAGTTATTTAGTGTAAGAAGAGGGTAAAGAAGCAGGTACCATTTTTTTAATTACCATTGAAGAAAATAAAGGCGACGGATTAATTAAAACACCTCTCTATATGCCGTTAACATTGAATGCAATAAGCCATTAAGTTATGTACATTGGGGAATATCAATATCGATATAATTTAATGAAAATGAACATGAAATTATTTAGATGTTTAATTAAGGTTTAAAATATTTAAATATACATTATATTTTATTTGACATCGCGAGCGGTCAATTGCACGATTGAAAGCAACTGGAGTAGCGGGCACATTGAAAGTCTTTCATACTTTGCTTACGTTAAGATCTCGTGCCCTATATTATTTCATCGGCTCGACTACAACAAAACCACCTGATCAAAGAGCATCAATAATAATTCTCTCGGATTATTTATTATAATATCGACATCTCTGCGAGGTGCTGACGCTCCGTCTCATTCGAAAAGCAGCCGCACAAATGAAATATGTATTACTGGTTTAGTACGAGATAGACGACTCAAATTGAAATCTTCATATGTGAAATAATGACAGCAGTGACTTTTCGTATGACTTGCAAGATCAGTTTTCATTTCAATTATATTTGTCGAGTTTGATATCAAATAACTAATTTATTTTTTGACCACTCATTTCATCAGTGACACACATAGTTTTATGACGGAGATGTACATTCGAATGTATACTCACTTGCATTATAAATAAATTGATTTTGTATCGTCAATCATTCGGCAAGACCAGAAAAAACAACATCAAAATAAAAAAAATACTGTAAATAAATGAGTATCTACATATTTTTAAAATATCCTTTACTATTGTAAAGATCTGCCTGATCTGTATCTGAATGGTTAACGTCGTCCTCTTCGGTTGTGGTGTCCACGGGTTTAAGTCCCAGTAGGGAAACTTTCATATATTGAATCTCCAATCCTAAAATAGTACACACGAAATAATTATAGTATGACACACCCTGGTTTTTGTTAAGTATAAGTGTCATTAGTGTCCTGAACTGAAATCAGCCAGCGGCAACAGCAATATTTCGCAGAAAAGGCTATTTCTTGTTGCCAGGCGTTCAAATAGCCCCCGGTTACGTCCGCTGGACGAGTCCATTTTTACGGAAAGGGGTAGCTCCATCTTTGCAGGGAGTTTTTTTAATTTTTGTAGACAGTCGATTACGATCTGCCGAGGCGGACGAGCGAGGTCTCATCGCGGCGAAGGTGACGTGACGATGTGAACTGTTTTTTTTTTTTTTTGATTTGCATTGGACTTTATTCATTTGTATTATAACTTAAAGTAAATTCAGTTGCTAAGTAAATGTAAATGTAGAATTAATTTTATGTGTTAAGATTTATATATTTGTGAAATGTTAAACCACTGCATCTTGAATGGAAAATAAATAAGTTTTGAACCGGATTCGAAATGGTGTTTGTCTGAGATCAGCCCTTCCAGTACTCCGGATAACCAGCCGCTCGCCTCTCTTCGATCCGGGGTCTTCTCAAGTAATTAATAGCAAAGGGAATATATAGCTTGTAGCAAATTTAAGACAATTATTAATATGGAATACATAGTTTACAAATGAAAATTCATTTAATATTAAGTAGCAAAATAAAATTAAAAAATTGATGTGTTTGTAAATACCATTGGTAAATTTAATTAGTAACGCGTGTTTCATCGATTTGAGAAGTGCAGCCATAACGGAAAGAAGCGCAGAAATTGAGATTTGGAGTTTTTATATTGTACAATAAATGCCACAAATTGTAATCAGTATCACTTTAAGATGTTAACTGTCAATTCTTGGTGGAAAGACATTATATTTTAAAAATTAAAACACAATTCATGTGTACTACTTCCACATATTTATAATGATCAGGACCGGTTTCGCTCACCACGAGCATTATCAACTAATACAAACATAAAAAGGCCTATTTGTATAAAATTGAGTGTTAAAATTATATACCTTATATAAATTATATATTTAAAAAATAAAACACAATTCATTTGTACTACTTCCACATATTTTTAATGATCAGGATCGGTTTCTGATCAGTTGATAATGCTCGCGATGAGCGAAACCAGTCCTGATCATTATAAATATGTGGAAGTAGAACAAATGAATTGTGTTTTATTTTTTTAAAAAAAGTAAACAGTATCGTTATAAGAATAATATTTTCATAATATTATCAGCTGCTTGCCTTTTTAAAACATGCTCAAACGAGAATGTACCTATCAGTTTCAGTATGATCATGATTTACCCGCGAATATTTAATACCAGTTTTACGATCGGCATCAACATGTGTTACTATGTCAAGACGTAACGGTTAATTTTAATATCGTCTTGTTCTTAGCGTAATAAGCTTTTTTATAATCGCCGTTTATGTTAATAATACATTCTTTGGAATCAAAAAGTCGGATCTAATAATTGAAATTAAATCCAAACATCGCTCCTAAACAAGCATGATTGAGCTTTTGTATTAATATTGTGCGCGAAATGCGTACAGAATATTTTATTTTCTCAGCGCTTGAGAACGGAAAATAGGTCAAATTAATATTTCATCGGTTTGAATATTTAAGCTCAAATTTTTTGCACCTCGAACAACTGTAATTAATTTTTATAAGCCATCAATTTAACATATTGCATTTGAGTGTTCGACACAGATACGTAAGAATATTTTTGTAATAACCAAATTCACAGCAGCATATCAACAATAAAACAGAAATTCAACACTACCGTAAACTTTCAAATAATATTCTTTCGATAAGGTGAAATAAAAATAAACTAAAACTTAATTTCAAAATAAACATATAGTTAATTGTCTATCTTTGGGAATTTGGATTAACAATTTAGATGCATAAAATAATACTAAATTTGATGATACTACATATCAGAATAGAAAATTACGGTGGCTGTGTTACTAAATGTTACAGTCTGAAGATGCTTCTTAAAGAAGCGAAACGCGTTACATTTAGTAACATAGCCAGTGGAATAACAAAGTTATCAATTTTAAATTTGGATTATTGAGATTTTGTACATTTCCATGTATTTTGTCACTAACGACCCGGGTTTCGCCTTTCGGTATCTTCAGGCATTCGAGCACACGAATGGACTCGAACTGACTGTCAGTTAGTGACAAAATACATGGATGTGTACAAAATCTCAATAATCCAAATTTGATATTGAAATTCCATCAAGCACCTTCAGTCGATGTCTTAAATTATCAATTTTAATTTTATATTAAAAATGATTTTTCACAAAGTTACCGCCGAATCCATCGAAAATATAAAAATAGAAAATTACGAGTTAAGAAGAAGAAAACTGCGTTATTTTATATTAAATAACTTAACAAAAATATTAAGTTCCACGAGGATTCTCAAATATTATCGAACACTATGTATGCATCGATAGCAATCTGGACAATCTCCAGATGATTTAAGTTACATTTGTTACCCTGTTTATTTGTATCAAGTTGCGTTGCTATCCTGTAAAGAATTGCTATGCTGTAAACAAATTGCTACGTTTACTTAGGGTGCTTGACGGAATTTCAATATAAAATTTGAATACAAAATTTCAACAATTCAAATCTGCTACGTTTATTTTATTTCGAATAAAAAAATATTTAAAATTCGAAATATAGTTTTATTGTATTTTTATTTAGGTTCCACCATTAATTATATCCTACGCAGAATCATGTTGGAAAATACATGTATACAAAATGTGTTTATAGTTGCGAAGTAATAACTTACATTACGTGAAGACATCTAACACATGTAGAATTACTTCTTTCGCCGATAATATTTAATGGGCTTAGCGAAGTGCCGCCAAGCTGTCTACCTCAACATAATATATAAAGTAAACCGTCAATGAAGAAAACGTCTGTCATATATAAGTCGTCAATAACGCGTGCGATCTCTTTGAATAATAATTACAGCTTTTATCGTAAATCATTTGAAATAATAACCTATAATCCGTTTATGAATGCGACTCGATGACTTACACCAGAATTGCGTAAATAGAGTAGTGCTTATTTATTTATCAGAAGATATGGCTGCTCTATGCTATATCATTAAGCAATAGTAATTGAATCAAATTCTTCTAGCGTGAATGACGAAGTGATTAATAGCTTGTCGTAATTTTTATTTGCTTCCACATGGTAAATCATAGTATAAATAGTCAATTCTAATATTTCAAAATTAGCGTGCTGAAAATATGCGGATAATAAAGGCGTGCTGTTGTATCTATCTTATAAATTAAATAGCGGTGTAAATTTTCCGGTATAATATAACGATCTAAATGCGCATTCGATTAAATACTTTTTCATCCTAATTTAGTGTCTCGTATAATTAATAATTATTTTTATAAAAACATCAATGTTACCAGTATTTTAGGAATATATGAATCTTTATTTAGACAATAAATTCATGTAAGATGTTATTTTTCTTCGTCAAAATTTACTCCTACGAATCATTAGGTGGCTGCGTTAAAGCCTCCATTGATTAATGATTTAATTCATAAAAAATGTCGTTCCGCCGGAAGCGCAATTCTATGTGGCGGTATTAGGTAGTCCAGACCGATACGGTCGACGGTCAGTGGAGATCGCCGAGCAGGTCATCTCGCGTAATGCAGCCTCCGGTTATTCTTGTACCGTTTCGGCGTACAAAAGGGCCGGAAACAAGCGGAGACGAACTGGCCGCGCACTACTGCTCGCATACGATTATCTTACGATGACGTATAGAGAAGTTTTTGTTTGACAACAACTGTACTATACGCATGACTGTTCATAATGAAAAACAGACATATGAATCATGCATTGTCAGCTTTTTCCTGGGGTGGAAATATACGGTTGAGATTTTATAAAGGACAGATTTATTGCAGCGCACATCATGTATCATACTAAGTCAATGAACGCGCATGCGCAAGTAGGTTTCGAGAAGGCTTAATGACTCACATCGTTATGATATGGCTTTACAAAATATACATATAAGTAAAGGAATAGGTAGACAACATAATTGATAATGACTGTTCTAAAGTCACCAGAGCATTCACTGACAACTTAAGATGGCGAAATATTATTTTCCCAGAAAACTGCAGCTACTGAATTATTTTTTTATTATATTAAATCTAAAAATAATATTTAAAAAATGGTACTTTTATAAGAATATCCAAATAGTTTTGATGATTTTTTTTATAACATTGGCTAAAGTATTAGTTTTTAGTTCAACCGATAATTATTCAATAAATACACGATGTTTTCTTTTATCACTAAATTCTAACCAATTTATATTTATATTATGCATACAAAAAGATTTACTCTCGTGATTGTTTATTTAAGTAGAATTATAATAAACTCATTTTTGAATATGAATAAAATTTATTTTTCATTACAGTATATCATTTATTGTATTTGATATATGTATGTATTAATGTTTCGACTTCTCGGAAATACTTGTAAAAAATATGTAACGTTTAAAGATATACCTTTTTTAGTCGTCGTTTATGTCAATAAATTATCGTAAAATACAATATCTACGTAGGCCGATACTAGATTATGTAGTGTAAAATATCCAAACAGTATAAATATAAATCATATCACCCACACGCGCACAGTGCATTTTGGTCGACTTTTTATAACATGACAAAATTATTTTAATAGAGCAATTATTCAAAAAAAAAAAAAAAACATCGCATACGTGTCAATAAATTTAAGCGGAAGATAGCGAAATACGTATAAGACATGACAAGCAACAAGTAACAATGAATGTTGATGAAGTGTTCCAAAGAAGGTTTGACAATGAAGTTATCTTACAACGTTTATCGATTCCTGACTATCTATGATTTCGAATGACAAACTGTGCTCTTTTCGTGTGGGAATTATTTAAAATACCGGTTGCTGAGGGAATTGAGCCGCAGTAAATGGCCGACGCAACAAAAGCGATAGTGGGTCACACGAAATACACTCGAAACTCGCTCGCGCCTCTTTTCATTAGCGATGATATGATTTGTCTTTGACAAGCTTACAGCATGATGTACGTACAATAATTATCGTAAAAACCTGCTTACAACGATAATATATTATTATTTTTTATGTTATATATGTTTTATACTTTTGCAATGTGAAAAACGTTTGAAACATTCTAAAAAATGGCAAGGAAGTCAACCTAGTAAGTTCAGACAAAATCTATTTTAATACGTCAAAAAATAGTGCTCGTTTGAATCACTCTCGTCCACGCAGAATATGCAGAATATGTAGACATCTGAAGTAATACGGTTGAAGATTCTTAAAGCTCTTTATAGTGCCATCGCCATTGGCAGACCGGTTCTACACGTTGGAAAACAAACAATTTTTGTCCAAGATTCCTCAAAAATGATCACCAACATAAAATTTGATATTCTCAAGAATGGCGGAGTTCTCATTTTGGCCTCGTATAAGTCGAAAGATATATGTGGCTAGATACATTTCACTTTGAGCGTTCGAACTTATAAACGTGAGCATTGTTGATATCGTTATTAAATATTACTACAATGTTTTCAGAATGTATGTCAATCTTAATCGAGATATTGTACAGTTTTTTATTGCAAGTCGAAGAAACACAAAACTTACCTGATTTGCTTGATGATCATATTCCAAGAATAAAGTTTTTTTAGTTTGACATTAGCTTATAATTCTTTCGAGTACACATTGCAGCTGTGCAATGTTTTTCAAGACTGAATGATATTAATAAAAATGTATTGAACAAATTTCAATAGGTTTCGTTGTTTACCGTGCGTTGATGTTTTTGTCACAGTAATTGTGGACATTAAATGTGTTCATCAAAACGCGTGAATTATCGATGTCGCAAAACATCAACTGCTTTTATTTTATTCAATAAATTTATATTGAAATATGACATATTTATAGCCTAGACTTTTCTCGGGATTATCTTATAAAAACTGCAATTAAAGTGTAAAATACATAACGAATTTATTTAAACAGATATTTCAAAGTAAATGTAAATATACTTCAAATCACGTCTCACGTTGCATGACAAACATGCTGTACTATTTGACAGATTAATCATTTTAAACCGCTAGTCTAGTGCTATCATTAAACCTTAATGTAATAATTCCAAAAAAAACATTAAATTAATTTATCATGTGGCGAGCGTCTCACCTCGCCGTACTCGCTCAGATGGAGGCTTACTCGCAATGGCAATAATGACAGGCAGCGAGCGCTCTCTGCACACAGACTGTGGCCGCGGATTGATCTGTTCACCGCATCTTGTGTCGGCCTATAATTATCCGTCCCATGTTTTATGAAGAATGGATTGAGAATTGTTTCAAGGCCGATCGGAGAATCCAGATCGAACGGTTAAGCTCGACTTTGTTTTAGATTAATAAACTCGATCGGAGAAGTGCGTGAGACGGCTTGCTCGCTCCGCGATGAAGTTTCCCAGGCGGCCTCTACATTATTTCACCTGGTCAGGAATGGATAATCTCAATGATATGGAATATAGTAGAGTGATATAAATAAAAAAACAATAACGTTTTAGTAACGAGTTATAGAAATTATGTATCCCAAAACATGTGTTGGATATAGAGTGTAAAGAAAACTACATATGTATTAAGTGAATGCACTATATAATATGGTTAAAATATTTTACAAAAAAATGACAAGCCACTGAACTATTTTATAACATAATCTCAAAGTGTATAAACGTTGGTTAATAAAATAGGATTACGATCAACGGTAGATATGTTAGAATTTCGAAATTATGTTAATCGGTCCTATTATATGAAAAATTTATTAAATACGTATTCATATACATATTGTAATATAAGAAAAGAGCACATCACTTTGGATAAAACACTTACTTATACAAAATGCTTCACATAAACATGGCAGAAATAGATGTAATATATAAAAAGTTAAGCAATATTAAAGTGTAATCTTAGTGTAGAGAGTAACAATATCTGGTGAGTATTTTTAAAATATGTATCTAGTGTAATAATAGTACAAAAACTACACCGCATTTTAAGTTGAACTGTAAAAGTTTCCCTAATGCAATATTTACCAACTTATCAAAGACCGATAGTGATGATGATAATTATTTATTTCCTGAAGTGATCAAAAAATTGCATTGAACGCTTCACGGCATCGCAACCGACACCGTTTTAAGCGATTCGTAAACTTTATCGATTGACCTCAAATGTACACGATTTGGAGAAAAAAATTAACGGCGTGCATTAGTTCGATCGTCTCACAATCATTTATCACAGAATGTGGATCTTAAAAATATTATTTACGATGAGGAATGGTTATTACCGTGATACGATAATATCGACACACGGAGCATTATGTAAGAAGGCCGGTCGGTGCCTACGTAATTCAAAAATGAACTTCAAAACAAAATGTATTTGTAAATGGAGCACGCCATTTTTCCCACGGTAAAGTCTACACTTTTTGCTATGTATTTTAAAATCTTTGTACTAAAAAACTAAATAAAACCATCTTATTTACCAATAGATTTACCGCATATCTGTTCATGTAATAGAATATTTATTCAGATTTTTATTGTAAAACTGAAATTCAAATAAATTTTCGAAGAGAACATTTTTCGAGAGGTAAAAGTATCATTCACCCTTCTTTATAATCAACTTGAAGCATCAAGAATCATGCAAGACGACAGATATATCGCTACGCAAAAATAAATGGAGTATTAGTTTGCAATTAGCAGTCACCCGAAACAAAAAGAAGCCAAGTATTATATAGTACTTCAGATTTAATACATCTGTCCAAAATGATTACATATGCTGTCTTTGCAAAAAATAGTATGCTCTTTTCAAACGTTAAGCATTATTACGTTGTTAAATATGAGTTAATATATATGTCCACTAGAGGTCTGCACGGGCCGAAATTTGATGAAATTACCAGGCCCGAGCCCGTTCACTTCAGGCCCGACCCAGCTTGAGCCCGAGTCTTAATACCACACTTGTTACCCGAGCCCGACCCGAAGCCTAAATTTATATATCTCGGCCCGAAAAAAACCCGATGTAAAAAAAAATGCAGCATAAAATTGATTAACGTACCTACCCAACTTTTTCACATGTAGAAAAATCTATTATTTCACGGAATGATTTCCACACATAGCCACTGTCACCACTTTTCAACATTTTCTTTATATCGTTGAAACTCATTTTTAACGAATCTTTTATATTTTTTTATAATGAATATTTCGGCACACGGAACAGTCGACTATCTAAAACGAATAGATACTGAATAATATCACACTTTATTCGTTTACGAACTATTAAAACTTACTATCGGTTTCAGGTTACCAAAATATATAATGATGTCTCCATACTTATCAAATAAAAGACACTATTGTGTCCAATGTTATTCGAAACGTAATAAATTATTTTATTTATTGCCTTTTTGCTATCAATAATGGCAACAGTATTTAGTTATCAAGAGTACTCATGATCCGAACATAGTCCGAAATATTTTTCAGAAGAACAAATCCCTTACCCGGGCCCGAACCCGAATATCAATTGTCTCTACCCGCCCGAACCACGTAGAGGCCTACGGGCCGAGCCCGGGCCCGTGCAGACCTCTAATGTCCACTAATATATTTGTGCAATCATTTTTTATTAATAAAGATTTATGAGGTAAAGTAAAAATGTAATTATAAGCATTCATTTATCAGTGGGCAACTATCACAAATACTTAACATCAATGCATATGAGGAATTGCTCCAAGAGTTTTTGTTCTTTTGTGAGGCAAAGTTTTTACTTACTAAGAAAAATTACGCAAACCACAAATGTTTGTATTACAAAACAAAAACCTCCAGATAACGATCATTTGCGTCGGATTTACCAACCGAGTAATAATTATATTTTATAATTCCAGTTTCTTCAGCTAAACGACCAAGGTTTTAATCGATGTCGTTAGTATTATGCCGGATTGCGCTTCGGAGAAAAGTCTTACAGATAGATGTAATAATATACTTTAAATAATAGTTACCGACGCCGAATAATTGAGAACGCACGGAGAGAAATGAATAAAAAAACAAATCTAATTGTGTGTAATCATTTTTGCTAATAAACCTATCAATTTATATGAGATTTAGTGGAACCGTGGCAATTTATACTTAGAATCGACTTAAAATAAAATACTAACGAATGCTGAGATCTAGATTTCAATAAAAGGCTCCCTATCTCTATTTTCTTGATCATTTAAAGTGCACAGGTAGCAGAGCCACTATACGGGTTGTATTGTAGAGCACATCTGATATTGTATAATATATTGGAAGGCCACCTGAGCACCTGCTATCGACTGGTGAACCATTACTTCGAGCCCGGGGTTACTAGATTTCAGATATCTGTAATAGTCTTAGGCGTTCAAGCTCTTCCGAGCGTACAGTGTTTGTGCATACGTTTATGAACGGGATGTGAGTGGGGTTATTAATCATAGAATATTTGATCAAAAAAAGCTTCATTAACCAAATCTTTGTCTAATAATAACTTCAATTTAATCTATTAGTGAATATATCAAAATAAGGTAAATATTGATCTTTGGACTCACTAAGCGAATAAATAATTATTTGGAAGAGGGAAGCCAACGGAATAAAAATGAGGATATGGACAAATCATTAGTTATTTTTAAATATATTTTTTCAGAAACTGATTTCTAATAATTTTATGTGTAAAAAAATAACGATAAATTTTCAAATCTTTATTATAAGATCAATTTAGTGTTTATTATTAGTATTGTTTAAATTACGATTATTTTCTATTCGATGGTTGATTACTTTTTTTATCTTGTCATTTATTCCAATAATATTCAAAATATCTTTTTTCAACGAACATAAAGGTTTGGATTATTGAACTTTTGTACACTTCCATGTATTTTGTCACTAACGACCTGGGATTCGCCTTTCGGCATCTTCAGGCATTCGAGCGTACGAATGGACTCGAACTGACTGAAAATACATGGGAGTGTATAAAATCACAATAATCCAAATTTTATATTGATATTCAATCAAGCACCCTCAGTCAATGTCTTAAATTAGAACATAAAAGTGTTACTGACTGATAAAATAATGTAGGTAACATTGAATATAGCCTTACTACACGTGGAATTCTCAAATTATTAAAAAACGAATGTAGGTAGTACAGAAAAAATAAATACGAGATAATAGTATGAACGAACTACCAGCACGGAGAAACGAAATAATCTCGAAAGATTTGCTCTGCATCTTTTGTTCACACAGAAATTATGCACGTGGATCTTGCACAATCCACCTGATAACGGTTATACGAGAACATAAGAGGTCTGCACGAACCGGGATTGTTCCGCAGGCCTCTACCCGCCCAGGCCCGAATGTAGCGTTCGGGTTGGTTACTGCGACAAAGCTGAAAAAGAGTTTATTTTTTAGAAGAAACAAAAATAAGTTATCAATTTACAACAATTTTAAAACGGGAGTTTTTTTTTCAATTCTGTTTTTAATATGGTGTTATTATACTCTTTTATACATTACTGTATAAATATTGTATAAAAAGTCATCTCAACATTCATGAATGAATAATATACTGCCATCTTTTCATTGGCTTGGCTTTGATTTATATGTTTCCTTTAAACATTCAACAATTCCTTTTCGGACTTCATTGGGTACATAAATAAATGTGGGACTTGGTAAATAATAAAGTTTCGGCCCTTGCAGACCTGAGAACACTGATGTAAGAGTCAATCTAAGTCAATGATAAGATGAGAACTCAAACAATTTATTTAAAACGAAAATAATGTGTCATGACATTTGATTCGTATGTCTTTATAGTGCGAGAAAAGGTTTATTTGAATGAACAGAACGTGAAATAAAGTAGTCTGGCTTAAAGAGCCAACTAGCGAATAAATATTGTAGTTTAAGAAGAATATTTGAAGAAATATATGCCCCTGTCATGTATGATTGCTGAACTATATTAATAATCAAAACAATTTTACTAAGCAGATGGTTTTTACGAGCCTTTATACAATATTATATTGTCGTTACAAATACTTACAAAAAATAAAACTATTTTAATTTCGAAAAAAAAATTCCACACCAGAAACTTCTAATGCTTCCGTAAAAAAACCTAGTAGGGACATTTATCTTATAAATAATATTTGATAACATTTTTATTCCACTGGCTGTGTTACTAAACGTGACACTGGTTTCGCTTTTTTAAGAAGCATCTTCAGACTGTCTGACGTGTCACATTTAGTAACACAGCCAGTGGAATAACTAAGTCATCAATTTTAATTTTATCAATCAAAATTAATTTCCACAAAGTTACTTCTGAATCCATCGAAAATATATGGACTGTATAAGATTTAGTTGTGGTGAAGCTACATATTTAATTAACTTAGATTAGTGAGATTTAGTCGATTTTATCACGTAAGGTAAAAAAATAGCTGAATCAACAACTCGACTCTTATAATATTTATCTTATTTATCTATTAAGGTAGTGGTAATCAAAGAACTTGGTATGAGCTTTATGCCGAGACCCTTGATTACTATAAAGCATATAGTGAGCCAGGCCGCAGGCGAACAAGGAGGGAATGCCTCGTTCGGATTAGAATCTTTCAGATATAACAAAAACATAGATGTTGAAAAAAACGCTGCGAGATCACGTTACAATAAAAGTTGAGAAAAAACTAACGAATGATCGAAACTACATGATAGAAGTGATATGAGTAAGTGGGTCGGCTGGAAACGTCAATATGCGTCTCTCTCAGGAATTTTGAAGCGAGTGTACATGGACAGATAGATTTGTTTGTTTTATTACCATGCATGAGATGTTTTATATTTTAAATCTTCAACTCGTATAACCTTCACTTGAAATTTGCACGTGTAAATAAATGAACACCGTATTAAATGTCGTACACTTTTGTAAAATCGTGTTTCGAGTTTCCAACATGCGTGTCTACATTTGAGAAAAATATTCAGAAGGTGAATTTAAATTCTATAGCATTTTATGCGTTAAATGACAAACAATTTATTCAAAATTGTTTGGTGTAAAATTTGATAAAATGAATTCGGTAGGACTTCCGACATATTTCTCAGAAATTCTTTTCTAGAACATAAGATACTTCCTTTGCAACTTGGTTGCTTCGCCTGACGTTTTGACAATATTCCAATTGACCTACGACCACCTGGTCTACTACCTTGGACTTACTTCACTATTCTATTAAAATGACTTGTGCATCAGATTGATGCACACGTCTGATTAATATAAACTATACTTTCAACATTTTAAATAAATGAAAAATATTTTGTGTAATAGCCATTAACTACTGCTGTCTTCATAAGTTAAAATCTGTAAGGTTCTTGTTCGGTAAATGTTGCAACACGCAACAGTATGGTGAACATACAATGTACACAAGGTTTTGGAGAACGCAATACGTATTCCGAGAAGCTAGAGAATATTAAATGTATACGATGGCAAGTGGAGTACAAATCTAAGGCGGCGATTAGATCGGCTTCGTTGGGGTTCCATTGTCCGGCCGCTGAGCGAATTCAAATATATGAACGAAGAAAACTTACACATTTTATTTTTTTATAATTATGAACTTATTCGTACGTTAAATGTAATGTATAGATCAGATAATATATTAAGATACAGTTATTATATCGAATAAACTTGATTTAAACAATTTAAAATTGTTTACTTCGTAAATAATATATTCGATATTCCTATGAGTGAAATACTCGGAAACTACAAGATGAATGAACCGTACAAAAATAATTCAATCTGGATACGTATAACGAAGCTGCTTGACACTCATACATAGTATTACAAAAACATATATTTACAAAGATATCAATAATCTTACTTTAATATTCAAAATGAATAATCACAAATTAACATACGAATCAATTAAAATAATTAAATTAATAAACTTCATCGTTTACTATGCTAAAATAGTCCAATGTTCGACTCACACAACACAAGCAGTTCTCTAATGTTGAGATAACCTCCATAAGAAATGCATATGCTCCACATGGATATAAAAAGTTATATGTCAGCAGAGGCATTACAGCGGAAAGAGGAATACTTGAACTACAGGAATAATGCAAAGGAATCATGGATGAATATAAATAAAGATACATTTAGAAAGAGCCACTGATAAGTCGGGTAGTGTCAGAGTGCTCGTGAGATCTACGATGATAGATCGTCATTAAAAGGTAAGTAGGTACACTGTATAAAACGTTTTATAATAATGACACAGAATAACGTCACAGAAGATGTGGTAACGTGTTTGATGGCGTCTCATTTTCATCGCTCGATTTTGAGATTGTCATCGATCGTGCATAGTTGAGCCTCAATATTTCCATTTCACAGTTGAACGCAAATCGGTCGAGACAGAGGGCGGCATCGGTGCTGGACGAGTCCTGGGGCGACATCAGACCGTGACAGCGAAGCGAGGACCAAACTCTGCAACTCCATTAATTCGATATGCATTCCGGCTACGCAGGAGATAGGTCGCCTCAATGTTTAGAATCGATTAAGCCGTTTGATTATCCACGCCCTACGCGTTTTTATTGACCCACGGTTGCACAATCCACGGCGATATTTTTTCCTCTACTCATAATAACAATGGGTTAGTGAGAAACACGGCGGCTTGTGTGGGACAAAAATGTCTAAACGCCTTCGTTTCCATCATTTTTGGCCATTCACTTAATTGCGCGCATAGCCTGTAAGCCGCAGGTTATTAGTTAATTTATAAACAATGCAATATCTGCTCGTTTTTATCAATTCCGTCTATGTATGCTATTCTTAACATATTGATACAAACATAGCCTGCCCTAGAATAAAATTATTAATATTTACAAACTGCATTCCTTCGTCACTATTTATTTTATCATACTGCATTCCACTTTAGATGTTTGACAGAGTGCTATCTGCATTATGTACTAAAAAGTTATGAATGAAATTGGGTAATCAGACACCAATAATGTAAATATTTAGTTTTGGGAAAATATTTAATAATGGAATTAATGACTACATATTCATAAATGGATTCATACGGCTCAATACAGTATGTCATTAAAAATATTGTACTGCTCTGTCACAACATTATGTACGATTGCATCTCTGACCGCGAAAGCTGTGCAGCTCTAAACTCTACTGGTAGTGATTTAACATAATTTACGTACGAATCGTTTCCGAGGACGCCCATTCGCGATGTTGAAGAGAGCTTTTAATAGTCTATATTCACAGCACTGTCTTGACTTATACTACGGAGAATTTCTCGTTTATCTTATCACCCTTAAAGCACATAATCAAAACAAGATTTCATATTTAATATTTTACAATTTTTAATTTAGGAGAGACTATTAAATTTGACTATTAGATTAAACTACTCAGATAGTAAAAATTTTCATATGTGCAAGTAGTTACAATTATTGGAACATTATAATTTGAATACAGGATAAATATGTATATGTCGATTAATATGAAAATCAATTAAAATGAATACCGTATTAGAATTAATAAATAAATAACCTATCTATGCTCAAAAAATATCATTTCACAGAAAATGCTGCGTCTTCTTTTTGTAAGCACAAAGAGATCAACAATTAAAAACAATTAGTAATTATTCTCTTATATTATATTATGATATGAAAGGAAATGCTATTGTCAGAACTGTAACTCTAAATAATGTCTAAGAGAAAAGCTGTCAAGAAAAGTCGACAATTCTCATAGAACGAGATTCATTGATATTGTATTGTTCTGTAAGGGAATTCTACCAAGTTAACTTCGATTCGACCAGTACTTAACTGTCCCATTTCTGACTTAGATATATAATATATTGACGAAGCGGCCATATCAGTACTATTGCTGTAACTAGTTGTATCACACGCTATCACTATTATTTTACATTAGCAATAGAAAAGCAACGATCAGAAAACGTTTTCGTTTGATTTTTTCATAACCAATTGATTATTTAAATGTTATCTTGTATACAATAAATCATTCATAACTAGGTATACGATATGAGAGAAGAGTGGAGCATTCTCCAACTTAAGCCTTCGTTGGCGTTGTGCAGAATAAGTCGACGCAGTGCTGAGCGGCGTCGCTTTCCGCATCTCGATCGCGCCTAATCAATCGCCCATGCACCGGAAACTCGGCAACGCCTTTTATTAATTTGACTACACTACACTGCATTGGCATCGTCTGTATTGAAGATTTATCTTTTCCTTTTCATGTGAAATACGTGAACACTGTAATAATAGCTGTTGTTGAACACTGTAATTTATGTCGTGTAAAATTATACAATCGATAGCTATGACACGTTAGAAACTGACATAAAAATATGAAAAACTATTATGTATGTATATCCGCAGTAAGCAAACTAAATATTTAACCAAGTTTCAAAAAAGTAAATACAGTTCGTTTAGTAGTACTTCCACATTTGTATAATGATCAGGACCGGTTTCGCTCACCGCGAGCACTATCAACTTAAGTTATGTAATGCTCGCGATGAGTGTAATCGGTCCTGGTATTTTAAAATTGTCGAAGAACAACAGAACAGAACAACTTTTGTTTTATTTTCTTTAATATGATGTCTTTCCAACAAGAATTGAGAACTAACACCTAACAAGTAATTTAGCTAAATGCATTTGTGTGGGTTGCCCTATTGTAGGCCAATGAATAGCTGTCAAAATTTTTTTAAAATGATTAAAGGGTATATGGTATAAATTCCATTGAAAACAATAAATGAAAAGAAAGCTGAAACAGTATTATTTTAAGTGGGAAACAAGTTGGCACGCTTGGTTTAAGAAGAAAAAAGTGACATCCAACACGGGCCATTACGGTCCAATACCAATCGAGATATGAAGTTTCAGATTAAAAAAATGTTTTAAAAAATCAAAAAACAATTCATTCGCACTACTTCTACATATTTATAATGATCAGGACCGGTTTTGTTCATCACGAGCATTATCAGCTGATAAAAATACAAACATAACAGGCTTATTTATATAAAATTGAGTGTAAAAATGAAGGTATTTAAAACTGATGGTTCATGAACTAAGACAAGAAAATACTGATTAGCAAACAAATTATACATAAATGATTTTACAATATAATGTCTTTCCACCAAGAATTGACAGTTAACACCTTAAAAGTGGAAAGAACTTTGGTGAGGCAATCAAAGAAAATTTCATAAATTAGTGAAATTATGATAATATGCATTTATTGGTCGTGCGTCTAGCGGTGGTAGAGAGAATATAGCCTTGGCGTTAGATCACATGGAATAAGACTTTAATCAATGCTCTAAAATCAAGTCCAGGGTGATATAAATTTAATTTTGTTTGCAAAATATACGTAAAATAATAAATCAGTATTTTTGCGCTTTAAATAAACACTTTTGAAATGACGGAACGGCTAGTTGTGTCATAAATTGTAAAACGTATAGGCAATAAATCTGGTCTAGGCCAGATCAATCATTTTGATCGCACTGCCGATTAACTGGTATTGAAAAAGCCGAAAAGCGCTTTTCTTGTCCCATCAATCAAGCGGATCAAACGCTGTAAACGTGCCGGATATGTCCATTTTCGGCGTTAAATCAACAAAAGTGCAAATTTCATTGTCGATTCAGCAACCACCGCACAACCATCGCCGCCGTCTCCGAAGCTCGCGTCACGAGAGCCACTGACCTTATCTCGCCGAAAATCTTTCGACGGCCTTTTGGGAAAGGAAATCGAGATGATAACTTTCATTATAATGTTGGGAACGACGGGACTGCCATTCAGTATTAAACAAACGTACATAATAATTATTGCAAGTGAAAATTTACATGATAAGTAATTATGTATCTGGGCCAACAAATTGAAGTAATGTTACAAAGAAATGCTTCCATGTATTTGAATACATGGAAGTGTACAAAATCTCAATAATTCAAAATAAAATAAGTATACTTTATACTCGGTAAAATAAGACAACAATTATAAATCTGCTAATTACATTTTATTTTTTTAAAATATAATGGCTTTCCACCAAGAATTGACAGTTAACACCTCTAAAGTAATTATACATATTACAACGCCGGACATCCTCAAAGGCGTGAATGAAGAAAGCGTCCGCGTTTTAACAAACTATTAAATCAACGCAACGACAAATATTACATAAATGCTGAAATGGTTAATGAATACATATGCACTGTGTTAAATAGCGCGGTGCATATTATGAAGTAGGTGGGGTGGGCTAGTCTAAAATGGCTAAAATGTCTCTTTAGTCCTGACCCTACAATAATTTTGCCAAAAGTGTGTTGCTTGTTCAGTTCAACGCATTTACAAAATACTTTTATAGCAACGGTATAAAACAAAATATATGCATAAGCAATTGTTAAAATATCTAAATAAGATGGTTTAATAGTGCACATTAAATTACGCAAAGCTATTTTGTGAATGAGATCAAATCTAGGAAGTCCTCGTTGTTTATTTGAATGTAATACAATTGCATAACGTATTACTTACGTTATACAAATATGCAAACAGTATGCACATAATCATATACATAATCTTGAAATAGAACAATTTGTTTAACATGACTTGATTTCATAAATAAATGAGAGATATAAGATTTCATAAATAAGAAGAAGTATAATTTAAAAAAACTTTTAAAACTTTGCAATATTGTTAAAAGCTAAATCTACATTTAGTTATCTTCACTACCAAGAAATTCTAAATTTGGGAAAACACTTCATAATCTCTCTTATCATATTATGATTGTGGGTAATTATTATCTACGCGCAAGATGGCGTCAAACACGATATGAAAATAGAGTCATCTTATCTGTTTAATTTATATTAAAAATTATCATCTTATCTGGAAATTATTCACGCTGCTGCTTTCGTAAAAAGACGACATAACGAGTTGAACGAACCTAATTTTTAAATTAATTTCTCACTTGTTTATGCTCTTTATGTTAAGACTTTGTAGTTAGCATGGTGACATTAAATTCAACCTAGCCTACTTATCTCTGCTAAAACCATATGAATATCGTAGTATTTATATTTAGACTTGTAGACTTGTATTTTAGACACGGCATGTACACAAATCGATGCCTCAGTTTCAAAATGTAGCAACTCAAAAGGCATAGTTCTGAGATATTTTAATTATTAGAAAATAAGAATTCTGGCAACTTCAATGTTCTACTGTTAAACCAATTTTTGAAGATTTTAATGAAAATATCTATAATATTATATAAATGTTTGTGTCTATGTTAATAATACGAGTTTTTAGAGGTTTTTTTCTGTAGTTGTTAAAGTTTGGATCTAAAGTAATAATAACCATTAAAATAGCCACAGATTACCACTTGTTAAATTTTGGAACTTTTAGATATCGGCATTCTAAGCATCTTCTCATACTTAACGCAAAACTTCAAATTTTTGAGCAATTGAGTAACAAACGGTTTTTAAAGAAAAGCTTATGTTTAGATACCTCCACTCAGAGCGGACATGTTAAGAAAAAAAAACAATGTACTCGCCCAAGCTATCAATAGAAATGATTTTTTTACTTTAACGTAAAATTAATGTACTAAGCGTATTCTTGGCTATAACTAAGTACATTTGAAATATATTATTCATGAATAATAATTATTATTAACTCTGAGCGCAGGGTTATATTACATTTTATATATAAGTGAATATAAATGAGTGGGTGAAACGCTTTTAAAATTAGAATTAACTTTTTGGATACTTTCCGAACAAAATTCCCATGAAATACGTAATCAAATATTTTTAAACATTCTAGAGCATAAAAATAAATACGTACGATAAATATTCTGTAGTTTTTAATAGGAATTAAAGTCAGAATGATTTATTTCAGTGGTTTTAAAAGCGCTAATCAAAAATGTCAATCAGCAGCGCATTATAAGTAAATTTTATACTTAAAATAAACATCGGTCAAATAATAGAAGTGTACGTTAATTTTGAACGATCATATAAATAACATACAAATACCCATAAATCAAAAAATGGTCAGTAAAAATAATGTAATGTTTAATAATGCATATAGCAATATTACGAAAAGTACGAAATTTAATAGGACGTTATTAGTATTTTCTATGAATTCGGGGGTAACTTTGCCGAAATTAATTTTTAATATAAAATTAAAATTGACAACTTTATTATTTCACTGGTTGAATCACTAACGTGACGCGTTTCGCCTCTTTAAGAAGCATCTTCAGACTAACCATATCGCAAGGTTATTTATTTCAAAAGTAAAAAAATAATTCTAATTCTTACATTAAAAATAAACGGTAGGGTGGCTTTTATTCCATTCTACTGGAAGTGAGGAGGGGAGTAAGACATAAACACTGATAGATTAATTACCATAACACAACTAATTAAAAATCAATTACTAGTGTTTGGAGGTGAAAATCCCAAGGGAAATAAATTTAATAGTGGTGAGCCGCCTGTTATATTTAAAATGTTATTTACTAATATACGATCACTAGGAACGGTTTTATAAAACCATAAAGAAAACACGATTTGTTTTGTACTACTTCACATTTTTACGCTTTGAAAGCATTATCAATTTTTAAAAATCAAGATTTTAATGTTCCAAATTAAAAGAAAACAAGTTGAAATTATCGATATTTTCAATAAAATATTTATTCGAATAATAATGCCAAATAGAGCTATTTGATTGATTGGTATTAGAGCCACGCATGAATGTGGACGCCTTTGGGTACCTCGCAGCGCGACGTCGTTCTCGAGGATAGTCGACGTCTTCATATTACTTGCGGTCAAGTGGCAGACGCAGGCAGGGTCGACGACCTCCGAATCCGATGAAAATATGCTCATCATAATATCCGAGAACCAACATCACTCACTATTGAATTCCAGCAGTGCGTTACTAGTTAGTGCATAGTGGAATGATTTTGTAAAAAAAATACTATATTAAATGGAATAGAAACCGTGAAAACGATGGAGAAAAAGTTATATATAATCAAGATTGATGAAAAAATATTTTTCAAATTCGACTGTATAAATCAAGTGACTAGATTTTGTATTTTTTTTTAAATAATCAATGGATATTAGTATCATTTTTTTTAATATCCATTCCACAGTTTTAAAGCATGATAAGAACATGTTCTGATCAGCTAGGAAGAGATTGCACCGTAAATAATTTTCGACTAAGCAGAAGGTGTGTAAAACAATTTGTCTGTGATCATGGGATAAATTATTTTGTCATGGGTTGAATGTGAAACAGGGTAAAATAAAAATGTGGGATGAATGTTAAGATTCGTGTTTTAATTTTATGTTTAAAAAAATATCTTTAATAATAAAAATAAATATAATACTAAGTGTGCTTAAAATTGGATGTATTTTTTAGCTACATCACAAACGCAATTTGAATAACTATGCAATAAAAATATACAGATATTATTCAAAAATCAATTTAAAATTGTAATGCTATTACGATCGGTTAAAGGTAATTAAAGAAACTTGATATTTGCAATGATCCTTACGTTAAAGAAATACTGGGCACCAGAATTATATTTAAGAATAACATCAATAAATCTTCCATCCGTAGACATTTTAATTCTTCGGAGCGCCAAAGTCTACAATTACGAACAGATTCAGATATGGCATAGGCGTAAAGCACACAAACGATTTGAGTTTTATTTGAACGCATGTAATGTGATATATTGACCCGAGGTTGCAGTGGCGTTAGATAAACAGTATTATTTAACATTTGAATACACACCATTTATTACGGGCAGCGATTTCGATACAAATAAGTGGCCCAATAATTGCGAGACCCGGAGAAGTGCGGATGGCGTTCCACACAGGTAGATATAATCGACGAGCCAATATCTAATATCATTCGAGATGTCTACAACTCTACAGCAGGAGTTGCCAATATAACAAAATCAATATGTTCATAAATTTATATACGTGATACAATTACTCTTTTGAAACCGTTTTATAAATGACAGTTTTGACATTATCACAGGCCTCTAAATAATATATAACAGCACAGTGTCTTCCCAAAATAATAACAAAGGACATTATTGAATATCGTCGTGCTATTAGTGATAATGAGATGTTTCCGGAAATAACATACTTAACAAAGAAACCAACATTTACTAATCAACTCTTCTTAGACTATTATGATAGATCAATTAGTAATAATTTATTATGATGCCTTAAATAGATATATTATTTATAAAATACGTGTTCCATATATTTTGCTAAGCTGTGTATATCATGGTTTTATCGATGGCGCGAGGCAAAAATATCCATCAACACACCTGACAATCAACATACGTTGCTATTTTTAACCCTATTATAATATATATCTTCCATTAGGGTTACAAACCAAATGCCAATTCATTTACAGTTTTGTATTTTCATTATATTTAAAATATAATATGCATTTAAATTTGAGATTATGAATGCGACACCAGGGAAGGGTGTTGAAGACATTGAACAAAAATAAAATAGATAATTTGATAAATTATTTCGTTATCTCTGTTTTAAAGCAGACAATAATAACATAACACGAAAACATGAAACACTATTATCATTTTACAATTCATACGATTAACGTAAGACCAGTTCAAGCTGTGGAAGGCTGCCTTCATCGGGGATGGTCATAGTCAGTCGGCGAATGCGATCAGCAGGTGTGCAGATCGGTTGAAGTTCGATCTAACCAAGGTGAGCGACCATAACGGGAAAAGCTGGAAAACCTCGCGTAGGTTATTAGCGTGTATTTTGTTTACTTCTGCATTCTTCATTCACACTCGCAAGTCGGCGCAAAAAGATCCATTCAAACGCTGATTGACTAATGTCAGTTTAGAGTGATTTGAGTGTGGCCCGCAAACGTTGCTATTGAGTTAGTCAATTTATGTTTGAGACACAATTAAATAACACCTGGGAGGAAAAAGCTCAGTGAAATCACTGTGATTAAATAATGCTTTGAAGGAATGAAAAAGAAACAAATACATTCCCAAGAATAATCTACCAAACGGAAAATATCAATGGGTCCATTGATATGAAAAGATCGCTTAAATTTTAAGCTGCACCACACGCTAAATAAACCAGACCATAAATCGTTCAATAAACCTGAAAACAGCAATCACCAATACTGATTAATCAGTGTAAAACTAACAACAATTTTTCCCAAGTCCAATGACAATATCATTCGTCTGTTGATTATTACAAATGAAACATTGCAGCTAAATATGAGAGAACATTATCAACAATGTTCTTATTATTAATAAGCCACAAATACAATTTCAAATGCCGTAACATAAAAGGTGGGGGGATTCCCTGGTATTAAATATGAGACGCATTGTTGTTTGCGCACGGCAATGGGTACAACGAGCTAACCGGTGATTTCCGTGAAACAATAACTGTTATAACGACGCTTAGGCTCATACTCTAATGCAAAATTACAGTGATTTGAAAACGATCATTAGATTGAGCCGGAGGAATCCGAAGCTGGCATGCGAACAGACGAGCAGGCAGGCAGTTGAGTGCGCGAGAATTTTCTCGACTCGGGTTAGTCCACGCTTCACGCGCTACATTCATTAGCTATCGACACCCCGGACGCGCATGCGCCCAACGACGTCGATTGTGTCGCCACCTTGTTAAATTTACTTTCAAAGGCACCATGCTACCACTGTCGCGCTATACGTATCATGCAAATGAAAACCAAAATTGAAATGCTTACAAACAATATCTAGTGGAGCATTATGTTATGAATAATCATGACTTCCCTTGTTATCCTCTCATACAAATTCCACATATGTAATAGAGATACCATAATGATACAACTCTGAAATGTTTTGTTTATATATGACGTTTCTCTCCCCGCTTAATGTAAAGGTCCACAGTACAGTAAAATGGTAGCTAGCTAGAGCATCTAATCCAGGATCCCGGAATTTCGGGATTCAGAATTTTTCAATTCCGGGATTAGTCATTAGGCATAATTTAATTTAAAGTTGTGTTCATTATTCTTCGATGTCGTTGCTTCAATTGGAATGCATTTATGATTCAGTATTTTTTTGGCACGGAAACGTTTTTTTTAGTTATTGAAGAGATTTTAATCTATATGTAATAGTTGCAATCGATTTTTTTTATAAAATAACACAAAAAAACAACAAATTGTATTGTAGTCAAAACTGTATATTTCTGTCTCCGGCTGTTACGAAATACGAGAGGGAGACAACGATACATGAATTAGTTATGTAGGTATTAAAAAAAGTATGTACATACAAACTGAGGTATAAGTTGTAGTTAATCAGGATGTTAAAACCTTCATAGTGATTTATCAGGAAGCATTTAATTTAAAATATGAATTATGTTTTAACAATTACAGTTATCCCGAAGTCCTGAGATTGGCTTATTGACCGGGATCCCGGATCCGAGTTTTGAATTGTTTTTTGAATCAAATATGTTAACTGGCAATAAAAATATTTCTGAATTACAAAAGACGGAGTTAAAATATTTTGTAACGTCGGTAAAAGATTCGATTAAAAATACGTTAAATTACGTGATTTATAGACCACTAATAAAGTTTCATGAAATGTTTAAATTCATATCCTGTCGATTTCTTTTGTTATATAAAATATTTTAAAATGCATATTACCATTTCCAACAGACCTGATTGTAGGATTGGTGGTTTAATTAAATGTAAATACTTTTGAAACACACTTTATCATACAATTTAATACGTTCATCAGAATGTTATGGATTATAATATACACTGTCTCCTTTTCATAGTTTTTAATACAAAATTTCTAAGGCGTGAACAAATCATAACGACCGACAACTCTCGTAAATAAAATTGGAGAATGGCCCACTGAGACCGGCTGCATTTACCGAAAACGAACATCGGTGCAGGTTAAATTGGGCCTCGATCACGTAATAATAATAGGAGAGGCATTATCATGAAAACAATAAAAAATAATATAATTTGATCTATTTCTTCCATGTTAAAAACAAACTTTCACCGAGTGCTCCAAATTTACTAAAATACATAAATATTTCAATGCACCTAGCAAAGGTGATATAACAGATACAAAATATAACATTATTGGGCTTTAATAACATATATACATTATAGAATTACAATGCTGTGACATTATTGTATGAAAAAGATGATTTTCAAACTACCTTTCTTAGCATAAGACATTCGTTAATAAATAAAACGAAACATGGAGACTACTTCCCGGATACATAATATAGGACAAAATGAAAACAAATATCAATATTAAAATTAATTTAGATAAAAATGTTGTTTCTAGACTTTATGATAATGTGTTTTTTAAATTTGCCTTATACATAAACTATTTACTAACTTTTTTTATAATTTAAGACATCGACTGAGGGTGCTTGATGGAATTTCAATATCAAATTTGAATTATTGAGATTTTGTACACTTCCATGTATTTTGTCACTAACGACCCGGGTTTCGCCTTTCTATGTGGGTAAAACCACACGTACATTACATATAAGGGTATCAGAACATTTAGCTGCCTTTAGATAGAAACATCAACATTCGCAAATCACTTGCTAATGGAGAACCATACGTTTAATACATATGATGGGGTTAAACTGTTGCATCAAGACATGGGAGATCATAAATTATTTTATCAAGAAATTTTGGAAATCAATAGAGCCCAGTTAAATTCCTTGCCAATTCTGAACGAGCAACTGAACCTTCCTAATTCTCCGTTACTGTATCCTATACGTTGAAACACCTAACAGATCTCACTAAATGTGGAATGATTGTATATATTTACCCTTTCGTCGAAATGCATCCCGTCGAAACCCAAAATGCTATTATAATTGTAAAATCACTGGTAATTCTAAAAGCAGTTGGAAAGCGGCAATTCGCCACTCTGTTAATGTGTTGTTTACAAAATAAGGATTAAGGCGATTCTCGAAATGTTAACTCAGGTATCAGTGTGGATCCCAGACGTATAATATTTTATCTCGTAAATAATATTTGTCGTATTTGTATCATCTATATAAACGTTAGACACTGTTTACTGTCTGTCAGTTCGAGTCCATTCGTGCGCTCGAATGCCTGAAAATGCCGAAAGGCGAAACCCGGGTCGTAAGTGAAAAAATGCATGGAAGTGTACAAAATCTCAATAATTCAAATTAAATATGTACTAACTGTCATTAAGAGTTCGTGTTCTCAAATGCCTGAAGATGCCGAAAGGCGAATCTCGGGTGTCGTTATTGACAAAACGTATGGAAATGTACAAAATTTAAACGATTCAAATTTAAATGTAATATTGCTAAGCGCTAATCTTGTTCAATGAAATTATAAGATATACACAACACCTGCCAACTATCGATGAATAAATATTTTCTTTTGCAAATTTGGATTATTGAGATTTTGTACACTTCCATGTATTTTGTCACTAACGACCCGGGTTTCGCCTTTCGGCATCTTCAGGCATTCGAGCACACGAATGGACTCGAACTGAGAGACAGTAAACAGTGTCTAACGCTTATATAGAAGATACAAATGCGACAAATATTATTTACGAGGTAAGATATTATACGTCTGAGAGCCACACTGATACCTGAGTTAAAATTTTTTGGAATCGTCCTAATCCTTATTTTCTAAACACCATATTAACAGAGTGGCGAATTGCCGCTTTTCAACTTCTTTTAGAAATACCAGTGATTTTACAATTATAATAGTATTGTAGGTTTTGACGGGATGTAATTCGACGAATGGGTAAATATATACAATCATTCAACA
Organism: Himalopsyche phryganea; assembly: GCA_022494535.1. Taxonomy (NCBI): domain Eukaryota; kingdom Metazoa; phylum Arthropoda; class Insecta; order Trichoptera; family Rhyacophilidae; genus Himalopsyche; species Himalopsyche phryganea. The sequence continues at coordinate 258,759 of JAGVSL010000149.1, read as the reverse complement.
TTTAGTGACATCTGTTAGGTGTTTCAACGTATAGGATATAATAGCGGAGAATTAGGAAGGTTCAGCTGCTCATTCAAAATTTGCAAGGAATTTAACTGGGCTCTATTAATTTCCAAAATTTCTTGATAAAATAATTTATGATCCTCCATGTTTTTATGCAACAGTTTAACCCCATCATCCGCATTAAACGTATGGTTCGTATATAAATAAGAATATAAATTTCCTTGACCTTAATATTGATATTAAAAACTCCATTCATGAATTTAAAATTTATCGAAAACAGACGTTTTCAGATGCGGCCATCAATTTTAACTCAGACCATCCTTTCTCATATAAATTGGCTGCTTTCCATTCTCAGGTTCACAGATTAGTCACTATACCTCTAAATAAATTTAATTTTGAAAACGAACTAAACATTATTAAACAAATTGCCATTAATAATGGCTATGAGGCGTCTCTTATAGATAGTCTTGTATCAAAAAAACAACGTAAATTAGCAGAAGAGATGTTATATTTCGGGAACTTGTCTAAAGACATAGACCACCCTAGAATCTGGCATAGAATTAGTTATTTAGGTTGCACAAGCTTTAAAATTAAAAAACAACTCGCTGATAGTGTTAGACCGGCGTTCTATTGCAAAAACTCTCTAGGCAAATTACTTATTAACAATAAAGATAGAGTAAACTTTAAGAACAAATCTGGTATTTATAAATTACAATGTAATGATTGCCAACATTTCTATGTGGGTAAAACCACACGTACATTAGATATAAGGGTATCAGAACATTTAGCTGCCTTTAGATTAAAAAAAGAAACTTCGACATTCGCAAATCACTTGCTAATGGAGAACCATACGTTTAATGCGGATGATGGGGTTAAACTGTTGCATAAAAACATGGGGGATCATAAACTATTTTATCAAGAAATTTTGGAAATTAATAGAGCCCAGTTAAATTCCTTGCCAATTTTGAATGAGCAGCTGAACCTTCCTAATTCTCCGCTATTATATCCTATACGTTGAAACACCTAACAGATGTCACTAAATGTGGAATGATTGTATATATTTACCCATTCGTCGAATTACATCCCGTCAAAACCCACAATACTATTATAATTGTAAAATCACTGGTATTTCTAAAAGAAGTTGAAAAGCGGCAATTCGCCACTCTGTTAATATGGTGTTTACAAAATAAGGATTAGGACGATTCCCGAAAATTTTAACTCAGGTATCAGTGTGGCTCTCAGACGTATAATATCTTACCTCGTAAATAATATTTGTCGCATTTGTATCTTCTATATAAACGTTAGACACTGTTTACTGTCTCTCAGTTCGAGTCCATTCGTGTGCTCGAATGCCTGAAGATGCCGAAAGGCGAAACCCGGGTCGTTAGTGACAAAATACATGGATGTGTACAAAATCTCAATAATCCAAATTTGATATTGAAATTCCATCAAGCACCCTCAGTCGATGTGTTAAATTTTCTTTTGCAATAATAAAGTCTGAAATAAAAAGTACACAGTATCGCTGTAAGAAATTATAATTATATTATACTCTTAAGGTTTTTCCGAATTCAATTCGGCAGAAAGCCTTCGGATAATTTCATGCAATTAGTCTTTTGCTTTAGAGACGTATCCATTTTAGTGTTTGACTAACATTCCAAAGCTAGGTTTATGATAAATTATTGTAATGTCGGTTTAATATTATCTATGTCTATCGCATACGATGGAGCAGGAAATAATGATATTAATACGGCCCACGATTTAATACTACCAATGTTACCATCGCATATGTTACTATTAACATTATGTTTATTCATTCAACAAGGAAAGTGATTTTTTATACAATTTTTCACCAAACCAAGTCATACAAAGTCATCTCTTCAAGATTTGCTAGTAGAAATAGTTTAGCAGTTCTAAGTTGTCGACGGTCACACATCAATTGAGTACTGCATAAGACACATAGCATTTCAACATTTTACAGTCAAGAATCGTGAGTGCTAATTGTGTATCAAATAATACCATGTCAGCTTAACAAAATGTTTGTATATTTATTACGTACACGTTTAAAGAACATGGCCGCCGTGCAACATTGACTTATATTTACGTCACAACTTTCGTAGATCTCAAATAACAAGTATAATTTAAGACATCGACTGAGGGTGCTTGATGGAATTTCAATATCAAATTTGGATTATTGAGATTTTGTACACTTCCATGTATTTTGTCACTAACGACCCGGGTTTCGCCTTTCGGCATCTTCAGGCATTCGAGCACACGAATGGACTCGAACTGACAGTCAGTCGGTCAGTTCGAGTCCATTCGTGTGCTCGAATGCCTGAAGATGACGAAAGGCGAAACCCGGGTCGTAAGTGACAAAATACATGAAAGAGTACAAAATCTCAATAATCCAAATCAAATAACAAGGTTTACACTATTTTTCACTTAAATTTCGGAAAGCGATTCAAAAAGAAAAAGATTTTCAGGGCACCAAAATATTCAGAGATTAAAATCAAGCGCGAGGCTTAGCGGTTTCATAATACGACCAAGATAACTATTTGATAATATCAAAATTAGATCGATGAAGCCATAATCCGCAATCGAGATATCTAATTCAGTCGACATCTGAGTGAATGTTTTTGTATCGTAGAAGTGGCAGGCCTGGCGATGGGCACTGGCCGACATTGCTATAATTTCAAATTATGGCAACGAAACTTGTTATGTAAATACAATTATGTTAGCAATAAAAGAATGATGGTCTCTTAGATGAAGAGCGATGAACTCGATCAAATATTAAGCCAAAATAACACAGTGAAGTGCCACTTTTAAGTTCTATTTTGGTTACATTTTCAGAAATTATTATTGCACGGAACACAGACTTTATCACTCAAATTCTGAATTCTACATAGGCAGTATCAATAATACCATTCATAAACCAACATTTTCCAAGTAATTTTAGAATAGTTTCTATTGTATTATAGATTCATTGCTATATATATCCTATTGCGATATGGTTTATTAGGCGTTAGGTATTATGTTTTCGCCATTATTACACGATTATATAACTAGTGTATCTCTTATGCACCGACCGAGAAGGTAATCAAGGGTGTTATATAATTTTTTTTTTTTTAAATAAAACACAATTCATTTGTACTACTTCCACATATTGAGCATTATCAACTGATGATCATCAGTTGATAATGCTCGTGATGAGCGAAACCGGTCCTGATCATTATAAATATGTGGAAGTAGTACAAATAAATTGTGTTTTATTTTTTTAAATATAATGTCTTTCCACCAAGAATTGACAGTTAACACCTTAAAAGTGTTATATAATTAATAACTATGCCTAAATTAGCACACGGACAATATTATATTGTTCATGAAGCATGGTAATAGATTATTTCACCACTAAGAATTCACCTGATTCAGCTTTATAAATACTAAATTATTTACCGATCTTGATTTATACAATAATAGAAACAAAAGATTGTTTTTATATATACAGTACCTCTATCTAATTCTAAATAGAAGCGTGCCACTGAATATCAGGAACACAATATATATTCTTCAACTCGAAAAGCTTGATTGCCTCAATTACTTTTTTTCCTATCATCATCAATAAATAAGACGAACGAAAGGATATGTCTCAAAATAAATTAGACAATAAATGTCATAATAGAACTTCAATCGAATTTATACCACAACAAAATATGTGTAATTGAATAAATAATTGAAACGTATGATCCCGAGGGCGGGGTTAGCGATTTCCATTTCGAAAAAACTTTGTTACAATATGACGTATATAAAACAAATTTTGAAACATTTTAATATGAGAATATTGCCATATATTTTGATGTCGTAAATTCACTATATAAATAATTGTGAAGTGACATTCACATTTAATCGGAATTAATCATTTCGTGTCTGAGCAATAAGTTCACTATTATTTTTTTATTTTTTTTTAAAACAAAACGCAATTCATTTGTACCGCAGCCATATATTTATAATGATCAGAACCGGTTTCACTCATCACGAGCATTATCAACTGATAAAAATACAAACATAACAGGCTTATTTATATAAAATTGAGTGTAAAAATGAAGGTATATAAAACTGATGGTTCATGAACTGAGACAAGAAAATACTGATTAGCAAACAAATTATACATAAATCGAACAAAAAAGTCAAAAGAGTCAATTAAAATGTTATGGACCTCTTATAAATCAATAAATACTAATCTGAAATCACAAATATAGCTACATTAAAAATTCATTAGCTGAGCAATAATTTTTAATGACATTACTAATGCAATAAGCAATTGTGGATTGGGAAAATTATATGAAAAGATTAGTGAACCACTAAAAACAATCAAATATTAATTATGTAATTCCTTTTTACTATGTTGTAACGAGTTTTGGAAAAATAGTTTACCGAAAAGGATCAATTCAATTAACGTGGTGTTCGTAATCATATTAGTAAAGGTTATTTAAATTCTACATTGCACAAATTTTGAAGTTACTTAGTATACAGTAAATGGTTCAATTGGTAACCGGACAAATCAGAACAGTGAGAAATATGAACAGTCATAGATCAACACAGTACAAACAAAAAAAAATTGCAATAGGTCTGACAATACATATTTTCTTCATAATAAATTGAGATAAAACATGTCAATTATAAGTACAAAATAAAATTATATTTGGAAAATTAAGAAATTCTTAAAGAGTTTCAATTACGGAATGCATCTGTCAATTAAATTTATTATTTTAACAGCCTGCAGTTATTATATTATATTACATATTTCTTTAAATTGTTTTGCATTTGAATTTAATTGATAAATAGATACAAAAAATGTGTTTCCTTCGGAAAATAGGTCTGATTTGTTACCGAACCAATTGAATATACACTGTGATATCTCAAGTACTATTTTTTATAACCCACATAGAATTGCTAAGCTTTCCGGACTCTCGCTGTTTTTTTATTTATTTTTATATGAGTTGTCAGATGCAGCGGTACTCGTATTAAATAGGACTAAATAACAATACGTGTTAACGCACCAGGTAAGATAGCTGAATAAAAATGGTGATGTGTGTGAAATATAATAATAATCCGGCGTAGAATTCCTCGCGCTCAGTAGTGCGTAGCGGGTAAGGGCGCGGACTCGGGCGAACGCAGAGGGACAGATCCGACCGAAGCGCGGAATCACTGACTCGCGTCGCTCTACCTGCCCTGAACACACCACTATAATACCTCATTGAGATGATCATCTGCTGGCTAATGCCCGATGACCTCTCAAATTACAGCTAGAAAAACTCAATACTGTCACTGTATCAGTTATAAAGTGTAACAACTCCAAAAGCATAGTTAGGAAACAAGATTTTGGGCAGGTTTAATTTTCTACTGTACTTCTACTTTTTGAAGATATAATTTTATATTTTTCTAATGTTAATAATAGCAATTTTCGTTGTTGTTACAGTTTCTATCCACAGTAATAAAAACCACAGCTTACATTTTAAAACTGGAAGATATCGGTATTTTAAGCATCTCCTCATACTAACTTAACTTTTTACACTTTGGTATCGATATATATATTTATGGTAAAATATTTATGGTAGAGTTTTTATTTTATCTTTTTAGTCGTTATTTACATGTGGTATAACGAAAATATAAATTAATTAATCCATTAATAAACTAAATAATTAAAAATTTGCTTTATAAAAATACAAAGATAGCGTAATAGCTTATTTTTACACATATGTTTTATATGGTAAAACTACATGTTAAGTTTCTCGCACATTAACAATTTTTGCTACCGAAATAATTATTTTAAAAAAAAAATGAATTATAATTTAATCGAGTTAAACAGTTAACGTATTCAATTAATGATAAACTTAGCACATTTGTTAACTTTTATTGTATCCTATTCGTAGGGAAAGATACACATTTGCATAGTGATGCCTCAACCCATACACAGAAACAGTTTAATATACATTCATATTTTAAATTCAAGAAGTTGACGTATTGAACTAAATTTCATTCTGATAAATTAACAACCACTTCTCATAATACATTCATATGTCATGTATAGTGAAAACATCGTTCACAACTAGCTACTATGATTGCGAAAAAGATATAATCGAATTCTTGCCTACCATTGAAGTAATGCATTGTATTGTAGTAATTTTTTTAAATTTAGAGTGCATACTTTTAGAGGTAATTCACGAAATTAGAAAAAAACATTAATTTCAGTCAGTTAAAATTGTTGAGTTTCTTCAAATTACGTTATGTTTTAAAATTGATGAGAAACGCTCCACTTAATAAGAGATGCATTGTTCCATCGGAAATAGAGATTGTGTACCAAATCTATCAATCATCTTAAAATAATAAGATACCGAAATTTGAAAAAACTTTGCATTCTTTGAAATAAATAAGCGTATCAATATTGAACAATCATTCAAAGTCTATCCTCTCAGAGACTCGACAGAAAGTATTTTGCAAACACAATAAGATAATTACTCGATACTATTATTTTCAACGAAAGAAAATTTAGTAATAATGAATCACTATTGAGTGATGCAATAGTCAAACAAACCCCTATATCAATGGTATGATGTTGTTGTTACAAATCGAGAAAATATTGAGTTACTATTTTGGTATGTTCAATTTTAATAACTAGTATTAGTTAACCAGCTTTGCCTGGGATAGGGTGCTAACATTCAGACATTGGCGTTGTTTTGGTGAAAGTTTAAAATATCACCGTGAACCGTACCGTAAGACCCACAATATACAGTTCATCAATTATTATTATTGTTAAAAGTATAGTGTTGATAATACAACATTTGACCTGGGAATGGTAGCCAGAATGACATGTGCAAATTTCACGTCTCCTTTTTTATCCATATCCGCTCCCTATTCGGAGCATATGGCCATCACGCGGTTCCTACAAGTTTATCTGTCCCCCGCCAGTCTCCTCGCTTCCTCTCAGGTAATCCCAGCGTCCCGTAGCTCCGCCGAATATATCCTATGGATGGTCATCAGCGGCCTTCCAGGGCGACGGAATTCATCTGGTTGGTAGAAGAGACAGGCAGGATTCAGGCTCCCCTGGGGCATCCGCAGCAAGTGTCCAAGCCAGGTCTATCGTCGCTTTTTTATTTTGAACGTAATAAGAGGCTGGTCCGTCCGCTCTCTTACCTCCGAGTTCCTGACAAAATCAAACCACCATACCCCTAGTCTTCGAAGTATCCGTCTTCAAAGCCCAGAATACGGTTATCCTATGCCTTGGTGATGGGCCATGACTCGCAACCGTAAAACAGCACCGTCAGGATGCATGCGTTGAATAAGTGCCACTTGGTTCTGACCGAGTATAACCGTGAGTCCCAGATTTTCCGCATTGAGTTAAAAGTTGCTCCAGCTATCCCTAATCGGATTGCGAGATCTTTACGCGGATTGCCATCTCTCGTGATGTGTGCCGTCGACTCTTTTGATGTCTTGCCTCGAGCTCATCAGAGGGTAGTCTGGGTCCAGACAGAAACTGTTGCAAAGCAAATTGATTTTACTTTGAGGCCAATGCGATACGAGTTGCTCTGCAGAATGTCCATTGTTTCCTGAATACCTTCGACAAATTTGTCAAATATGACAGCGTCGCCAGCATACTCGAGGTCGCATAGCCTTAGATTGGGGGCAACCGTCACACCTTGGTCAGGTGGTATTGACGTCCTCAGAATGAAGTCGAAGATTATTATGAAGAGGGACGTGACCCGGTTGAGATCCCAAACCATTCCGACGTTACGTCGCCGATTCTATCACTGCCCTCGTGCATGCATTTGATGATGGCGATTATCTTGGTTGGGATTCCGTACAGTTTTAATATGTGCCATAGACAAGGCCAGGGCGGACTATCAAAGACCTTCTCGTAGTTCACAAAGCAACACGCCAGCGAGCTGTTGAGTTCGTTGCTTTGCTGGAGAAGGCATCTTATATTATGCATTTGGTCCGCACAGGATCGGTCAGGTAATAAACCGGCCTGGTGTTCCCTGAGGATACACATTACTGGAATCCAAGACTGTCAGCGCCAAAACCTTGCCAGGCACGCTGAGCAGCGTTATGCCCCGGTAATTGTCGCAGCAGAGTGGGTCATCTTTTTTGGGATTGTGATGACCTCACCGTTGACCCAGTCTCTTGGACAGCACTCTTGCTCCCACAACTTACTGAGAAGTAGGTGCAAGGGCTGCAAGAGCGCCTCTAGGCCGTACTTGAGAAACTCTGGGAAACTAAATAATTTTCTGGTATCATATCTGGACGCTGCCGCCTTTGCTGCTTCAATATGGTTGTCCATGAATCGGCGTTTATCGAGTAGCACAGATTTTTTTACTATCTTATCTTAGTATCGACAGTCTGTCCGGCGATCCTCGATCCGGTCTGGGTCTGTCTCACTGTCCCTCAGTGTTTTAAGCCTCGCTCTTTCCTCAATTTTCATCCACGTGTCGTCGGACATCCACTTTGGCTGTCCACTCCTCCTGACTCCTAGCACCTCATGAGCAGCTGACGCGACTACATCTTTGATGCTGGACCATTCCGATTCGGAAATTTCAGTCTCTCGACGTCGATCCTCTTTCGAATCGGGGGCCGTACTGTACGCCTTAGTCTGAGACGGATTTGCCAACAAGCAGCTCATGGTCGCTGTATATGTCGGTACCCCTATAGGTTCGAACATCGAGAAGTCCCCTTCGATGAGTCGCACTGTATAAAAAGTGGTCAATTTGTACCTTTTGCACGTCTCTACTGCTCACCATTTGTGGGAGGAGTCCTTGTGACAGACAGGCAGATAAATGTATGCATGTATTTTCTGCTATATAGTATAGATAAAATCAAAATTATTTGAGGTTAGCAGGAAGAGAGCATTCACAATATAAAGCTGTTAGAAATTTCTGCTCTAAGGAACACGTGTGATACGATTACTAATAAATTATAAAAAATGTTCACTGAAACAGTGTGAAAATATTAATAAAAATCAAAAATCTCACCATTGTTCGGTGAAATATTTTTGCGCAAAAAGTGAACGCAATTTTCTGAATTTGAGCGGGCGTCACACTTTAAAATGAATTATAGAAACTCGGATACGAGGCATGTGTGATTAAAAAAATGTGGAAGCGATTTGCATAATTTCTTTTTTGCTAAGTCAAAATTACAGAGCAACAGATCAAAAACTATAGTATTATACAAAATACTGCATCCATTAATCAAATTATAACGCGCACACATTACAATCAGCCATCTACGAGTCAGTATTATTACATTACAGTTATGTACCGCAAACATTATTATTTGTGTAGCGGAGAAGAGTGCAGTCGATCGCAAAAGAGTCATATATTGTATGTAACTATCTAGTAATCTCCATTGAGTTATTTTTTGTTTGCGATTCGGTTGAAAGACAGTCAAAATGTGTGGAGCCTTGCGGACAATAACCTCAGCATATGTGCATATCACCTGCCTTACCACACACGAAAATAATACGGAATATCTAAATCTTATAAATTCAACACAGAAGCTGTTATCCGATTTGGAAATAGTTTTAAATAAATATAAAAGTGACATTAATGGTCGGATACAATATGTCTTGTTAATTATTGTGAGGACAAAGACAGCTCGCTTTCCGAATTTACAATTTTAGACGAAACGAGCAATAAATGAGTGAGAACTAAACATATTATATATTATTATTAAAGATTGATGACTATTTAAAAAGTAAAATCATGTAGGTACTGTCCAGATTTTTCAATAATGTCATTCAAACGACAGTATCGTGTGTATATGAAATTCATGCCATTATATAATAAATATATCATATGATTACAATTAATAATACATTTATTATTTCCTGTAAGATGCAGTAGTGAATGAAACTGAAACACATTTCTGATTCAAGGCGATTTACTATTTCGTCAGTTACTCAACGCCTATGCGGTCGTTTATAAAATCTGTCAATAAAAAATAATTAACGGACATTAAAAAAATCAAATTTGAAATGTTCAAGTTGCGTACATTTTGATAATAAAGTACATTTTGTGAATAAATGCTAACTGTTAACTGTGAATTAGAGTACATCCGTACAATTGAATCCCTGAAGATGCCGAAAGGTGAAACCCAGCTCGTTAGAGACAACACTTATGGAAGAGTACAAAATTTGAACGATTTAAATTTAATATTCGAATGCCGTCAAGCACCCACAGCGATATCTTAAATTAAGAATAGTGAATGTTTTTTATCAATATCTTGGTTGGTTTATCAATTTCAAAAACTTTTTAAATTACTTACTAGATATTTGATTCAAATACTGACCATTTTTTTTTATATTACTGACAATTTATTTTATTAACTGGGTGGTCGTTATAAATACTTTGCATCAATATAATGAAGATAATTCACTGAAATAGTCCTCACATTCAATTGTGTATGTTATGAAAACGAAAAAGCAATATGAAACCATTGCGGTGGCTAACCGCTTATCACCGACTACCTCTGGATCTCTTCCGCCTATCAGTCAACGCCTTATCAAATTTACTGGTCCAGCTGTTATTGTCGACTGTTGAGGTTGTGAGTTGCGATGGAGCTATTTATCCACCGAACCAAATTATGTGGACACTAATGTATCTCTGCGAGAATTCCAAATCGATTCTTAGAACTCAATCGATACCGCTACAAGAATATGAAACAAAATGTAATATAGGAACATATACATGCATAAATATAATATATTTTTTACTGCCACTAAACAAAAAGAAGTTTTTTTTTTCAATTGATAACGAGCGATAGGCTGATAATCAGATTCCGCAAAAGTGCATATGATGCACTGGCACCTGACACATTAGCCAGTTCGGTAATAAATATATAATTATAGTATTACAAGCGGTATTCTGCCTGGATATTGTAGATAAAACCTATGTCTTGTTGAAGACAATGTAATCACAAATTGATATTCAAATACTATAAATAAATTTATTTAAACCAATCAAACATCAAAATTTTACTTGTCTCATAATTCTTAAGAATGAATAGCTATATTCAGTATCTGCAATGTTTTGTTTGCGAGTAAAAGTGTGCGTGATCACTATAAATACTGTTTACACATAAATAATTTAATTACTGGAATATTTCGAATCGGAAGCGACGACTTGAAGGGGAAAAGTTTGCGTTTTATGATAATTACTGTGTGTCGAGTGAATTAAAATTTTCACGCAATGTTGGACACACCGACCGCTTTCGTTGTACCAATATTTATTAAACTTACACATCATGTCAAGTAAGTGGTCTTGAAACCAAAAGCTAACATCATTTGCATTTTTTATGAAGATCGTAAGTAAATACAAAATACATAAGTTTATAGTATTTGCATTCATAAGTACAACAATTCATTCCATTACACGATTAATTTCATTAAAATAATAATCTTGCGATAATTGCTAATACAAAATTGACATTGGTTGTGTATTTATAAATGTTAATTCCAATATTACTATTCACTGACTGCCGAAGAAAGCCCCACGACGAAGACACGACATGACATACAGATTTTATAAATGAAGGGCCTTTTCTTAAATTTAGTTTCTTTTTCATAAATTAAAAGTTGTTATTTATTACAAAAATTGCTATGTAAACGCCGTCAACAAATGTTCGATAAAATCTAACTAAGCTAGAATAGGATGTATCAGACAAGAAATATTCCGCATTCAATATGTAATAGATAATTATTACTTTTAAGGTGTTAACTGACAATTATTCTTGGTGAAAAAGCACTATATTTTAAAAAATAAAACACAATTCGTTTGTACTACTTCCCCATGCTTATAATGATCAGGACTGATTTCGCTCATCACGAGCATTATCAACTGGTGATCATCATTGTAAACATGTGGAAGCAGTACAAACGAATGGTGTTTTATTTAAAAAAAAAGATAATTATTAAGTATGACATTTTTTATGAATTCAGCGGTAACTTTGTGGAAGTTATTTTTTAATATAAAAATAAATTTGATAACTTCCTTATTACACTTGATTTGAAGTTTAAAACCAAGTGGAATAACTAAGTTATCAAATTTAATTTGTGCGACTGATTTATATCCAATTCTCTTTAATGATATTATGTTGAAATGCTAAATTAGGAGTCCATATGCTCCAAAATATTATAGTATAAACATTGCTTTAGCTAAAATAATTTATATCCATAATAGTAAGTAGTCAGTAGAAAAAATTATGGAAGGTTAAAAGTATTCGTCCAACGAAATGTCAAGCAAGTAAAGAGTTTTTGTCTGATGCTCACACTTGTCTGAAACGCAGATACCCTTCTGCTCTTCGTCCGGAATTTTTTCCTCGCCTTTTATACTTTTTATACAAGTAACATTCTTTGCATTTAAAATCACTATTCACTTCAAAGCGTAATGTTTGCTTACGCAACTATTCGATGACTTTTATTCTGTATTCATACCGTATAAATGTAATCCAATACAATAGAATACTCTTGAAATAGTTTAGAAAAAACACACCCATTTCACATTCATTGCACATAGACAAAGATACCAAAAATTTAAAAGAAAATACTAGTGTTTTGTTAAAGTGGCATTTCCTATACGTGTGTGTACGATTTTCGAACACGTCTCAATTTGACTTACAAATTGTGTTGAACTTTTCCCTCCGTACATTCACGTTTAGCATAAAAAGATGGAATGAAGATAGAGCGACCGGTAGTCGACAGAAGCAAGGTATTGTGCTGTTGATGGATGAGAAGTCTTGTGGGAAAAAATCAATCACAGACGTTTAATTGGTTTAGCTAGAGGTAGAAAAATCTAATGCAATACGATGCTAATATATGCCGCGGAAGCATTCATGCGATATTAACTGTAAGGTAAGTAAAAATACACATGGAGTAGAAATTAATTTAAATACGGGAATGTCGTGTCCAAAATACATTACAATGGGGCTGGAATAAATAGACAAATTAACTCTCAAGTCATAATTTGTAGAGAACTGTCAGAATTAATCTCATATGTTCATATGTTTACACAAACAATTTCAGGCTTCATAAAACTTCTTTATTACAATGCCGGCAATTATTCCGCTATAGATAAGTTATTCATAGCCCAGCGCACTATCAAGACCTTATATGCCATAAATACCATCGGAAAGCACCGGTAATCACAAAAAAAGGATTCATTTTACTATGCACAGAGGATTTGTTACTTATAACACAGGCTCTATTTAAACATGCTACAATGTCTTTTATATAATATACATTGACCGGTCTGTAGGCGTAGATGTAGGTTTTATTATTATCACATACACATGTAGGTATGAAATTTTCTCATAACCTAAACGTCCGCGGTGTATATAAACAATACAAACAGTGCCGACGTGACGAAAATTCCTCGGCAAACAAACAGTCCGTCAGTATGGAAACTAAAGAACAGGTACTTTGGACATTCAGTATTTCAATTTCAGTACCGTCATCTATGACAGGCGTTCCCGCTAGTAATATAATATTTTAGCTTGTAATCCAAAGAGGCAATTGTCCGATCGATTTTATTTATCACTTTTATAAAAATATAACTACCTACACGAGATATATAAAATAGGTACTCACCTAATTTCAATATTTTTCAGACTGAATATTTTTTTGTGATATCTTTTTGAAAACAAAAATAAGCAAATCATTATGGAAATGGTAGTTAGTTACATTTATATCATATCTTATGCGTTTCAACAAAATGGTTTTTTTCATATTCAGTATAGGGATGTTGACAAAATAAATACTAATCGGCTGTTAAATTTATTGAACAATACACTTTTAAGGATGAAATTTTTTTAAGGATGTGATGTCCAGTGTCGTATTTATACTTTAAGTTGTGTTAAGATTTTTATGTTGAGTATATAATGCAAGGTTGCGAATCCCTGCATTTAGCCAGTATAAACATTGTAGAATACTAGTTTACTCTTAAACGTTATGTTCGACACTGACCCACTCATCGAGCGAATGTTGTGTGTAAGGGTTTGATGTGACTCGACTCCGATTATATTGTCAAGGTCTCTCCTTTGACTCGATAACAATAGGGAGAGATGAGGGAATCGGATTCGTTTCGTCACAGACGAAGAGTCCCCCTAATGACCGGAAGAGGGGGTCGACAAACCGGTCGATCGGTCGGCGAGCAGGCAACTCTTCCGCCCTGACACATCCAGTATCACACTGCTGGAGTGAGTCAACCACAGTCCGATTATTTAAAATTCAAAAACACAATTTGCTATTATCGCTAGCCTTTGCGGTGTTTTTTCGAATAACTATACATTTAAAGTAGTCTCACCAAAAGTTACTATGTGTTATAATTTTTTAGCATTCCGATCGTCGCTGCAATATAGACATTATGTATGACCAATAAATCATCAATTTAATGTTTCACGAACGTGATAAATAATATATTATATTAAAAATGTTTTGACTAAAATTTAACTAGGTAATTTTAATTTAACTATATAATTAATATCAGTTCACGTTATTTCAAAATACAATACCATATTATGAGAATTTCTAAAAAAATAGTGCTTCGCCTTTTAACGTTTTGGGAATTCAAGTGCATAGATGAAGTCTAACTAAATGTTTTAACCGTTATAATAATAACATATTTAATTAATTCAATTTAAATAAATTATTCATTACGACTTAAATACTGACAATCATAAGGCAACCAAATATTTTAAATGGCTTCTTACCTGCCCTTTTTCAAAAAAACAATAAAATAAAAATAATACCGAAGCGTAGATTAAGGCATTGTATATTTTTATAGTAGGTCTATAACAAATAAAGCTTTCAACAATATTAATTTCAAAATACTATATCAAAAAGATCTCAATGCATTATAATTGGGATGCCTACCTCCAACCGATGATCTACCGTAATTTTATATAGTTTCGGTTTCGTAATTTTAACACATCGAAAACCCCAACCCCTAGTAAATGAGGATGATATATTTAAATGATGAAAACAGCAAATAGCAACAAATTAATTTAATTTATTGAATAATTTTGATTGACGTATCGTAGTATCGTATATCTATTTATTTGAATAAATGGTTCCCACATCAAAAGTCAAACGATCATACAGAAAAACAATTCATTAACAATAGGTACACTTATTGTGAACTAATTGTTCAAATTTCATAACAAAGAAACTTATCGCAAAAACCATATCACAATCGAGTAAAAATATATCATAAAGATGTCAGATTGTTTTGCACACGCACTTTCTGGAAAACTCAATGAATGTTTACATTTTTGTCAGTCAATAAAGTTTTTCTTTTGAAGGTCGCTGAACGTGCTGCTCGTTGATTCGCAAACAGAACGAATATTTTCATTTATAAAATACTACTATTTTTCGAGCTGCTTTTTCTCGTGAATAAATGCGGAAAGCTTCATCTATACGTCTAAAATCAGCAAAAACTTAATATAGGATCATTGAATATCACTTACTAATAAACGTTAAAGTAAAACAGCCTAACGCTACGGAGGTTTTCATATTTAGTAAGAAAAGAATTAGCTGATATAGAAACTCTCGTATCTTAGCAACGATTCCGCAATGTAATAGTATCTACCTCCTTCTAACTAATTCTGAACACTTGTAAATTCCGTGGTGAAAATACACGTCAACCCTTGATTTCTTTCGTTCAAATATAGACTGGTAATTGGTCAACAGTAAGCAGACAATGGATACCGCTACTGTTACCGATACGATATCATTTTGTATTGTATTACAATTGAACGCTGAAAATATGGCTTAGTCAAATTACTTACATGGTTGTAACACTGACCTGCGATTCACAGTATTATTATTAACCTTACTTGTATCAATCATTTCACATACATATAAGTAGCAATTCTATTATAGCAAGATCGAGGCGCGGTCCGATAGTGGCTATCGGCCGTCAGATCAGATAACTTATTATTCGATTCTCGGTCAAGAATATGTTGAATTCCCGCAGCGCATATGCAATGAGAGTAAAAACATAGAAGGGAAACAATAAATACAAAACGATAACACGAATTCCAAAAACGTGGTCGGGCTGCATTCTAGAATCAAGACAATAAGGTTCATCGCGGCGAGTCAGGTCGAGACCGACGCCTTATGAAGAGATAGAACTTCACCGAGGGCTATCGATCCTATAAAAACATCTAATGTGTTCAATATGCATGCCTTCTCCATCAGTGAGACCTAATAGGCATAGCAATGCATAAATGAGCGAACCTATGATACTAAATCGACAACAGTGTGATTATTTTTTTGTATTTTTAACATAGTCTTAACTTTAAATCGGTGAAATTAGAAAAGATTAGGTAAGCAGGGCGATGCATCGTGAAATAACAGCATGCTCTCTATATGTCCACAATGCAAGACAACGTTTTGTTTAATTTCTACTAGGTTGAAAGAAATTATGTATATTTTAAATATAAAATATTGATAAATAATTAAATAAGAGTAATGGGTTTACATGAGCATCTCAAAAGATTTATATAGAACTATTTGAGGAGCGCACTGTTAAGATAATGGATCCCCCGGCGATTGAGTCGGAAGGGTTGCATTCAATAAACAATAAATAGAAAAAGAAGAAGATGGGGCAGGAGGTGCGCAACGAAAGATAAGGGGGCGGACGTGAAGCAATCACCGCCGTGCTTTTCCTATGCGTTCCTTGTTTCATCTTATGCAGTGACATTCGTTATTCAAACGCACAAGATATTATCGAGTTATTTTTTTAAATCCTATCTGAAATTATATTGATATTTGTGATATTATACATAATATTTATGATTATTATTTTGCGAATATATCGAATTACGATTAGAGAGTTGGAGTCACATTCATCGGCACGGCAAGGAGAACGAATAGGGATAGAAATTCTAATCGAAAAATGTATTACAATAGTTCTTTTTTAATATAATTTAAGACATCGACTGAGGGTGCTTGATGGAATTTCAATATCAAATTTGGATTATTGAGATTTTGTACACTTCCATGTATTTTGTCACTAACGACCCGGGTTTCGCCTTTCGGCATCTTCAGGCATTCGAGCATACGAATGGACCCGAACTGATCGTCAGTTAGTGACAAAATACATGGAAGTGTACAAAATCTCAATAATCCAAATTTAAAATTGATAGCTTAGTTATTCCTTAATTTGATTATTTTTTTTAAATAACACGCAATTTGTTTTGTACTACTTTCACATTTATATATTGATCAGAACCATGATCATTATATAAATGTGGATGAGTACAAAACAAATCCTGTTTTAATTTAAGACATAGACTGAGGGTGCTTGATGGAATTTCAATATCAAATTTGAATTATTGAGATTTTGTACACTTCCATGTATTTTGTCACTAACGACCCGGGTTTCGCCTTTCGGCATCTTCAGGCATTCGAGCGCATTCAAACCTGTTTTATTTTTAAAATATTACATATACGGGAGAGAATGCCGCCACTGCAGCGTACTTGGCCTTGTATGTAAGTTACCTGGGGTAAAGTCGGACTAGACTCGAAATTACAGTGATCAGAGGAGCGACGTGACCGGTTCCGGTGTTCCGAATCGAAACGGACCGAGGGAGGGCTTCGCCGCGCCGACCACGACGCTTTCCACTCGGCCCAAAAGGGAACATTATCACGGGAATGATAAAATTCAAACCAATAATAGGTGCATACCGACTCACCTGCGCCATCGTCTATCTAACTCACCACAACGAATTTAATTCAGACTGTTTCTTCCCACATTCGAGGTGTTTTTAAGTTAAATTTAAATTCTGTCTACAATTATAACGAACGCAGGTTATTATTGTCAACCGAAAATGCAAAATAACCAATCATTTAAAAAATGAATAATTTGTTATGTAAGCTGACCTTTGCGGTTTGCGTTCCGGTCAATGAATTGCATGGGTATTGATTATGTGTCAAATGAAGGTTATAATTATCAATTATTTATGACTATTCTATTAATGCACTTTTGTTTGCATATAATACAATCACAAAATATTGTAAGACAAAAAAAAAATGTATACAAACGATAATAAATATTTCTTGGTCTTTAGTTTTTAAAAATAACAAAAAGTCTTTTGAAGTCTATGGATTCGATGGTAGCTTTGTGAAAATTCATTTTTAATATTAATTGATAATTTGTTATTTCATTGGTTTATATTAATAACAAAGAATTTTCAAATAAAACAACATTCCTGAAAAAAGCTTAAAAAACAGTTTTCATTCTCACTAAATAGAATACAAATTTCATGAAGTAATCTTTAATTTCATAAAGTAAAGATTACCTCATGGCATATTATAATGGCAAGATTATGCCATCATATTTATATAAATGGAATAAATTAAAACTAAGTGCTAAGCGCGGAAACGATCGTTAAAGTTAATCGATTTATACGTGCAGTTATCATTGAATTGCGAATTTGTTTTTTAGATTATGGTCACTGTTAACATTGTTGACAGTGAAATTAAAACGAGGCTTTCGTTACTGCCCGTCCAGCGCTAGATCACATCGTAATAATTATGAAACTGTAATATACTGCCTATCAGAGAGCTTATGAAATAAAATGATTCGCTTTATGTATCCGTCGCGAGTATAAACAATACTGTTAAATCGAAATATGACCCCGAATTCTATTTGTTAGGAGAAAATGAAAAGAAAAAAAGCAAATTGATATAATTTTCTGGTGTCGGTAATGGAAATAAGAATTAGGAATTATCACGCGGTGTCCGCTCAAAAGATACATTAAATATTTAGTTACGGTCTCACCTCACAATGTTCGATCGCTTGGATTGTAAAACTAGTACTTACGGGTAGACTGTAACGTAGATACGATAAAAATGCTGGTAAATGTATTATAGCTCTGTGGCATTTACAACTGCCTAGCAATGAAGCATTTTCGAAGACAACTTCACTGTTTACGTTATGATTTTAATTTTTATCGATATTTAATATTCCCGATAATTTTTTCAGTGATAAAACTATTTTGACAATTGCTTGTTGTCTTCATAAAACTTATCTGTATCTAATCAGAAAATAATTATATTAATTATAACGCCAAGAATGTCTTATATTTTTTGAAATAAATAGATAATGGGCGTTAGAGGAAATTCCGAATTAAATTTATAAACTTATCCCGGCAATATAACAATTGAAACTTTTTTTTTTAATCCAGTGGCTTATCGCGGCCGCATTTTATGCTATCTTTGTATTATGTTTTTATATAGAATAAATATGTGTATGATAATAAATCGATAAAATAAATGTAGAATAAGTATTATCGATAAATAATTAGGTTAAATCGAAAACCTTTATCGAATAAAACTTACCGAATGCTGTCTTACATCGATTTGTTCCATTTTTACGTCATCTGCAAATAAAATAAACAATCATTATTAATATGTGTGCTATACAGAAGGTCAACCAATATAGGTACTTATATTTCTAGCAACGCTATGGGTTTTATACATAATTTGACACGGTTATAATTATTTTAACCTTCAAATTCATACAAATATGAAATGCAAGTCATCTGCTGTAAATAAATAAGCATTAAAATTAGTCACTATAACTTTTTTAAATATCACTATTTTTTTCCTATCCACGCCCAGTAATCGGTGAAAACTCCTAAAGATTACTGTCTAGATATCTACGATATTGCCTTAGGTCATACCTAAATAATATAGGTGAAAATATTTATTGTTTATTACATTTTCTGTGTTCCTTCTGCAATCCCGTAAAAATATATGCAATTAGCAATAAAAAAAAACGCAATATCTGAAACAGATATAGACAAAAGTGCGTATTTACTATTGGATTTCTAGTCGGCTAAACAACAAACAGGTATAGAGTAGATAGTATATTATGCCTCTGAATGAAACAAGATAGACATCACTACAGGCGGATTCGGATGGTATGTCAAAATAAAACAATGGCGACGCTTGCAACCAACAAGTAGACGATATTAATTTTCCACAACCGCAATTTATTGTCGACCTCATTAGGGGGGTAATGTGTGCTAAAACATAAGTAGCTTTCACGCAGAAACAAAAATGTCTCAGCGTATTGATGCCGCTCTTGCGATCTGACATTGATACGTAAGCGCAGTGCGGCGCATGATATCTGTGAGAAATTTTAATCGCGACCAATCTATGCGAACGCTCTTGTAGTACGAATTATAGAGAAATACCAATTATTAAAATTTATCATTTTTCGTTTTATTTTGGATGAATACTTACCCTAAGCATCAAGTTTTTACCTATTTCATTCACTACGTTAATAACTATAAACTAGATATATATGGATGTACTCGGCGAATCTGAGGGACTCGTGGGAGGGAGCGAAGCGATTGGCGGGTGACAGGAAATCACGGAGACGCCGTGTGGTGGCCATATGCTCCACATAGGGAGCGAAAACGGTCGAAGTAGAATAGAAGGTATTCATTCCCCACGACAAATCAAATTTCTTTTTTCCAACTATAATTGATGTTTTCGACGTTTTTTTAAATACGATATAAATATGAGATAAATTATTTTCAACAAAGAAGTTTCCTTAAATCTCAGTATGAACAAATAATATGGCTACTGATATAGAATCGCATACTATAAATCAGGTTATACGATTATTTTGGGATAACTATTCAGTAGCGATATATAATTTGGTATACAACTGGTAATTTTCTGCAACAACTACATTCGTATACATAGCTATAAAGTCATATTAAAATTAATAAACTGTACTAATCACTACTAATTCATAGATTTACTGATACAATATATAAATCACAACTGCAACATTTTTGTTGGTATGCATCAATGGTTAATTAGATAATAATGGTCACTCGACAATAAATATTACCTCAAAATTTGTTATGTGGACATAAATCATTACATTCAGATGGACAACAAGGTCGTTATAATTAATCAATAATTTGATTAGATAATGAATTACAGTTTATTTTATCTTATCATTAGCACAAAGTACCATTTGTTCAAAAATACACATGTACTTCAGATTCGGACATGCATGTAATGGTCGAGCGATAACGCATAAAAAATCTTCTTTATTTAGTTCACTGATTGAAAACCGTTACTAAAAATATTGACATTGTAGCATTTTTATATTATAACTTTTGATAAGCTTCATTTGTTTCCGTTTGAATGATTATAGATTCAGATATTGATTTAGTACCAAAATATTAAACCACAAATTCATCACTTTTACACGGGTTTATTATTTTAATCAGAAGGTTCAACTTTTTCCATGTTGAGTTGAGACAAGAGTGCAATAATTATTATAGCTGTGACACTTGCATCGACTTACTAATAAATAATTGTAGATTCCTGCTATACTGACTTCTTCAAAATACGGTGTGACTTTAGTTAAAAATTTTAACGTATTTAACTTGATTTCTAAATTATATAAAATTCATCGGCATCGTCTTTCAACATCTCTTGTATTTAAAATGAAAGCTTTGGTATATAAAAACATTATGTTAATTAGCCATTATATAATTAACAAGCTTCCACTCTAGCATTATTCACTATACATATACATTAATTATTGTATTGTTCAACATCGATTGATTTATATTGTAAACAAATGTGTAAGAAGTACTTACACCATGTTGTAAACCATTAAATAGTTAGTTTATTTGGGGAAATAGTATTCGCTGGCGCATTTCAATATGAATCTTATTGATCCATCAAATATAGAAGTGTAACTGCTAAAGCATAATTGAGACGGAAGAAAAATGTTGAACTTATTTAGTACACGGTCATTAAACGCAGTAATAATGTCAAGTTTAGTTTGATCGCCGATCCGATCAAACACAATTTAAACAGTCGTAAGACATACATTACCTTTAGAGAAGGGCTGACAGATTATGGAAAATGGCTATTCCGTTGATTATACCACAACACGAAATGTATCAGTGATCAAATTTTAAAAATATAGAACGCTAATTATTTTGTAAATGAATAACAGGAAATTTTGAATTAATATCTAATTACTTTAAAATATCATAAGTCTCAAAATGACAAGCAGCGTTGTCAAAATTCAAGCTCTATTCAGTCGAATTATTGTCCGATTTCCACCTAATGCAGAATTAATTCGTGTTGAATTTAAAACTCTATGCGTGTAACTAAATTTCATATAACAACTCATGGCAAATTACTATGATCTTGACACACACAGAAAGCACAAAAAACTTCACACGGTCTGTCACTTTAGTGATAAAAATTCTCAACCGTATTAAACTCGCTAAAATTCTAATAGAGGTTTGAATTGGATTCGCAGAAAGGAAAGTAGTAAATAATCGATGTTTATTTTTAACGGAAGATCCAAAAATCCACTGAGCAAGTCATACGATAAACGCGGTATTCTATTGTTACCGCATGCGAGATACAGGAAAACTTACTAAATTCATAAAACTCTCAATTATTAGGATATGGTTTATCCGTGAATGAATTCAATACATAAGTGGTTCAAAGTAAAGCTAGAAAAACTCATTCGATCGCGGAGAAAAAATCTTCCAGACTGTGGTTTATTAGGAACCTGAGGCAAGTGAAATATTTTGAATAGTGACACATTTACAAGATATCGGAAGTATCTAAGTGTTTAAAAAATTATTCAAGTGATTAACAGTTTCAATACACGAGTGATGCAGATACTTATATTAAGAATAATTTATCAATTGCATTAATCACAAAACGATACATCATGATAAAAAGTTATTTTGATATTCGAAAATTGCAGAAAGATTCCATAATAGAAATTTTCTTAATAAAAAGACACAGATTTTCTTAATAATGAAAATGTATAAATATGATATCATATTGTGAAATCAATAGTTCAGATTACAGGTGTTTTATATTTTCGAAGCCCCTGTCATAACCACGAATAATTGGGAGTTAATATCACAATGAAGATAACAAAAAAAATAAAGAATAGAGATTATGAAACATGCATATTTGGATAAGACTTTAGGACAACTTAACTGGGGAATCTCTTTTTGCAATGTTATAATAACCAATTCCCAGACTGCAAAAAACGATGGCATAAAAAGAATGATTAAATCCAGTGGAACGACAACATCACGGACGTTTGTATTGTCTTAAGAGAAGACAATGCGAAACACGTAGTCCACTGGCAAACCAAGTGGCGTGAAACAATGTCACGTCGATTACATAATCTTATAGCCGATTATGCTCTTCATTGGTTAACCCTCCCAGCGGATTGATTGAGATTAAAAGACTTAATGTAAAACTGTGTTGATAATCGCTTTAAAGTTTTGAACCACACCATAACTTTTTGTAAATACAAAGTTGCTCAATAATTCATTCTAGTTTGTAACGTATAAGTGATAATGATTATTGCACCTTTATGTTATAATTAATATAAAGACAAATTTTATAAACTTGATATCATAATAAACTTTATAAAATTATGTACATAATACATTTAAATGAAAAAATGTGAAAAGTTGTCAAAAATAATATAGAGTAAACTTCAAATAACCAATGCAACGATGTTTTCTTACCGCATTTTATTTGAAATATTTCATACAGTTTAAATTTAAAAATAAGCGGTACAATATATTTTTTTAAATTTAATACTTTAAAGGTTTATTAACAAAAAATATTTTAAATCAAATGATTTTTAATATAGCCAAATTGAATGTCAAGTTGTTTGCATCTGTTTTATTGAGCCAGGAAAAACTATATTTTTATCTATAAATGCAAACAGGTGAAGTGTTTTATGGATGTTGTGGTGTTGGTATTCTTTGACAGGCTGCGTATTTGATCACAAGCCAGTCCACACTGCATTGGATGAGCAAATGAAAAAAACATTGTTGCGACAGGTAAAAATAACTAAGAAAGACAATCGGCAATGACCGTCCACGTCCGTTACACCTGGTCTGTTGCCGCCGCATTCTCAAACTTTGCTTAATCCATTATTAAAAGTGGAGCTCATTTGGAGTATGCTTATTTGTGTTTCATACATACAATTCTTTCTTTTTATCACTGCTTTAAGACGAATTGTAAACGTATTATCTCATAAGCCGTCTTTCTAGCACCCCTTTTCGTCTCCATTCTAGTCCAGCCTCTCTGAAACTGTATGTAAACTTGAAGTAGATATCCTAAAAATAAATGGTTGGTACTTTCCTGATTTATTGTATCTTAAAATCGAGCGGCTCACTAAATGGATGAAACAATTCCCTAATAAACGCTTCGCTACCCGAAACCTTAACGTCTTGTACTAAACATACACAATTTTTTAAATTTCATACACAAGCTAATGTTGGTCTTATTGTACATAGTTCAGTAGTAGAATATTTATTTTTAGAATGAATTAACGAAAAATCTAAAATTCATAATTATGACTTGTTCTATCTTATATAATTTGACTAGCCAGCATTATCAACTGATGATAATGCTCGCAATGAGCGAAACCAGTCCTGATAATTATAAAAAGTGGAAGGAGTACAAAACAAATTGTGCTTTGTTTTTAAAATATTTAATATTTGGTTTTGAAGTAAAATTCATAGAAACGATCTTATCACACCGTTTCATATATTTTTTAATCTTATCACCATCGTCCTTTCTGATAATTTAAAAATACAAAATACGAAATAGTAAAAAACAAATTCTGTTATAATTTTAAAATATAATATAATTTCATTAGAAGACGTGCCCCACAGTTTTACGGGCTCGCGCAGTGAAATTGTAAAAAGCACCTTGGCCTTCCGCAAGGTTTCACCGAAACTCCTCTCCCTCGACTACATATTTACTTCCCCGCTCTACTCCTTAACTTAGTTGTTCATTGAACAACAGAAAAATGACGTTGCGTTTACGTTGTAATAAATCTACATTCTAGAGTTCTAGAATAAAAGAAAATCTTCTGTTTATCGGATTTCAGTAACAATTACATTAACCAGCGCTCGTCAATCCATCGTTCGCCAGATACCGATAGCTAATGTGAGAGATTATTTTAAATGAATCTTTTTACTATGATGAATAATTGTATCAAAAATGAAAAAATGCTTGAATAATATATTAGATTCATTCATAGCTGACACACTTCGTCTTACTTGTTTGAGCGGTCAAAAGTTCCAATTCTTGAATGGATCATTTCAAGTGTCTGTTGGTTTTTCATTACTTTCTTGTCACCCTTGTGATGTTGACTTATGTGTGATCGTGAGGACGAGGCATAAAGAGAAACTAACAATGTATTATTTCCTAAGTCTATCATACCCTTTACTGAAAAGATAAATCGAAAGGTTGCCGTACAACCAGTCCCATTGAACTTCTCATACTTTAACTTCAAAATAAACTGATATTAAACCATTGAAAATCAACTAATTGTTTTAAAATTGTATCATGGTTTTGATGATATCGAATTTAGATTTTTCACAAATCATTACATGAATTTGAGTTGGCATTTAATTGTTAGTATTGTTGTTTTCACATACCTCCCGATAGCGTAATCCCGAAATGATATAACCTTTTTATTATTTTCAGCAATCGTGAAGATACTTGTACGGTATAATTTTATTTTATCGTAGTAATAAATCTAAAATAATAATACAATTCGATAGGCAAGCAGGTGATATTTGTATGATTAATTTATATATCCAGTAGCATAGATAAAATTACTTACCAAGTTTTTTTGGTATATTTCAAAAATACAAAAGACAGAGAATTTAAATATATCTATATTTATTTATTTTTCAATTAAGTGCGAATCGTAATAATTTAAAGAGTTTTTTGCAATATTATTTAAATTTAGATAACATTTAATATGTGATTCAACTAAAACTATTTTTCATTTTTTTATTCATGCTGGTTATGGAAAAATGCAGTTTGAATTTGGAATATTTTCAACAAAATTTAATTACAAACTGCTACAAATACATATATTTTTTAAACTCTATTTGTCGCTTGTCAAACTTTTCGCTGACATATTTTTATACCTGGTTCGTGAGAAAAGTTCAAATTCAAGGCTTATTTCAAATATACTCATGTCATGTTATGTTAATTATAATTTTTTCCAATGTCAAATCTGGGGATTATTTTATTTGAATACTAAATATTCAATCTTTGCCTTTTTCAATTGTCAAGTCGAAATGGGAAGAAAGACTATATTTATATATATATATGTAGTCTTTCTTGTTAAATGTTAATTTACTACATACGACAAATTTTCTTTTCATATCACTTCAGTTTATGCTCTTTACAACATTAAATTTCTTTTACGGTGATTCATAATATACGTCCAAAATCTAATGTCATTTTTAAATACATAATGTTAGAATAATATTGAAATGGAACAAACTTATTTACTACACAAATGTTTCTAAAAATGTTTGGAGTAAAGAGCTACGGTCGACGGTCAGTCACCACAACCTTATGGCTTACCGATCACAGGTTCATTTTTGAATGACTCTTCAGTCACGTATATGAGGGGTGTCCGATAGCGACAGCCGCCCCGGTCAGTGAAGGCACTCCGTCACGAGTTATATAATCCGCGGTTTGCGGCGGCCGGCCCTCGTCATTTTACAATAAATTGTTTTACAATTGAATTTCATCCACGGTACGTAGCAATAATATTCAATTGTATGGAAGCTTCGATGAAATGGCGAACCAAGAAATTCGATATGAGGCCGATGTAATTCGAAAATGATTGCGCCGTGGATAATAAAATAGGTTTCCTGATAATTATTTACTTCGGATTTTCATATTCACCTAAAACTAATTCTGGCTTATTATATTAGACTTCAAGTAATGAAAACACAAAACAACTAATCACGTTGAATTAATAGTGATTGTGTTCTGAATTGTATGATTCGCTATAAACCGGAGGTGTCGCTTTAAAATATTCGCTTGATATTTTTGAACCCTACATAATTTTGTTCAGTTATTCTCAATAGTGTTAAAGAAGCATATATAATAATACACCTATCATTGATCGGCAAGGCATTTACTTGCTATTACTTTTAAATCAGTTCATCCAAGGATGCAACTTACGGAAACCATATCGTACCTGATCAAGTAAATATGTATGAAATCTCTGAAAAAATATAGCTTAATGGAAACAGTGTTTAAATATTTAAGACAATCTATGATAACATATAAATACGTACTTATCGGTAGAGTATAATAAAATAAACGGTATGCTCGACGATTAAATAATACCGAAGAGTCATAAAAGCAATGCTTAAGTAGAAACATATAAAATTTACGGCTACACATTTTCAAAAAGTATGTTAGTAGGATAATATGTAAAACCGTTTTTCAATTTAGATTGGAAATATTGAGAAGAAAGCGGACAATTTGGTGGATGGACATTACGTACATTAGTGAAGGTGTAGCCGGTGTGCGATTACATTTTATCGGTATAACATTATCAGCTCGCCCTCGTGTATCCTATAACGACTCATATAGTCATAAAAGGCCGCTTTATAATACGGAGATGGATTTAAGCCCGAAGCTCTTCAGATCCGAAACAGCCTGTCGGCGTGTAAGTTTCTTTGGGAATGTTTCAATAGTTATACCTTCATAAAATAAATAATTTTACCAAAAACTTTACCCAAGTTCATTCTGACCATATAGCAGTAAAACTGAATACGTATTGTTGAAAGCTCAAAGATACAGAAAGACAATTGCCGTGAATTGACGACAACGCTAATAGAATTTTACCAAAAAAAAATTGAACAAACGTGGTTATAAAAATAATGAACAAATTGTATAAGAGCATCGTATATTTTTATGAATAATACCACTTGGGCTTGAATACAATGACAGACTTAATAGATAGTTTTTGTAACAGTATTTTTGATAAACCAGGAAATATAAATTTTAGTCACAAACAAATATTCACTCCGTTGATATTAGTTTTAGAGTTGTAAAGCTTCCACTTGACGACTTGCTGCGACTTGTGCAACTTAACGTTAAACGCCACGCGCTTCAAAAAGAAACATTTTCTGATTGATACATGGCATTTCTTGAAGTTTATTGCAGTTTATTGCACAGAGATTATTAAAATAAGTCGTATTGGTTTTCGTAGATATTACGTATCACTTGAGTAGCATATTTTTTGTTGTCCCTTTTTCACAATACAATAAGTTTTTTTTTTTATTGAGAATTTAATACTTTCGATTATCGTAAAATGAATCCAGGGAGAGCAATTCGAGGGGCGAACGATAGACCTGCGCGGGTCATTATCTGTCGAAAAACTTTCCAACCTAATTGCATTACTTACTTACTCGAACGGAGTTTATTTTTATCGGCGGTCTGCATTACGGATTCATAATAAATAACAATTACCAAATAACTGAGCGAGGAGGTGAGATTACAAAAGAAAGGAGTCGGCTACAGGATGGATAATATTAAATGAGATGGTCAACCAGGCGGTTCCACGTGGGTATCAAAAGTATCCTCAGATGATAAAAGCGATGATTTTAAATGTTTATGTTTCATCTTGTTATGATTATTGACACAACTAAAATATGATACTTCAGCCTCAAAATACGTGAGTAATCGAATGCCTGAAGAGGCGAAACGCGAATGCCGGGTCGTTAGTGACAAAACGTATGTGAATGTACAAAATTTTAACGATTCAAATTTTATATTGAAATTCTACTTAGCACCATACCTTAGTCCATATCTTAAATTATATTTACTTATTATTGACTTCAATAACTATAAAGTCACTCTCATCCATATTCAGAGAAGTAGATATATTTAGGAAAAATATTATAATATTGAATATTAGGGTTATTCATCGATTTCATTTAATATACCTAATCAATGTGATTCCCCAACGATTGAATAGGCATTGGTATTAGACCATTACACTAAGTTAAACAAAGTATGTAGGTCCCCAATAATGATGTAAGATAGATGACAGCTTTTTCAGCATCATACCATCGATAGAACTAAATATGTTGAATGAGTAGCAACTACATTAGCAAGTTGTTCTAATATCTCTCCTAAGACAGTATAAACCGTTAAAAAAAAACCCTTTGAAACATTGTTCTGACGACGATTGCCAATAGCTATAAAACGTTTTACTTCACGATATGATTTTTTTAAAAACTCCAGCAGTAAATAAACTTATCATATTCATGAGAGGATATTTAGTGTAGAAGTCATTTTGGAAAAACGATACATAGATTACTATTTATAATACAGGATGTTAAGCAAATTTTGTGTGTTTTCGTGACAGATCTAGCAAATTTCTCTAGATGAATTTCGCTTTATATTTGTATTTATAATAAATCTAATTATAATACAACATCTATTACATAGTTTTACTTTAAGTACATCTATCGGTTACACGATACTTTTCCGGAGCGTGTTAGAGACAGATTATATTTCAGCTGCGATGCTGCATCACATTTTCGTTTTATAATATTGATTTATTTTTACCATGTCCGCTCCCAATGTAGAGCATATGGACTTCTAATGGAGGTATCTCAACAGAAGTTGTTCTGCAAGAACTGCTTGTTACTCAGTTTCTCAATCTCTCTTTTTCGAAGATAGAAGGGATAGGTCTAGGACAGGACTATGTGTTAGCTAATCACTCTCGCTATTACCCGATTTTAGGATGGGTGGGAGAGAATTCTAGACATTACCAACATCCATGCCAACGAACAGAAATCCACAAATCGATTGAAAAATCAATTTATGAAATTGTCCGTACCGGGATTTGAACCCGAGACATCCGTAAACAAAGAAAACGATGTTGATCGCTGTATCACGGACCCGACAATTTTATAATATTCTAATGTGAAACGATATTCACCCTGTAGACGAATATGAGGATTACATATGAAACAAATAAAATAGGAAAGTGGGTCGACACCACGGCGTCCGGTGCCGTTTCCTTGAATTAAAATAAAATAATTGGAATGAACAACTGCCTCTAACGTATATTTAAACAAAAATGATTCATCGATTTACACCTGGAAACGTTTGATTCCCAACAAATTAATTAGCCTGATTCAAACGCCTGTGATCTTGGTGAGGAAATGCATTCAATGAAATATAATCGTAATATACACGTATAATCGTAATAGCACAATATATACCTACGAAGAAGTAGAATCAAAATATTTGAATAATATAACTGTGTATACAAATTCGAATACATTTTTTCTGACAGACACATAAAAAATCCATTAATTTTAGTAACGGAATTCAGCTATTCGAGTGGATGAAATTGATTTTAGAGTAACCTCAAAACTTTTTTTGATGCCGCAAATAACAACCGGCTGGTAAATCATTACGAACGCACGCGGGTAATAGTCGTTTATGCAAAACTCGCCCAAGGTTCGCGACGGTTCAATCATCTCCGAGTGAAGCAATTTCCGCAATGCTAGAGCACTCCATCATGACAGGGTCCCGGGCTGACAGCGTCCCCGGCCGAGATTGACGACGGGAGCTCCGAGGCATTTTCAGCAGTTCAAAAATGGTTTATCAAGGTATTAACTCAGCTAGGAAGATAGTAATTACTTACATACATTTATAAATTATAAATTAATTACATATAATTTTTCGACAAACCATAAATGAATCAATTAAAACCGTACAAAATTTGAAATATTAAAACTGCAATGAAATACTTAAAATTCTCATTAAAACTAGGAAAAACCGCTTGAAAGCTCGCAAAATGTAATGTTCAGTAGAAGAGAATTTATAAAACACAAGGTTTCTTGATGTGGCTTGGCACCCGAGGCAAATTATTCATGTGTAAGCTTTCAAAAAATAATGACCAAACCTACAAGACTGTACAGTATATGTTTTTGTAACTCTGCAATTTTCATTAGACATCCCTAGTCTCATAAATACTTGTTTCATATAACGACATATAGATACTGCATTTGAAATAATTGTAATAATTAACCAACATTGTGTGGGTTAGTAAGATATATTAACCTTTCATTGGAGTACATTAGACGTCATTTTTGTATTCGATACCAATTAGTATGCTCGATAATGGAAAACTAAGAAGATCTCTTATGCTACATGAATAATGTAGTAACCGGACGAATCAGAACATAACAAATCAGAAATGAACAGTGACAAAACAACACACGGGAAAAATAAAACAATACTCTTGTCGTATCTATTTATTTAAATACATATAGGTATCACACAGTTTAAAATGAATATATATTATTATAAATAATATTTTTATAATAATAATATACAAGTCATGTTCTAAAGAGCTTTTTTTAAATTTTGCAATACGTCATTCCATACATATTTTCATATATACGATAAAAATATTATTTGTTTTATTTTCCCGGTGTTGTTTTGTCCCTGTTCTGATTTTGGGTGTGTTGTTTCAACAGTGTTCTGATTTGCCACCGAACCGAATAATGCTACCCACAAACTATTTTTTTGTTTGGACGATAAGAGTCACTATTCAATTTCATATCTTGCTTCTACTCGTTCAATTGTCGTAGGTAAAAATCATAAATTCCATGTTTACGATATATTTGTTCAATTGAATACTAATTCGTCTTTTGTCAGAATTGTTCTCGTGATTTTTACGTTTTTTTCTCGAGGACACGTTTGCAATTTCTTTTCACGGCTTAACCTTCAGCAAACAATAGAAACAAACTTTGCAGGTATATATTTGGATGACAACTATTTATTGAAAAATATGCTCTATTCTTGCGTTAAAGAGGACGGATATACGGGAATATGACCGAATGATTTACATATTTTCAAATAATAAAATAGTTTTAAGAAGAATGGAATAAACCAAAAAACATATAAGGCGATGTTAAAACAACTTACATTAATAAATGTCGCCCATTAATATTTACTTGCGATGGGAAATCTCACCGGAAATAAAGGTGAGAGGCGATTACCACCAACATCCGGGGTTAGAATCAATTACTACAACATGTGTTTATATGTTTAACGACACATTAGGCCCTCGAGGGTGCTTCTCAAAGAAACGAAACACTTGTCATATTTAGTTGCACTAGTGTGGACCAGTGGAATTTTTTTTTCCAATTTTAATTTTATTGTGAAAACAAAAAATCTGACGTGTCCGGTCTGGTGGTTCATATTAAACATATCTTCATCAGTGCATCTCTTGTAACCGAGCGCTGCCAGTATGCATATTTATAGTGTCGAGAATAAATATGTCCTCAATTTTATTCGCAATCCGATTATAGCATAATAAAATATTATTTTTTACATATGCAGCATAATAATATTCAGCTTTCACTTGATCGCCCTTAAAGAATTTTATATTGATACCTCTTTCCAGTTATTCATTTATATAATAAGAAGACTATTATATAAGACGTTCTCATTTAGTATTTTGAGCTCCCCATTGTAAGCACTTTGAATCCTTAAAGAGTCTTTGGCATTTGGGCGCTGCTGAAAGCCGAGAACGCTATTTCATTATAATTATTTATTGCGGCATCGTCGCTTTCTCAGATGTTTTTTGTTCATCCTTGCGAGTCGTTCGCGTTCATTTCTTTGAGTTTATCCGAGTCCGTCTGCATTTAAAATAGGTCCAATTTAATTTTCTTAATGTATATTTTACAATGCTTTCGGAATACTATAATAAAACAATGACTTTTGTATCCATATTAATGACAATAAATAAATAATGTCAATCATTGCAACGCAAAATTATCAAGAAATCATAACTTAATAGTGTAATTTCGATATTTCGTTTCATTTCGACGGCGTCTAATATTTAAAATATGATAAAGGGGCGATTGATTCAATAATAGTAATGTACACCGGTTTAAAATATTTATAATGATAATCTTATAGTGAGTGATCTATATTCCGGGATAGCATTTCGATTTCATAGAATTTAAATTACAAAACGTACACCTGAAAGGTCACTATATCTACAGATGCCAGAGATAAATCAAAAGCCCTCATAAATTACATAACTATTGCAATAAAACGTGATTTAAAAACATTGTTTCTTAGACTATAAATATGAATGCTTTGCTTCGCAGACAATTTTGTTTTATTCTAATGAGCAGTGATATATTATTGAAAAAGTCGATCAGTGTCCTTGATATTTGACTTGATTAGCATAAGTGAGAGTACAAGGCGTTTTCGAACATTGTTTCGGCACTTTTAATTGATTAAAACTTCACCTTACATGAATATTTGCACAAAGGCCATACAGTAACTAATTAGGTATACAAATTTCAAGACAATCGCTCGTTAGTAGCATCCTGAAAATATAAAACATCAATTCTGTTTACCCGGTAATATTCTATCATAATTAATTTCTTAAATATTTTCTCTGTTAATTAAAATAAAGCACTCTTAAAATGTTTTAATAACGATTATTAAAATCTCTTATAATTGAAAAAAATAAAACCGTTGTTTTAAATAAAAGTGTTGGAATAAGTGAAATGGCATAATATTGTCTATCTCTTCTGAAACAGTACATCAAGAAAAAGCTAAGCTGAATTGTTCTGACGATGGCTTGAAGTCGAAATAGCTATCAATGAACTGATAAAATCTTGTAAAACTGAATACTTTGTAATCGATTCCCTATTATTCGTTTAAACCACGTAGTGACTAATATTGCCTGAATATTTTGATAGGAAAGGTATATGAAAGAATTAAGGCATGCGGTATAAGCGGACGTAGAATACTTACATCGGAATCAAAAAGTCATCCGCGCAGTATTGCAATGTCAATCTCACTTGAAAATCAAAATACTTCACGTTAAATAGTTGACGTGAGACTGACATTCATAATTGAATTCGCATCGACTTCGCGAGCGCTCCGATCGAAGTCAAACTCATTTCGACGATTATAAAGATTTGTTTAAATTATTCTATAGAAAGCCCACAGCAAGATCAATCAACTCATCGTGTAGAACAGTGGTCCCCAACTTTTTTACACCTACGGACCGGTAAAAAAAAGGAATTTTTTTCACGGACCGCTAATACTGAAATAAAAATGGTTTTTTAATGAAACATTTTTTTTAATCTTATATTGTGACAGATGGACGTAACCAGTGACGTAGCTAAGGCTTGTGTCACCCGGGGCGAATTTGCCCTCCCCCTCCACCTTTTCCCCAAAAGTTTTTTTATTTATAAATAAAATTTCTTGATAAATATGTACTATATTATTACAATCCTGTCATTTACAAATGTAGTATTTAATGTTAAATTTGTAGAGTTTTGGAAGTTTATTTTTCAAATATGTTTAAAAATCTGTAACTCATTTAAATAAAATTTATATTTATTATTAATATGGAAGTATCAAATATCAGTATGTTTTATCTTCCAGTTGGTGTGCTATTGAAAGTATTTTTTTAATCGCGACTTGCTCACTGGTAATATTAAATTGTGTTTTTATTAATTTAGTTTTCCAAAAACTTCTTTCACAGCTAGCAGCACAATTGCGAGAAAATAAATTAAAGGCATTTCAATATTTGCTACATTGAGGCTTCATGATTATTCTTAGATCTTTCAGAAAAGAAATATATTTTGTCAGCGAATCACAAGGTATAACAACTCTTATTTGTTTATTACCTAGATAATTTTCTACTCATTTTCAAAAATGCCGACCGTAGAAAAGTATATTTTGTCAGCGAGTTACACATTAGACAGAAGAAAACATGATTAATGGAATATGACTTGCATTCATTATGTAAATATATCGAAAATACAACCCCCTAAAATGTGCCACACTGGGTGGGCCGCCCCACCCCCCTTCCTTTGCTACGCCGCTGGACGTAACTATAACTAAGAAAAATACATATGAAATTCTTGGAAACGTATTTAGGTAGGGTTTTTCATCTGGGTTTACTACCCAAGAGAAAATATTTCCGTTCTCCCTGAGTGTACATGAAAAGATATATGATTGTCGATTCTGAGAAAACCAGTGACCATCGTGCGCATCAACCTTCCGATTATTATTCAACTATAACTAGAAATAGAAATAAACGTGCAGGCGAAAATAGCCTATATTTAATATTTTTGTGTGGCAAATTTCTTGAAATTTGGCATACTGCTCGCGGCCCGGCACTGGGCCGCGGACCATTGGTTGAAGAACACTGGTGTAGAATGAATATTACGGATTAACTTTGAGGAATATTTACCAGTTGACTCAACACGTCACTGTTATTATGAAGTAATCAAACAGATTTTCTCAATTGAGCTGTGTTAAGATTAAAAAAAAAACAGTTTTAAGGTATTTTATTCTTTGTTTTTGATAATACAATATCGCGATTTAGCCGACAACATAAAATCCTCAGTTTCAGGAGAGTATCTTATCCATTATATACAGAAGAAAGTTTGTCAAACAGTACTATAAGTAATACTAAGGTCAAATGGGACTTTTAAAAAAATCTAGCGGGTTGGATTATATCGATTACATGATTAAATTTGTAAAAAAAAATATTAAGTAATATTTTTTCTCATTAATAAATGTCAGTGACACAGAGGCATTTCTCTTACCCTTAAAATATGGAAGTGATACAGTAGATAACGTGTCTGTTATAAAAGTAATATTAAAATAATCCATTCATTTCTTTGATATTATTGATTGAATTGTCACCTAACTTGCAACGTATTTAGTTCTAGAAAATTCTTGTGGATCTAAATATATTGCAAATTTTAAAAAAATATATAATACGAAAGATAGAACAGAATTGCAGAAATAGTCGATTGAATTCAGTTTCCGAATCTTACAACCGTTTACTCGGCGAGCAAACAAAGACGTGAACGTCGGTGTTATGAATTTTCATTTATCTTAAAAATAAATAAAGTAGGCCAAAGGGTAACGAGAATGCTGCAAGCTACGAACAAAGACCGTTTATCAACGCGGCCATCTTTCAAAATGTTTCAACAGAACATAGCATATTTCTTATTCTTAGTCCAATATATGGTGAAAAACATTTAGTCTGAATAAGCCGTAAATCTAGTCATCTTTTGTCTACACTATACCTTTATCTATAACTAGTATTTTTACCCGGCTTCGCCTGAGATAGAGAACGTTTATATAAATAAGGTCATTAAGACGTTCAGGCTAGTTAATTTTGATTTTTTTTATAGTTGAAAATATCGACATGGACCGTAATTTTTGTATATCCTACAAAATATAGTCGATCAATTGATAATAATGTTAAAAGTTGAAAATAGCAATAATAAAGGATAGGAATTTCCCCACCTTCACTATTGATGAGTGCTTCGTTGTAAATGCCATCGGTATAGTTTAACGTAACGTGAGGATTTTCACAACGCAAGATTTTTAAAATAATATATCTTCAGACATGCAATCATTATTATTCCCCCAAAGCGTTTTTGGGTTGAAATACGTTCACAAAATGAAAGGATTACTGCAAAGGGTGTTAATTTCTTGAATCGCGAATCCCAACTTGCAGCTTTCTTCTATTGTTCGTCATTGTAGAGAAGTCCTAATGCCAGGCACGTTTCACTATACATGTCACATTCAATTCCATCGACGGATCGGAGATCTTTGAAACTCGCTGAATCTTTGACTCGGTGCGACAACATTCGTTGGTAATAACAATTAATGTTTCTAAAATCCAGTGTAGACACAGCATTGAACATTGATGTGGGCATTAAGCATCTTCGGAAGCAAAGTATTGCAAGGAACGAACCACCGATTATCAATACCGACATTATCAGATTTCATTTTCACTTTACCAGTTGAGCGTAAAATTACCAATTTTCCATGATGAGCTGTATCCGTATCATTTACAATCGCATCTTTCATGTATATATTCATCGACACGCAACTTCTATGGATTCAATTTTGAAAAATAATAATCGCTCCGTCTCGATTTTGGCAATCATGTCCACCAAATACTGATACAAAGTTGCCTTTAATTCAGCAAACGGTTCTTCAAGTCTGCGCAGTGTCAATAAAATATCACGAATCTTAATTTCAGTCCAGCAAAGATGATGGCAACGTCATGTACACCGGTGCGTTAAAGATACGAAATGAGGATGTCATTAATTTAAGTTTTATGATTTTAAATGAGGGATAATTTTCCACTCAATCTTTTGATTTTTTTACAAATTTTAAGATCCAAGCATGAAAAATTATTATTTGTGACGTCTATACTATAAAATATTTTGCTTAGCGACGGGACGTTGGCAATCACAGAATATTTGGTATGGAGCGGTCGCTAGGCAATCAGCGTTTGTTGATTTTTTTATTTCTCATCATAAACGTCAAAAATATAGCGTTTTTAGTTTTAGATTAAAAGTTAAATGTTGAGAGTTGAACATAGCGCAGTTGAACTAACAATTGCAGCCAGAATGACGTGTGAAAATTTCACGTCGCTTATGTACGCCGTTTGGGAGGAGTTGCTGTGACCGACAGACATACAAATATACAGATTTCTGCATGTATTTTGTGCTATATAGTAGGGATCTAGATATAGTAGAGATCTAGATTGTGTTGTAGGAGGATAGAAAAATCCGTTAAAAACATCGCTGTGAGATTGACTTCAAAATTTTGTTTTGTTTTGCTTAAAATAAAATAAAAATTCGGTTGATAATGCTCGTGATGAGCGAAACCGTTCCTGATCATTATAAATATGTGGAAGTAGTACAAATGAATTGTGTTTTATTGTTGAAAATATAATGTCTTTCCACCAAGAATTGACAGTTAACACCTTAAAAGTGATTAAAATTATTTGTTATTATTTGAATGATGCCTGCTATCAATGTGAATTATGTTGGTTCATAATGGATCACAATGATGGTTTTTGAATGAGTCTGGTTGTAAATCAGCTATTCGAACCCTCTCTTTGGAGAGCGTAAGGAAAGAAGGATTATGAAAGGACTAGTTGTTATAAAATTGTTCTCCCAGCGTCTAGTTTTCAGAATTGGATAGATGTGCTTAGAGAGAGTTGGAAATATCACATACATCCATCCAAATAAATAGAAATCCATAAATTGATTGAAAACCAAATGCATAAAAGGTTCCATTCGGAACTTCGCACGACAGCGCTACGCAGGGTAAAAGCCCAAGAGCCATTGGTCACTCGGCTGCGGGACCAACATGTTTTTATTGTATTATACACAAATGCTTAAAATTCAACGGGTACATGTTCAACTTATTAGTTTTAAAAATATAGCACGCATTAGAATAAATGAATATGTTTGAATGTTTCGACATCGTCTATACACTCTATATGTTACAAAAGATTAAAAAAAATTCGAAACTAATCAATGCGATTGAAATATGAAAGCACACCGAAATTAGTGTTTTTAAGAGAAGAGGGGGTGAAGCAACCGCGCTGATGCAGCATGTCACCAGAGCATTGTTGATAAACAATAATTCGATTTTTTTGCGATAGCAAATCGACAACGGATACATAAGTGATGCTTTCAACAAATAACGTTCGAGACGAGTCACAGATGAAATGGCGAATTGTATTCATTCGCGGTCCGGTGCCGAACATAAATAATTATCAACTTACGTGTCCCATTCTTATACACATTTACTATTGTAAATTTGCTGCGTCATCTTATATTCATTTTTAGCAATTATTCAATTTTTAAACATGCACTGGTTTATAATAATTATTGATAATACAAATGTATCGATTTGAAGCAAATGTCGCAAAAATAATGCTCAAATATTTCATTTGTTTTATAATTTTGACATGTTAGGTCCAATTATGCTTTATTATCATTTTACAACATTTACTCACATTTGAAGAATTTTTAATGTACACGTCTGAAGCGTTTTAATAATATTTTCATTACATTTTTTTATTTTAAAAAACGTGGAAGAATTAATTTGCTGATACGTAGTAAATGGTGTTAAAATGATATGTACTAGCTGAAATTACAAATTATTCAAACCTAATTAGTTCATTAAAAGGAATTTGCGTATAAAACTGCCAAGTAATGATTGTACACTGATGAGAATTACTCGTAGGTCTTCAGCATAAAATTTGAATCCTGACAAGTCTACGAACATCTTCACCGAGATGTCATTCGAGATAGCCGAGTGATGCATGCGTCCTCCTAAACTCTTTTGACATACCGCCGAAAGAATCTCCCACTAAAGGATGTACCACATTGCGCTGCAACCTCTGACAATGAAATTCTCGTTCAGAGATATCCTCATCTGATCCCGGAGGGGATTTATCGTCGGCGTGACTAGTGCATCGCTGAGATCTGTCAGCGCCCTCTATGACTCGACAAACTGCCGGTTTTCACGCGACACTTCGAATCTCGTCGATAGAATTCACATCATTTCAGACCGACTTTTATCAAAAACAATAACTGTACAATTTATACAAAATAGTATCTGTTTACTTTTCTAAACTGAGTCATTCGAACTAATATAATGAATTCATTTCTACTCCAAAAGATCTACAATGTTACCTGAATAATCGACTATAATGAAGAATGGAAAATAAATAGAAGATTGCATTTATATTTATGAAACATTTAATTCATGTGTCACAATAAATAACCACAAATTAAATGACGATATTTATCTAATGCGGTAATAAAAAATAACCCGTGCATAATTAATGTTCCCAAACAAGGAGGCAATCAATTACTTAATTTAAGCTTCAAGATGCGTGTATATGTTATGATTTTATACATACGAGTGCTAAGGTATTAATAAGAATTATTATTTAATAATTTAAGACATCGACTGAGGGTGCTTGATGGAATTTCAATATTAAATTTGGATTATTGAGATTTTGTACACTTCCATGTATTTTGTCACTAACGACCCGGGTTTCGCCTTTCGGCATCTTCAGGCATTCGAGCACACGAATGGACTCGAACTGAGAGACAGTAAACAGTTTCTAACGCTTATATAGAAGATACAAATGCGACAAATATCATTTACGAGGCAATACATTATACGTCTGAGAGCCACACCGATACCTGAGTTAAAATTTCGGAAATCGTCCTAATCCTTATTTTGTAAACACCATATTACCAGAGTGGCGATTGCCGAAGGCGTTGCCGCTTTTCAACTTCTTTTAGAAATACCAGTGATTTTACAATTATAATAGTATTGTGGGTTTTGACGGGATGTAATTCGACGAATGGGTAAATATATACAATCATTCCACATTTAGTGAAATCTGTTAGGTGTTTCAACGTATCGGATATAGTAGCGGAGAATTAGGAAGGTTCAGCTGCTCATTCAAGATTGGTAAGGAGTATAACTGGCCTATATTAATTTCTAAAATTTCCTGATAAAATAATTTATGATCCCCCATGTTTTTATGCAACAGTTTAACCCCATCATCCGCATTAAACGTATGGTTCTCCATTAGCAAGTGATTTGCGAATGTCGAAGTTTCTTTTTTTAATCTAAAGGCAGCTAAATGTTCTGATACCCTTATATCTAATGTACGTGTGGTTTTACCCACATAGAAATGTTGGCAATCATTGCATTGTAATTTATAAATACCAGATTTGTTCTTAAAGTTTACTCTATCTTTATTGTTAATAAGTAATTTGCCTAGAGAGTTTTTGCAATAGAACGCCGGTCTAACACTATCAGCGAGTTGTTTTTTAATTTTAAAGCTTGTGCAACCTAAATAACTTATTCTATGCCAGATTCTAGGGCGGTCTATGTCTTTAGACAAGTTCCCGAAATATAGCATCTTTTCTGCTAATTTACGTTGTTTTTTTGATACAAGACTATCTATAAGAGACGCCTCATAGCCTTAAATGGAAAAAAATATGGCCATTAATTTTCGATGGCAATATAATATAATCACTAAGTGAAATATCAATAAGTTTTTGTTCAATCAAAAAACAATAATAATTCTAAATTTGGATTATTGAGATTTTGTACACTTCCATGTATTTTGTCACCAACGACCCGAGTTTCGCCCTTCGGCATCTTCAGGCACTCGAGCGCAAGAATGGACTCGAACCGACAGACAGTAAACAGTGTCTAACGTTTATATACAAGATACAAATACGACAAAATATTATTTACGAGATAAAATATTGTAAGTCTAGCATTGTGGGTTTCAAAATGCAATTCAAAGAAAGGACAAATATATACACTCATTCCACATTTAATGGGTTCTGTTGGGTGAACATGAGATGAATTTATTAATATATGAATATCAATATACATATTTTTTCTGTTCGTTCAGAATCTACTGAATCTTCCAAACTCTCCGTTGCTGTATCCTATACGTGAATGATTTTGTAAAAAACATAAATTAACAATCGAGGAAGGAGAAAATATATATATAATATATATTCAAACAGGTCCGAGTCCATCCGTGCCCTCGAGTGCCTGAAGATGCCGAAGGGCGAAAGTGTACAAAATCTCAATAATTCAAATAAGAAGCAGTATTTCTTTTGATCATTTTATCATTAAACTATATATATACGTATAAGTCAAATGGTACACTCACGCACAAGAAATCTCCTCTTGGTACTGAGATTTTAGACCACCGATACTTTCTTCGTTTTCAATCATCACGGACGAAACTTTCGATTTCATCAGAGCGACTCGCGCCGTCATGGGTTACAAATAATTCTAACATATTAGAAAAGGCGGGTCCGGTCAAGGCCGACCGGAGGACGGAGGTCCAGGGCGTAGGGTTTTACGACCGGATAAAAATGAAAGTTAAAACTCCGCGTAAAGGAACTCACGACACACGTAACATATTACAAATAATTGGAATAAGAGTAAAGATTAATGGACGCTGAATGATGTATCGATAATTGATTTTTACGTCTGCTCGTTACGAACCTCGATTATCTGGATTTTCGATTACACTTACATTACATTTAAAGAAACTCAAAATTTACGATTTCGCTGTAGCTATTGCATCTGGCGGATTGCGTCAACTATTGCAAGCTGACAAAATTAATGAAGAAGTAGAAGAATCGGTTTCCACAAAAAAAAAATGATTTAAAAGACTGTTGCTACATGGCAGCAGAGAGTCAGATTTTAATTGTAATTTCCAGTAATTCTAATTGCAGTAGAAAGTTATACGGTGGATATTATCGCGAAAGCAGCAGCACAAATTAATTTCAATATCCAGAGAATATAACGAAGATGTCACCGAGTAGTTAAACTGTGATGTAAACGACTCTGGATGCCAAATTTTGAATGATAAAGAAAAAAATGAGGAAAATTCTGCCTCAGATGACGACCAGACGAAGAAGAGGTGATTTCTGAAGATTTCCAATGTCATGAAGTGGTTTGAGTGTCCGAAAGAATGTAATTTATGTCTTAAAATTATTCGAGATTTGGCAGCTACGAAGAGGAGAGCTACTTTTAAGCAGAAATCAACAATTGAATTTCTTGTCAAAAATAATTGGAAATGAAAACTATGCGTGCTTATATATGTATATAATATATATCGACACCTCCAAGACAAAAGGGCGTTAGGGACAAATCACTACTATGCAGAAAAGAAAAAACAGTGAAACAATATTGTGTCAATGAGAACAACTTCGGAAGAGTTCTTCCATAAATGCTATAAAAACTCCAATACTTGAAAAGAAGTCGAAAAGGCATAAGGTTATTCCCATTGATACAATATTTTTCACTCTTTTCGCTCTCCTGAAAAGTAGCGATTTGTCACTAGCGCCATTTGGTTTGGAATGGTCGATACCAGTTAAACATATTCGTACTGAATGTATTTTTCTTACTCTGCCAATAACATTTTTTCGATAATCCTCATTATCCGGACTACCTTCATCCCCAATTAGTCCGAATAATCGAGTTTCTACTGTATTACATTTATAAACAGGATGAATCAGAACCCACTGAAGCCGCACTGGCATCGTGACGTGTTCACGGATTTTGATGAAAAAATATCACACTTAATTAACGCGTAAACATCCTGC
Source organism: Himalopsyche phryganea (assembly GCA_022494535.1). Classification (NCBI taxonomy): domain Eukaryota; kingdom Metazoa; phylum Arthropoda; class Insecta; order Trichoptera; family Rhyacophilidae; genus Himalopsyche; species Himalopsyche phryganea. The sequence goes on along the minus strand of JAGVSL010000149.1, from coordinate 215,844 downwards.
GTTTGTTTTATTATCATAATACGAAATCATCCTTTGGTAAATTGGTGATATTCATTTTTTTTCGTGAGAGCTAATAATTTCGTTCTTTATTCGGAAATATTATTTAAAAAAATTTGCTGTAAGCAAAAATAAGCATTTACGGCGACAAATTATACAATCATCATAGAATAGACCCATGTTCATAAAGTATTTTTAAATATAAATTAGTTGTATGTAAATTTGAAAATATAATATCTGAATAAAAAAATTCTTTATTACGCTTATAAGCCATATATTAAAATAATAAAATTGCATTGTGATGCCGCTCGCACGGTATCTTCATTTGACACACTATGAACGCCCACTTGCTATCGGCGGCGCCGGAACAGGATAATCGACCCCCAAAGAAAGTGAAAATGGCTGTATTCGTGTGCATCCTGAATTGAAAATTATAATTCTATTATATCACATATAGCAATAGCAATTCGTCGCATCCAAATAGATTAAAAAAGAAGATTTATATTCAAGACTAATAAAAAGTTCATCAAGTTATGATGTATAATACATTAAATATGTACAATAATTGAGGGCGTCGGAAGCAATGGTAGCGTTCTTGAAAAATATGACTTTATAATCAATGAATGCAGAATCATAGTGCAGAAAATTTTGCTCGATGATTGTGCATTTAATTCTCCAATGCATAAAAGTTTTCTTTTCAGAGTCACGTGCTGATTTACTATTAAAAAATGTACATCATTTAACAAACCTTTTGATAACAAGAATTGTATACGTTGACACTATTTTAATTTATATTGATAAGCATTGCGTCCGATACGGTTTTAAATTTAGTCTTAGTAAAGTATGGCTTAAAAATGACTCACTGATTTCGTGAATTACGTTAAAAGGCTTATGAATAAGTCCGGGATGTGCTAATACTACGATATTAAATTCATTTGCAGGCGCCAATATTTTAATGAAAGCGTTATAAAGTGTTATGTGGTTATATTCTTGAATATATATTTATTATCTAAGCATCAGTTTGATTAATCTGCTTCGTATTAATAAACAGGCAGCGATCAATAATGTGCATCGCTACATTTGGTCAATTTTGCGATCGTTTTTACGAACCAAAAAATGCAAACTAATGACGAATTATTATCACATACTATCATCGATCTGTATCAATATGTATGTCACAATAACTCTTAACAGGTGAACAGTAGCGACGTGAAATTGTCCATTTCTAGATCAACTGTGCTATTTTCAATTTTAAACTTTTCACATTATTATTAATTGATGGACTATGTATTGTAAGCGTTACATGAGGTACGGTTCACGGTGATATAATTATTATTTTAAACATTGACTTTCACCAAAATAACGCCATAAAAACGACTACGTCTAAATGTTAGCGCCCTCTATCCCGGGCGAAGTCGGCTAATAAATACTAGTTTTACATAAAATTATGTATTTATCGACATATATGAAACTTACACGACTTTGGGAGTGACAATGTTAGGATTAAATTTATTCTTCGTGGAATGCAGGTACATAAATGAAATAGATTATTGTTGATTCGGGTACTTATATTGATAACGCAAACATTTTTTCTTTTCACAGTGGGCTGCGCCGATCACTTTAGGCATAAAAACAAGATAAAACCACCCAATTTGACTTTATAGCCCTGTTTAACAACTCTTTCTCGGAGCCGAGTTGTTATGCCGTGTTGCAAGTCGAAAGCTTTCTAAATGAAATTAAATGATAATACTCGTAATGACAATGCGCATCGCATCACCTTTCCCACTCCCAGAGGTCAAAAATCGGATGAATAAAAATATACAAAATGATTAAATACAATACGAACGACTATGGCTCGTTTTAAACAATACGGCTACACTAACATTCTTCTATATACTTAAAAAAACTCCGTAACGTAAATAACTTATACGGGAAGTGATAAAGCGTGGCTTACAAATGTAGTCAAACCAACAGCAATAAATCCATTTTTTAATGGATTTATTGCAATAAATTTAATCGGATAATGATACAAGAAAACATAACGTTATAAGAACCATAAACCTGTGCATGTGTAATAATCATTTGAATTCAAATGAAGCATTATACACCATATCAATTCTTAGTATTTTTGTCATCCCTGTAAATTATTGTCCGTTGTGAAAGGATCAAGAACGCTCCAATCTCCAATCAATACACACTCATTGATGCATTAAAAAAAACAAATAATTCACTATCGATGGATACATACTTATTTGAATTCACAAGTCGGCCATTAATGTAGTGTAAGCACAGGACCTTATATCCTTAAGCATCGCAATGTAATTATCCCGGTTGGCGATGAATTTGGAATGGAAATTTTGATGGTATTCGACGTGATCAATATTGAAGCATCAATAGAGTATCACGAAGCTATCGTAGTAGGCAAATTCCGCGATTCCTTGTATCAATTTAGTATCTGTACAACGGTGAACTCTCGTCTCGGAATTAGGAATAATTTGATTAACCCGCGAATATGCGAAACTAGTCATCTATGTGTTATAGAATGTTTATAAGAGGTGGAATATTTTAACTATTCGAAATTATATGTGATCCGTTCTTAAAGCAACATCGTGAAAAGGACTTTACAGACTCTGGCGTAACTAAAGCTTACATAATATGATACACCCGCAATATAATACTACAAATACATAATATAATACAGAACCTCGAAGGTGTGACAGGTATGCGAATATAAATATGTAAAACTTTATGTCAATAACAAATCTATTTTATAATACAATTGCATACATTGATACATATTTCTGATAAATTTAAGTTTAAATATGTACAAAAATGACGTGAGTTTCAAAATATGTATCGTTGCAATATATAATATGAGCCCGTATGCAGAAAAATAACGTTTTGTAAACACATTTATCGAGTAAAAGATTTTTGATCAATAAACCGTATTCTCAATAAAATTACTCAAACCATCTTCATTCATCAAAGATAAATATGTTCGATAAAGGGTATCTCCACAACAACCAACCACTATTATCTCTGATCAATGTTTTTAGGACACCGCTGTTTTTACGCATTTGGGCTCAATTTGAATTGGCGGGGAATTTTAGTTATGCTACTGTCGTCAGCTTCGACTTATCAACTAACATCGTACAATTTGTCAAACATTTGCCAGAGTCTACTTATAAATCTTTACATAATTATTTTGAGATAAAAAAACCTTATATAATTGCATTCAAATTACAATATCAATGAAAGATAGTTAAAATATACTATGCTGTCAATAATTTAAGACATCGACTGAGGGTGCTTGATAGAATTTCAATATCAAATTTGGATTATTGAGATTTTGTACACTTCCATGTATTTTGTCACTAACGACCCGGGTTTCGTCTTTCGGCATCTTCAGGCATTCGAGCGCACGAAGTCAGTTCGAGTCCATTGGTGCGCTGGAATGCCTGAAGATGCCGAAAGGCGAAACCCGGGTCGTTAGTGACAAAATACATGGAAGTGTACAAAATCTCAATAATCCAAATATGCTGTAAATATTTTGATATATATTTTATATAATAATAACTATGCCAAAATATTTAAATACAGCTAGGTAAATTGTGTTGGATAATGAAATGGATACCATTACGCGCTTACTCTTCCGCAACAATATTTTATACTTATAATATAAGTATAAAAATACAAAATTACAATTGATAACTTTGTTATTCCACTTGTTTTATCACTAACGTGACGCGTTTCACCTCTTTCAGAAGCATCTTCAGACCAACAATATCGCAAGGTTATTTATTTCAAAGGTAAACAATGATTCTAATTCTTTCGTTAAAAATAAAGAGTAGGGTGGGTTTTATGTTTTTATTCCAAAAAGTGGAATAACAAAGTTTTCAATTTTAATTTTATATAATTTCTACAAAGTCACCGCTGAATCCACAGAAGAAAAAAAAGTATAAAAATAATATATTTTATTTGACTTGTAATATACATTATTTGGCATGTAACGAAGTTAAAACTGACTTGAAAAGTATATAAAAATGTAGCTGTAAATGAAATATAAAATCAACTTTATGCGATATAAAAATTTTAATTAAAATACCGGCAGGCAATAATGACCATTCAATGAACAGGATGGCCATCTAGCTATAACTCGTATCTCAATTTTCCGGTTTGCAGCTCAAAAACTAGAACCGGCTAATAAAATGATTCCGTTAAAAGGCAATAAATACGCCAATTGTCAATTTTGATAGAAAACGGCATCAAATTGAAGCAGGAAGAGGCAAAGAAAAATGTTGGGCGAGGTCGATCACCAATTAAATTATTCTCGGCGTGCAAAGGACGCGGGTCGTTCACATTAATTTCACAGAGGCGCTCCACTCGCCGATCGCCTGCTTTTTCGCTTTTTCCACGCGTCACATCACTTCGTGCAAGCCGTCACAAAATACAGTGTGCAGTAGTTTTCTCCGGCTCATACTCTACGTGACGTCGCTCTATTATGGTTTAAGCCCAAGATGTATTGCCGTCGCCAAGTTGGATTCTGAGCCCCCAGACCTACGTGCCTGCTCAAACCATCGTAGGGATGGGGAACCTTTTTACGTTGGCAGTCCTCAAGTTGACAGTGTCCTCTCAAGACCGCACCGCATTCTCCAAGATTCAATTAGATGTCTTTATTTTATACAAAGGTTTAAATATTTTATTTTTATCATTACAATAAACAAAGATGAAAAAACATATCAATAAAAGGACCCGTTTCACAATTATATGCAAAAGGTCACGAGTTCCGCACCCCGGTTCCAGTGCTTTTTATTCTTGATTGAAAACAGTCAAGAATATCGGTAAAGATACTTATTTATGGATACGGATAAACTCTACAACATGTAAATTAATAAAAAAACGCGGTCAGTTAAAAAAGAATTGATAGGAAGTCAGAGTGATATAACGTATTATGAAAACGTAATATAATACACCTTGGATAAAATTAAACAAGATTTGAAATGCGTTTTCGAACATGCATTGAGCTTAAGAACGAGTGGAGGTACTAGGAGAAAATATTTAGAACAAAATTTAACATGCAAGATATTTAATTAAATTTGAATTGTTGAGGTTTTGTACATTTCCGTACATGGAAATGTACAAAATCTCAACAACTCAAATTTGATATTGAAATTCCATCAAGTGCCCTCAGTCGATGCCTTAAATTATGTTTAATTAAATTTAATGATAAATTCAGCGTTATGTCAGTACCGTTACGTCAGTGTCTGGCCAACTGTGTGCCGCAAGAAGTCTCGGTGTGCCGCGAAGGAAGAAGCCTCAAAACTGTTCATTTTGAATAATGTATGTCAATTTAAATTGTCTTCAATTTAAATAAATTCAACATCTACATATTTAAATAAATATTTACATAAAATCAAATCCCCTTTGCAGACTTTTTGCAACACTGTGAAAATATGGATTCTGATTTTAAGTGCTTGCTGCTTCATACTGAAGTACGTTGGCTCTCAAAAAGAAAAGTACTACCACGATTTATCGCTTTTCGGGCAGAAATAATTTCTTTCTTCGGTGACAAAGATATGGGTTTTGATTTACTCTACGAGGACAATTGGTGGCTGGAAACAACATTTTTTAATTATCTCTTTGAGACATTAAACATTTTTAATTTAAGCCTGCAATGAGCGAACGAAATACCATTACAATCACAGGAAAATTAAAAATCTTTCGCTGACATGTTAGACCAGTGGACTAGAAAAGTTACAAACTCAGTTTGATTGGTTTCCTATCTAAAAATCTAAAATTTGGACAAAAGTGCAGAGGACATCAGAACTTCTCTCTGCATCAAGTATTTTCCATTACTCAATTATCAATTGTACCAGTGTTTTATCAATTAATTCGCAAGATTTGACGGTACACACCCGACACTAACTGAGTAGGAAATTTTAATGGATCTAAAGAACGGCCCTGTGCACAAAGTCTAATTTTGCGAGCTAAAGTTGTCAGCATTTTCAATATCGCTTTGGAGTCAATATCCTCGATTGGCTACAAAAGCAATTAAATCTCTGTTGCCGCTTTGCGAATTTGGTTTTTCAGCGCTCGTGGAAATGAATTCAGAAGAACACACAAGTGGTCACATATGTAAGATGTTTTTTTTTTATCTAATTAAGAGCCATGTTTTGACAGAATTCTTTCTAAAAATCAATTGCATCCTTATCACTAATAAAATTATTACCACCAATATACAAATATGTTCGTAAAATATATAAAAAATGTTACCTACACTATGATTTCCTTTATTCATATTATATTCACTTTTTTAAGGCATATTTATTTGGTGTGCCGCGGAACAAATCCCATTCACTAGTGTGCTGTGAAGTAAAAAAGTTTGGCAGACACTGCGTTATGTCCTCACTATTTTGTCAAACACTATTTCTTCTGGTCGCCAAAGAGGCAGATGCCACCAATTAAATAAGTTTTTTTTTTAACTCAAAAAGTTTGTGGTGCTGCCATCCTTATATTAGAAATAGTTTTATATAATATTATCAAACACGACAATTCATCAATTATATCTTATCCAGCATGAATATATTTTGTATAATAAGTTTTTAAAATAACACTATTTAACACACCTGCTAAAATCGTTCAGGTACATATTGTTATTTTAACTTAATAATATATTATAATGTAAAGAAATATGTTTTTAACTTGTCCATAACATGCGTCTGAACTGTTTGAAGTATGAATCTATGTCGCAGTTTGCGGTCCGACAAGGACAATACATATATATCTATACCAAATACGCGAAGAATCGATATTCCTAACCAATTACCTGTAGGTATAGTCTATTGTTAGTTTTCTTGCAAAAAGTAACCTGCCTTGAATTTTTTTTCAATTTGTTCTTGTAGGTCATAAATTTTACATGATTATAGTTACGGACAAAGCCTTGTCGCGAACAATTTAATCTGTATCAATATAATAATATTCGGGATACCAATCGAATATTCAAATATTCGGCTCATCTTTTATATTCGGAAATTGGAATAGTATGAATATTATTTGTTAACAATAATTACGAAATCCGGTGACAGTAAAGATGTCAATACGTAAAGCGAATATGGTGATAGTGTGATGTTACCACGGGGGGAAGTGTTGGGAAAATTGAATAAGACTTATTTATTAATATCATAACATAAAAGTTAATAATAATTAAGACTTATCACTTTTAAATATAACATATTTATTTGTGAACTAATCTTGAATTCATGTATGGAAAAGTATATTATTTGTTTTAGTAGGAGAAAAAAGAAATTTAAATTGACATCATGTTTTTTTTTATTGAATGTGACATCTTCGAAATCCAAAATTGAAAGATTATAACAAAAAACTAATAATTTTCAATATTTTAGTAGTAAGTAACCTGTGCTCCAATTTTCATTAATAAATAACCTCCACACCATTGTTTTTCACTCTAAAAACACATACTATAGTGCGTTTTTCTCAAAACTAAATTTTCGTACTTGCTCAAGTGCCCACTTGATTTTAGAGCGACGATATTTTTCCGTCACTTACGATTGATGTTTAGTACATGTAAGTTTAATTATTAACGTCATTTTTCTGAAAATGGAACCATGCGCGAGCATATGGACTCTTAATGTAGTTATCTCGACAGAAGTGTTAGCGAATAGAAGGATTTAGTAGCAGATATATACAGAGGCCCAGTGTAAAAAAATCTGACACAAAAACGAAAAGATAAGGCGCTTGAATTGCGCGTTTCTTTCGATATTTATTTTATTAAATACTAGTTCTCTTTTTTACCAGTTCAAAATTATATTTATTTATCAATGACTTGGGTCTACAAGTTTATTTTACAAGCATTTGACAATACATTAAGTTTCATTTACGTCAAGAGTACCCAACCAGTCGTTGGTGAAGTAAAATTTTGTTGATTTCGATTACGAATTATATCGTGATCTGACTTTTCGGTTCTACTGTATCATAGTTCGAAAAAAAATGCACACTTGTATTTTTATAGTATCTCAAATAACCTGATAGCGATGAGGCCTATTAATATATTTATTGTCTGTGGTTATCTCAGCTATCTGACGAGGGCTCACAGATATCGATATAAGTAGCACTACTTATTAATATTATCACGGCTGTCAATATTACTCTTTCAGGTATCGCTTGCAATAATAAAACAGAGTGTGGTATATTTCTATTATATATATATATATATATATATATACATGCATGTAATATTTTGATATAAGCTATGTAGCAATATTGCACTTGTGGGCACAACCATCAGTTGTTACTGTGGGACTGCTCCGAGATGAATGCCGAACGAGCAGAGCTGTTTGCTGCGGTCGGTCCTCATACGGGCCCACTAGGCCACGCTGAATTGATACCAACCGAGGCCAACTTTGAGGCGGAAGATAAATATGCGACATCATATGGAGGACGGAATATTCTTGATTTCTCTTCAGATTCAACGCGGAGTAGATAAACTATACCTCCACGGCGGATTATCAGTATATAGATACACTGGACACAGACTAAGTGGTTGACAAAGTCACATTTCCTTTTTTCTCTCTATTTTTTTAATCGTCCCGTTTTCCTTTGCAGCTTTGTATCGGCCCAAGAAACAATAAAATGAAACGGCCAATTCGTTCATTTTCTTGATCGTTATTGCGTTATGGAAGGCAGCGGTGGAGCAGAGGCTGCATACATATAACAGGTGGAGGTGGAACAACTGATCTCCCATATGTACCTATAAGAATTGACATCTTTCTTGAAATACAATGGCAGTAAATGAATGTATTTATTGACTATTGCCTCTTCTGCGTCATTTATCTGATAGAACACTGCGGTTTATTAAAAAAAACATCACTTGAGTCATAATTTGTGTAATATTTTTTTTCTGAAAATAATAATTTGTATTTTAGGACTCAATCCGTCTTGGGCCATACCTGCTCCCTATGTGTAGCAAATCGTCACAACGAGGTGCCGTATAAATTCTGTCGTCCGACAATCGTTTTGCTTCCATCTACGACATGACAGCATATTTTAGTTACGCCGAGCATATCCTATGCACAGTGCCCGGAACCCGGACCCACTGGTCGGAAGAAGATACAAGCAGAGTCGAGCCTCTCCGAAGGCCGCCGTAAAACGTGACCCAACTGTGTCTAACGTAAGACAGCACCGCATGCTACGTTCCTTAATCTCTGATAAATGGCTCAATAAAATATTCAAAATTTGTAATGAACGTTCGGAGGTTTTGCAATATCGTTAATCTTGTCTTTAGAGAAATACTTTCGTGTTGCTAACATCATATTTCAAATTCCACTCTTTTTAATCTATTGCTTTTCAAGTAAACCATGCAAAAAAGAATTTTTAAATATATAACAGTTGAAAGGTTTCAAATCGAGAGAAAGGATTACTCGTGAGTTCCTAAGTAAAGCGAAAACGTCGCTATTGTCTGGCGCGTTCAAATCTGACTCAACGGACGCTACGCCAAGATGAATTAGATATTAATAAGAACGTCGAATATAATAATACAAGCAATGCAATTCCGAACGGAATCGAAAGAGAGATTATATTTATTATTAACACAATTCGTTTAGTGCGGTGGTCCGAACTAGTGCCGCAGAAAAGAAGGCGATGTCGGTAAATGTAGGTATATCCTAGTATAAATATATTTTGGAGATCCGGCTTGCAAATATATGAGACGTTGATAGGCTTTCTTTTTGAGAACAACTGAAAAATCGATTCTAAATGAATGAGATTGGTAAAAGTCGACTTAATTAGATTCAGATTCATATTTTCGGTTCTCAGCCATTTTCATAAATATAATTTTAAGCAAACAGCTTTCCAATCTTACCCGAATATACTATTACACACATACTCACAATTTCGAAGCTCATTTAATACTTCGTTATTTTTTTTTGTTAGGTAGGTGGTAAAAGTATGCCAAAAAAATATTCTCGAACAAAAAAAAGGATTCATATGATTTTAAATTAGACCCCGGTTGAAAAGATTCATTTGTTGTGTAATCATCTCATCTCATCAAACAGTATTGAAAAGTTTCTAATGCCGTTCAACAAGTAATCAACAGGCACACCACTATTTCTCATAGAATAGTATTATTTGGTCCGTAAACAGTCGACTGCTACTGTAGTTTCATATACTGATTTTTCAGTCGATTTATGGATTTGTCTTTGTAGGCATGAATGCTTGTAAATATCTAAAATCCCCTCCCACCGATCCAATCCTAAAAACGGGGAGTATCGAGAGCGATTAGCTAACCACTAGTCCTGTTCTAGCCCTATCCTTATATCCCTGCTCTCTTCGAAAAAGAGAGGTTAAGCAACTGAGTAACAAGCAGTTCTCGTAGAAAAACTTTTGTTGAGATACCTCCATTGGGACTCCATGTGCTCTACATTGGAAGAGGGCATGGTAAAATACATTTATTCCGAACGGGAGCCTTTATTAAATCGATTTAATGCATAGGCGGGCAACAAGAATATTAATTATTTTATCTCTTATTTTCTGTGCGACAGTAATTTATTGTTATAGTATATTGCAATCATATTCGAAATATAGTTGGAAAATAGTTCTTTTGCAGTCAATCTGCAAGAAATGACATTTTTATCCACTCTTGACTTAATGTAAACAAATAGAAAGACAGTAAAGTGATAAATGGTGTAGCCGATTAAGTCATTGAATACAAGCTATTCACATACGTAATTACAAGGGGGAAAGGTCACAATAATACACACACAATAATAATAAACAATAACATAAATATTTAAGTAATAATAGGTAATTACCGTTTCGCCAAACCTTCAAACCAGGTAAACCTTTTAATAAACTCACACAAATAGAATTCAACGGCTTTGGTCATTCGTCCTTAAAACATTTTTTTTTAAATACGCAGTAAGTATATTATATGACATTATCTGACTCAAATGTAAACTTTCGTGGTTTCTTCAAAAGTTTATAAATATTAAATTATGTAAATTAATTATATAGCTTTCAGTTTTCTATATCGAGCCCGTGATATTTTTTTAGAACATTTAGTTAGTTTTAAAAGAAATAATAGTGTAAGATATATCAATTTAACAGATTCAATGAAAACTTAATCGAAAAATCGTAAACTACAAAATTGCCAAATTTCATTAGCAGTTACAGTAAGAATAACGGATTTAAAGCAATTTATTATTTTAACCATACAATTAGTTCTGTGACTGTATATTCGATAAATATTTTTTAATCAAATAATCAAAAGACGTCTTGTTAGTAATTTTATGTCAGCGAGAAAACAAGTATGTTTTGCCCAAAAGATGATCCTTTGATAAGATATAGTAGGCTTACTGTTATCACAGTTTTCTGTGAAAACATTCAATGTACATTATTACATCACAATGCAATAATACATGTTAGAAAAATAGTAATAGTTTTAAATAGATTAACTGACGCTCAAACTAAATCGACAAATGACTTGTGAGTCACAATAAATTCTACCATTCGGCTTGTTGGGATAAATAAACGAGAAATAGTAATCTCGTGTGCATAATTATACTTCGTTGGAAGTGCTAACTGCATAGGAAATGGCTAGCCTAAGTAAAATAAAAATTAACATTAGTTTGTAGTTATAATATAATTTTTCAAATAATGTTTCATAATAATTAGTGACGATTTAAATACCTACTGTATAATATCGTAACTATTTATATAGTTAATAATCCATGCGCAGAGCGAGTAGAGTTTTATTTCTACTTTCATTACTTATTACTACCATTTTAGAGAATATCGACGAAGTGTTATACATTGCTATATGGTCAAAACAACAAATCAACATCGGGCAGTTCAATATGGATGCGGAACATTCAGACTTAAAAAAATGTGAAGTTAGTGCGGAGTACCTTAAAATTACTCTGACGAAGTAATACAAACATAGAATACATAAATGTCTACGTGTTTGATAGAGTCATTAAAAATAATCCAAATAGATTGGTAATGATTTGGCACATTGTATATTAATCAAAAATAAATTATCACCATTTACGAACATCCAACCGATTGATAATTCTATTATCAACGATTGCTAATTCGTACGACCTATGTACCTACGCACACATCGAGTGAATGTTCGCTTTCAAAATATTATTATCCAGCGGCAGAGCAAATTTCAAGAAGAAAATGCATAACCTATTTCGGATTGGGGTGATGTTTCATCGCCGGTTGCCGCCCTTCCCGTCGTCTGCCGCCCGTTGGACGGGCGGAGGCGGGCGGCGGGGGCTCTATCGATCGAGAGTTGCGCGGCCTTGCGCCCCCGCCCCCGTCCCTAACCGGAGCCATCGCGTCATGAATACGGGCGGAATGAACGAGTTTCTTTAGAAGCGCATAATATTACTGACTTACACCAATACTTGGGAGAAGTTGAAATGATATTATTACATCATAAATTCATTACCATTATAACATACAATATACAATCAGGCGCGTGCGGTGGCTTTATCTATTTCTCGCTCAATCGCATGAAAAGTGAAGGTGCAAGCGAGATGCAAGGGCATGCGGCGCATGCTCTTGTATCTTTCTTGCTCATACCCGAATTAGGTTGTGCGATAGAGATAGTGATAAGTCACTATCACAATAGGTAAGCTAATGTGCACCTCAATACTTTTAAATGTTGATGGGTATTAGTTATAAAATAATAATCTATTCTCTACTACGATGAATTCCAATATTTAGTTTTACGTCATCTCCAATTCAAATTTTTCCCAACTGTCAATCAACAGCTGTTTTGAGTCGTTTTCGTAGGTATTTCACTTTAGCTAAATGCCTCAAAACAGTAACGTAACGTTCAATAAAGCATATGGGGAGGTAGGGACTGCGTGCCAACTATTCGTTCAACGAAAACTAGCAAACATTGCAGAATATGACGGCCTGTGACCGCAATGGTCCCACATTCAATAGAACCCAGTAGGAACATACCGCTAAACTTCAGACCGTATGTTTGATGTAGCAATACTGTATAAATATACTGGGTTGTTTTCAGTAAGAAGGACGGTTCTATCTTTCAAACGAAAAACATTCTTCAATATCCTATATAAGGTAACATATTAAGACAGGTATTTACTTCATAAAATGTTACGAACTGTTTGAAAATGCTACGAACTTCTTATATTATAATAGACACAATTGAATTCGTAGATGTACTTTATCTCCAAAGCATTTCATGTCAATGCAATGCAAAACAGTTGTTTATTTCCGAGAAAAAAAACCCGAGTTGAAAAAACAAAATATTGTATATTGCCCGGGACGCAGGTGAAACCCCTGGAGATTTTTCCAATATTCTAAACGGTTTAAAGTACCTGCCGTGAATAAAAAAACTGCATTGATCATCGGACTGATCCCTTACCTCACAATGTATTTTTATTGTTCAGTAAAAATATCTTTACGATCATAATATGTTATATTTTATATTATAAGGACTCAAATATAGTGGTTGGGAAGAACAATTACGAATATGTTTTCAAATCATAGCGTAGTATCAGCATCTTAGAAAAAAAGTATTAAAAAGGACGTGTGTCTCCCTCTTCTATTTCCTTTGCATGGAATCCCGCACACACGTAATTAGTAATGCTCGCACAACAGTAAAATTCCCAACCACACACAAGTTCTAGTATGTTCCACTAATTAATAAATCAACGTTCGTGATAAAAGTTTGCAATAAATTTGGTCTAAATATACTTCAAGAAGCGAAACACGGTACATTCTTTGTTACCCAATACGTAGAGGATCAGTGTTGACAATTTTAATTTTAAATTTGGCTATTTCATACATTTGAATATTAATCGATTTAATTTAAGACATCGACTGAGGGTGCTTAATGGAATTTCAATATCAAATTTGGATTATTGAGATTTTGTACACTTCCATGTATTTTGTCACTAACGACCCGGGTTTCGCCTTTCGGCATCTTCGGGCATTCGAGCGCACGAATGGACTCGAACTGAAGTTCGAAGGAAAAAAAGTAATGAATTTTATAAAATTTACTAAATAACTGCAACCAAAGCAACATGTCTACATACTTTCTACACAAAACTGATTCTTATGACTATCTATAAACAATTAGGTACATATATGAAAAAACTAGAAATGGATACTTCGGTATAACAACACTTAATAGCTGTTAAAATTTTAACAATGTTTTTTTTTTATTTATAGAAGAATGTTTTTCATTGATATTGTAATCTTTGAATTCAATTTTTTTTATTTACCATCTGTGAACGGCTTCAAACAAATACTTTCATATAATTTTAGACACTGAGGGTGCTTAATGGAATTTTAACATAAAATTGTAATTATTGAGATGTTGTACATTTCCATGTGTTTTGTCATCCTTCAAATATTTTTAAGAAAACTTCGTGATTTTTAACGGATAAAAATCAATTTGATAACAAACATTGGCTTCCTGTTTGAATTATTTACTCACATGATTTTCTGTAATTAATACTTTTGTAATAAGACAATTTGTGAATAAAATAAATAAGCATGGAAAGCTGGTTTTCTTATATAATAAATAAAATATGAAATGTGCAATCGGTGAGCACGGTGGGTACGGGAATTCTTAAGATTTTACTTTTAGTTTTACGTCAAAATTGACTTTCTTATCGCAGTTGCAAGGGAGTCAATAAAAACACAAACATTATTATCATTCGCCGATATTATCATAATACATATTCATAACTTTCATTATCTAAAACGATAATATGATTTCGGGATGCCGAGAATTCGGGGCGACCTATGACATTGCTAGTTATGGCGACATAGTAAATGTATCACGAAATAATGAAATTTTAAGAAGTGTGTAAACATTTTTAATAAATTCTCGTTATTGTTTTTTAATGGAAAATTACCACAAGCTGTCTATAGTTTTTGGGGCAGTGTGTCGATTTTATTTTGATAGTCAAATGTCACGTATCATTTCATTCAGGAGATGATTGATGGAGTGATAGTAGAATACATCATATGACATATTAGGTATGAAGTGTGAATGTTCCTGAACGAAATGACTTTTTTGTTTGAAACACTGCGCTCGTACAATATCTACCACTGGTTGACTTCCACGTCTTCTTCCAGAACAAAGACGATATGTGTTTAGTTTATAATTGTCAATAAATCAAGTAAAATACTACCTTAATATTTTCTATGGATTCGGCGGTAACTTTGTGGAAGTTCACTTTTAATATTAAATTAAAAATTGATAACTTAGTTATTCCACTTGGTTTAGCACTAACGTGACGCGTTTCGCCTCTTTAAGAATTCAAGTGGAATAACTAAGTTATCAATTTTTAATTTAATTTTATAATATTACATATTTTTATATGTACCGTGTTGAAGTTAAATATAAATCGGAAATTTTAACAATAAATTTACAACGGTACCTACAAGCAAGTAAACTTGAAGCCTAAGAGAGAAACACGCGCCACACATGGGTGCACATCCAAGTTATCAATTTTGTTTTATATTTATCGTGAATCTCTAAAACGTTACCGCTGAATCCATTCAAATATTTAACTCTAAAATAAAAGTGAGTGCCTACCTCTGGTAGAAGAGAAGGCAGTTCTGAGATACACGCTCCCATCGCGGTGTATCAGGAAATCTTCGGGTGATTCTGGAGCGAGACATTTTCCCGTCGCCAGACCACGACGCAGGGTCGACGCGCCCTGGTAGAACAGAGCCCAGGCGTGCTCCTCGCTGATGGGGGCGTTGAAGGCGCTCAGGACCCGCTGCAAGGACAGGCATCCCTGCTCGTCCAGGGCCACTCCCGATCCGTCACCTCCGAGATTCTTGGAGGAATCCTTTCTTTTGTTGGATTTCATTGTTTCCTACGTCGACGGACACCTATTTACCCGACTGCCATGTCAGAACTACTTATTTCGACGACAGTTTCGACAACTAGCGAAATATTTCAATCCGATCACATGGCTTTCCGAATTACAGTATTGAGAGATTCACAATATAAAACAAAACACTAATGTTGCACTTGTCATTCATTCAATTCAGGGAACACTATTGTCATTTATTTTTAATTAATTATCGACGATAACCTATGTGCAGAAATTACCTATACGTTCATAGGACAGATTTATATTTTTAATTTAGAAAACGGTCGGTTGACCCTGCATTACATTATTGCAATTTATTATTGTTCGAAACACATAAATAATTAACCATATAAAAATTCCGAAATATGCTTACAATATTTTATAACACTGCAAAAATGGCTAAACAAAATACACTAATGTTAGAAAACATTAAACTACAATAAATTCAATGTCCTGAGCTTAGGATTTCGCCGCAGATTGTATGTATTGTTATTACACAAATATTTAATATATAATCTAGAATTTAAGAGAACTGTCAGTCATTTGACACACGAACGCATTGAATTTTCTCGATTTTGACAGTCAAAACCAAAATACAAGGAACAGCACAACCACTACACACCGCACTATAAAATGAACTGTTTTATTTATTTCACTTTTCCGCTGTTTGTGTTTGCGATGTTTGTACCATCTAGCGGCAACATTGTGAATTAACTACTATGGTTAAATAACTCGGCGGCCTCTCAGTGGATTATTTAATTTATTCCGTGCTTACTTTTCATCAATAATATCATTTTTTTATAAAGTAAAAAATAAATACGCATCGATAAATTTATTGGCTCACATTAAACCAAATAAATTAATAGTCGAACATGATCTCTGTTATCTAAAAATGAACTAATATGTATGATGAATTCAATAATAACTTTGTTGGAAATTATTTTTTAATATAAATTAAAATGAATAGATTTCTTTGCTAGTCCATTGATTGTAAAATAATTTTTAATTTATGATAATTGAAAACCTTACGAAGAGTTCGTCTGAAGATGAGAAATACATGTCACAATAATAAGTAACACAAAAGTGTACATCAATTTTAATTTATATTAAATTTCTTAGACTGATTCTATTTCATTCTTGAAGCGTTTCCTAAACTATTTTAACAGTACCCTTTTTATCATATTTTCATTAAAATATTGGACCCCTGTTCTAAATATTCGATAATGTATAATTAAGAAGAAATAATTAAATTTTACCCAATTATTGATAACAATCAAGAAGCCACTGGATTACAAAAAAGAGAGGGGACAAGGTGCGTTTTGAAAAAATTGAAAAAAAAATCACAGTTTATGATTAGTAGCTTCCATATACATTTGGAAATGAACCAGAGGTATTTCAAGCTTTAATCAATTTAAACACATCTATAAATATAAAACAGTATTAGTATGTAGTATTTTTACTTTGACCCTCAATTCTCAGTGGATCAGAACTTGTGGTAGGGCCTGTTACAGGGCGTCCAATCCCGGGATCCCGAGCAATTAATCAATCCCGTAATCCCGGGATTGAATTAATACAAATCTCAGGATATCAAGATTCGCTAAAAAATATGAAAAATTAATTCATATTTAAACTGTCAATTCTCAGACTAAAAACGTTTCCGGTGTAACTTATTTTGATTTATTTTGGTACGTCATTTTTTACTATACATATTATTACACAATTAATATTTGTTTTGTGCTCTCCCTTACTCTCATATTTCGAATCGGCTATAGACAGGAACAATTTATTGTTTTTTGCGACATTATCCACAAACAACAGTTGGAATCATTTTTTATACGGCCAAGTGCACGTGATGATGTTTATTGTCATCTTACTGTAATTTAATTTTGAATCATTAAAATTATCTCTAATAAAATTTGAAATACAAAAATTTTCGACTATAAACACGCAATTTACTATGAATATTCTGTTTGGAAACACTTTTTGCGAGAATGCGATGGAAAATAAAGAGAGTGTAAAAAGTGAGAAATAAAAACAAAAGGTGGATATGCTGAAGTTCTTCGTGTTCAGTAGAATTCAATTTATGAATATAAAATAATATCTAAGCATTCATAATTTTAATACGACACAATTACAAGAAAAGTAAGTGTTTATTTTACTACATAATTAAGTGACTCTTCTTCTAAAATGACTGAAAGCCAAATATTTGAATTCACCTATTAATTATATAAATATAAATAAGAGTATTCGTGATATACCTACCTAGTATTTGATTATGCCAGTATTATCTTTCAACTCAGCGCCGTCTTACAAAATAGCAAAAATTGCTAACAAACTTGTTAAACATAGATTAGATTTTAACTCTAAATTCGGTAAAAAAAAACTCTATTGAGTTAGTTCATAAAATTAAAGATATTGTAGTTCCATTAAATTCAAAACTTGTTTCTTTCGATGTGGTGAGTTCATTTACTAGTGTCCCTAATACCCGATCTAAATATAGCAATTTAAGATTTTATAGAAAGTAAAAATCGTAATCCTTTTTTGACTAGAGACATAAAATCTATAATTAATTGTTGCATAGACGATAGATTTTTTCAAATTCAATGAAAGAATATATCAGCAGGTAAATGGGTTGGCGATGGGTAGTGCCTTGTCCCCAATTTTGGCTGATTTATTAATGAGTTTTATAGAATCAAAAATTAGCAATTTCGACCTTTTTAAGAATGTCATTTACTGGTGTAGATACGTAGATTACTGAAAGACAACTTAGTAATTTTAATAACATTAATAGTCAAATTTGAATTATTGAGATTTTGTACACTTCCACGTATTTTGTCACTAACGACCCGGGTTTCGCCTTTCGGCATCTTCAGGCATTCGAGCGCACCAATGGACTCGAACTGACAGACAGTAAACAGTGTCTAACGTTTATATAGAAGATACAAATACGACAAATGTTATTTACGAGATAAAATATTATAAGTCTAGGATCCACACTGATACCTGAGCTAAAATTTCGAGAATCGTCTTAATCATTATTTTGTAAACAGCGTATTAACAGAGTGGCGAATTGCCGCTTTCCAACTAATATTAGAATTACCAGTGATTTTACAATTATACAAGCATTGTTGGCTTTGACGGGATGCAATTCGACGAAAGGATAAATATATACAATCATTCCACATTTAGTGGCATCTGTTAGGTGATTCAACGTATAGTATACAGCAACGAGGAGTTTGGAAGGTTCAGCTGTTCGTTCAGAATTGGCAAGGAATTTAACTGGGCTCTATTGATTTCCAAAATTTCTTGATAAAATAATTTATGATCCCCCACGTTTTGATGCAACAATTTAACCCCATCATCCGCATTCAACGTATGGTTCTCCATTAGAAAGTGATTTGCGAATGCCGAAGTATCTTTTTTTAATCTAAAGGCAACTAAACGTTCTGTTACTCTTATATATAATGTACGTGTGGTTTTACCCACATAGAAATGTTGGCAATCACTGCATTGTAATTTATAAAACCTCAATAATTCAAATTTGATATTGAAATTCCATCAAGCACCCTCAGTCGATGTCTTAAATTTAAAAAAAAAACATTAATAGTTTTAATACATTCACTGCTAACGACACGCAACGTGTGTCGTCTGTAATTAGCAACTACGTGGTAATCGATAGGGCACTAATATCTAGGTGATTAGGGTAGCAGTGAATGAGTCAATTCAATTTATAATGGAGCTAGGTAATAATAAAATCCACTTTTAGACTTAACTACTGAAATAATTAATAAACGCCATGTTTTCAGCATGTATAGAAAAGAAACATTTAGTGACAACATTATAAATAATTCCTCGTGAAATCATATTAACAAAAATTCTCAACTTTATGTCTCTTAACGATTCCGACAACTAAAGCTAGTTTTGATTTAGAATTAAATGCAAATTACATGTAACAACGGATATGATGCGATTATAACTGATTGGATTATTTTTAAAAAAAAACTAAAAAATTAGCATTGTTAAGTGTGAACTCTGGCTTGATTGTTGATGAACATGTTACTAAAAAACTGTCGGTAAAATTAAGTTTTTTATATAGAGCTTTACACATTATTTCTAGAAAATAGACAAAAATCTTTATAATGTCACCTTTTATATTACAGAAAACTTAAGTAGCATGTTGGTAAATACTAAAGACAAAGTCAATATTTTAACCAAAGTGATATTTATCTATTAAACTGTACTTCCTACGAAGCTAGATGTATTAGAAAATCAGGAAGATCTTTTAATATTAGGATTAAAGAACATCTAGCTTATGTTCAAAAAAGGAGATGAATTGTCTACCTTTGGAAACCATTTGTTTCTGAATAAACATACTTTGATATAGCAAAAAAAATTAAAATCCTGCACTTAAATAACAAATCTTTAAAATAGATAAACAAGAGATATTAGAAATAAATAGATATACATTGTTGCCCAATTCAAATTTATTGAATAAGCATACCGTTTTTGCATCTTCTCTTTTATATTCGATTCATTAATTTATGCTTAATTTGTATTATACCAGTAATGTGACTTTTTTTATAATTTAACTTATAAAAATTGATTCTGGTGCCTTTAATTTTGTTTTTCAGGCATATTTTTTTGGATACTCCCGGCAGCTCTTCTTTCTCCATTTACTATGGCTGTTTATTGTTAATATTTATTGAATATATAATGTGTTATTGTTTTTAAATGGATCATTAATTTATTTTTAAAATTTTCCCTATCTGCCATTTGCTTAATGAATATTTAAGCATGTCGGCGTCCGTGGCACAGTTGGTTTCGTCGCTGGCTACGGTTACGGATGTCTCGGGTTAGATTCCCGGTGCGGATGGTTTTCATAGATTGATCTTTCAATCGATTTATGGATTTCTGTTCGTAGTCTGAGTCCTCCCTCCCACCAATCCCATCCTCACGGGGCGTAACGAGAGCGATTAGGTAATCACTAGTCCTGTCATAGCCCTATCCTTCTATCCCTACTCTCTTCGAAAAAGAAAAAGAGAGGTTGAGCAACTGAGTGACAAGCAGTTCTCGTAGAAAAATACTGTCAAGATACCTCCATTAGGAGACCATATGCTCCACATTGGGAGCGGACATGGAAAAAAAAATTATTTAAGCATCAGTAATGTCATTAAAAAATTTGTTCAGTTCATGGTTTTTTAATGTAGATTTATTACAGATTAGTATTTATTGATTTGTAAGAGGTCCTTAACATTTTCATTGCAGACTCTTTTGTTTGATTTATGTATGATTTGTTTGATGATCAGTAAATTCTTGTCTTAGTTCATGAACCAATTGTTTTGTATACCTTAATTTTTTTATAAGTCTAGGAGCCACACTGATTCCTGAGCTAAAATTTCGAGAATCGCTTTAATCCTTATTTTGTAAACAAACGCATTAACAGAGTGGCGAATTGTCGCTTTCCAACTAATATTAGAATTACCAGAGATTTTACAATTATAATAGCATTGTGGGTTTCAAAATGCAATTCAAAGAAAGGATAAATATATACACTCATTCAACATTTAGTGGCTTCTGTTGGGTGACCATGAGATGAATTTATGAATATATGAATATATATATATATATATATGATATATATATATATGATATATATATATATGAATATATATATTTATATATATACCTGATACCTGAGTTAAAAATTCCGAGAATAGCCTTAATCTTTGTAGGGAAAACAAACGCATTAACAAAGTAGCGAATTGCCAGCGGTTAATCAATATCGGAATT
This sequence comes from Himalopsyche phryganea, assembly GCA_022494535.1. Classification (NCBI taxonomy): domain Eukaryota; kingdom Metazoa; phylum Arthropoda; class Insecta; order Trichoptera; family Rhyacophilidae; genus Himalopsyche; species Himalopsyche phryganea. The sequence goes on along the minus strand of JAGVSL010000149.1, from coordinate 194,164 downwards.
ACCAGTGATTTCATACTTATAATAGCATTGTGGGTTTCATTGGGTAGGTGGGACAGTTATAATAGCAATGTGAAACTGTTTCTACTCTGTCCGCTTTTTCCTATACGGTTTTATCGTAGAACCATAAAATGCTGCCATATCTCACAGAATTACATTGGATGGAAGTTAGTCGCCTAGCTTTGTTATTATATTCAAAAAAACTAAATTTTATAAAAAAAATACTCACAAAGATGTACAGTGACGGACGTCTGATGATTTTTCAGCACTCTACTTCAACATTGATTTATTCCATATATTATTGGTTGATGTGGCATTTACTGTATGGAACTCCATTATAATAGGGCAATATATCAATCACAATTCACCACAACCATAGTTGGCGTCCGTGGCGTAGTTGGCTACGGCTACAGACGTCTCGAATTCAATTCCCGGTGCGGATAGTTTTCATAAATTAATCTCTCAATCGATTTATTGATTTCTGTTCGTAGTCTGAGTGTTTGTGATATCTAAAACTCCCTCCTTATCCACCCATTTGATCCTCACGCGGCGTAGCGAGAGCGATAAGCTAACCACTAGACCTGTTCTAGCTCTATTATTCAATTCCTACTCTCTTAAGATACCTCCATTAGCATACCATATCTCCACGTTGGGAGCGGACATGGAAAAAAATCAAAGTATTCAGATATAGAACATTTTATTAGTTGGTTGATAGCTATTTCAGCTTCACGCTATTGTCAGAACTATTACAGCAATAGTTCTGACAATGGTATGAATCCGAAATATCTATAATATAAAATATTATAGAACTGAATTCTCTGATATTTTATGTGATTATTTTTTCCACATTTACATTACAAAGTTTGTAAACATCGAGTAACTAAATAATATGCAGCACAAACAACATGAAATTATTGTTATATTATACAATAAATAATATTTATTATTGTGTCTACCATCAGTTAAAATTGGTTTTAAGATTCTTTATATTTCGAGATCCAGCGTAGAGATTGTCACCCTTATAGAGTCTGAAAGTACCTGCCGCAATTTTCAAACAATACCCTAATTCAACAAATGAAAACTTTCAAACATATTTTTTTTATATACTTTTTTGTATATATATATTTGCATACATTTTTGTATATATACTTTTTTCAAGCAAATATTTTGTTAACAAATATTTATTTAACACATTTCCTTGCTTAATTAAAAAAACATTTTATCATCTGTAATAATATGAGTATTTTTCTTTTTAAATATGTACTAATGAAATAAATATTTATTTTAGTTTCGATATCATAAAGAGGGCTGACATCATTTTGCTTGTCTATTAAATAAATTCATAATCGTCTATGGTAACTCCGTACGACGTTTGTGTACAGTGTATAATTAAAGCCTTCAAAACGGAACAGAACATAGTTTCAAGCCACGAAATCCTAAAAACTTAAATGCTGTCATGTGGTCATAGTGGACAAGTATTATTCATATTGATTTACCTATATCAATTCGTGTTGGAATATAAAAAGTAATTCTTTCAAGTTATGTATCAGTAAAAATTGATAGATATTAAAATTTCATGTATAGCAACATTCTTCTGATAACGATACATGAGAAGTGAGATTTGTTGACTTATATTGTGGATGGTGTCAAACTTGAAATATATTGTGAAATTCTTTCAAAGATCGGTTAAACGAACTTCATCGAAATGGAAGCGGTTCCGAGACTGCCCATGCTAAGTTTTGATCTCAAAGTCAGCAGTGAGAATGCATCTTTTGGAACAAAATTAAAGCAGGTATTTTGACAGTTTTCAATGAGGATTATTTTTATAATTGGATGACCGCTAAGCCTGCTGCGTATTGTGACTTATCTTGTTTCAGTACATTTCCGATTTCTATCGTGAAGATCCCGAGTCGTACAATAATGAAATCCATCAATTGGAGGGCTTGAGGTCTGCGGCCGTGAGACCCGCAGTGGATTTGACTGGATGTTCCGCTCTGAAAAGATACTTCTGTCAGCTGAGATCCCTTCAGAGCCGTTTTCCCATGTCCAAAGGTCAACCGGCGGCTATACCGTTCGCTTGGTGCGTACATTGTGAATATATGATCCCGAAACATCTTGTGCAGGGAAAAGCTAAATGGAACAATTTTGTTTTTGCACTTTAAGTCAAAATACAATGGTTTTTTTGAATGCTCGTTGGCCTTAGCATTATAGAATGGCCATTACTTTGGATACAGAATATACATCACCTCGGTATGCAACATATTACAGACATATTATAAACAAAAGACTTAAAAAAATTAAAAAGACAGCTGTGGCATATTCATGGTCACACTGCTTTGAAGTAGATAAAATATAGCAGATATTTTCTTCTGTCCCTTTTCTGTTGATATCTCTGTTTCAGTAGAAAAAAATGAGACTGATTTGTGGTCACTACATTCTGGGTTAAGACCAATAAGATATTTTTTGCTTGAATGTATACGCATTCGATACTTGTGTAGATATAGTGAATCCAAAAATTGATTTATAATATTATATCTTAGATACATATCTAAGATAGATTGTTTATTTGTATATGTTTAGATCAGTGGTTTCCAAACTTATTATACCCATGGACAACTTCTTAAAGCAAAATTCGGACCATGAACTCCTAAGTAAAGTAACTCTACATGACTGTATAGAAAAATTATAAATTTAATTTTGATGTTTTGAATGGCAAATGGTGAAGTAAAAAAAAACATCTTTATACTTGAAATATGATGAGGCTCATAACTGCTTTAAATACAAGTTCTACTAAATAAAAAGACGGGAAAGCAATCAATATCCTCTGTGCAGTGACCCATAATGCACAATATAAAATTGGTATCAGTTTTTGTAACCAGAATTTGTGGTACCTATCTTTGTTCAAACATTGGTTTCCGCTCATTAGTGGATATTTCAATAAATTGCTCCTGATTAGTATGGATTCACCTGAGTTTTTGAGTCTGCTTGCAAAAGGGTCCAACCCCCAACGAATCGCTGCCAATTTATTTATTGCTATTTATTTCCACTTTCAAAACAATGGAAATATCTCACAATTATTTTTTTATATTTGACCTTTCGCGGACCCCCTGACGTTGCCCACGCACCCCCGAACTATTTTTAATTTCTCACAGACCCCCTCAGCGGTCACAAGGACCCCCGGGGATCCGTAGGATCCATTTTGGGAACCACTGGTTTTGATAATTAACACTTTTTTTTAATTATATCAGTCAACCAATCAATTATTTTATATCGTAGATAACTATCTGGCATCATGCCATTTTCAGAACTTTTATGTTCTAGAATGGATATGGGATTAAAAAATATTGCCGAAAAAATCACAGTAGTTGTCAGCGGAGGCGGGGCAACATTCAGATACTTCAGTTGCCCATTTGTCTTCTTCCCCCCTTACTTAAATTACGCGAGTAAAAATGAAATAAAGAATCAGTCCTATATGAATAAATACTGCATGTATTTAAATTGTGTATTGCTTAAGCCAGGGCTTACCAAAATTTTCTTACAACAGAACACTCCACAATTTGTGAAATTTTTATTATTTTTTACCTTAATAAGACGTGAAATATCACCTCAAATAGTTAAATATAAATATATTATACGATAGTGTATTACATGTTTAAAAATTACTTTTTAATGACTTCCTTTAGATTTTGTTGCAACATAATGTGGAAGACTTAAATTTGATATTTTCGACTGTACACTAATTCAGTTTAAACGGAATACCCGTGTTCCTCAGAACATACTTTGGGAAACGCTGGGTTAAGCAAACCCTCCCGAGAACATGTCATACTTATTGTACCATTACTATTGTATTGTTTACTTAATTTTGCTTCATCTGTGAATGGTAGAATTATCAGTGGTGGGCTGTAAAAAATCAGGCTCATATTTTTTCATTAATTTTTGATATAAAATAATTTGTTATATATATATATACCTAATATAATTTTACTGAAAATTTGGATATCTCTATTCAAATGACAATAAGCTAGAAAACATGAGCAATGCTAAAATCAATAAATCATTTATAGTATTACCAACATTACCGCTGCTCAGTCTAGGGTGATTAATTTCCCCGATTGCCATTTTATACAAAATAAATATCTTTCGAAAATTCATGTCTACTTTTGATAACCCTCGCTAAAATATCAGAGCACTAATAGTTTTTATGTTAAGAAAGTGTTATACTATTACAAAATTATCCAGTGTAACTGTTTTCGGGACTAGTCCTGTTCATGACAATAATGAGATGTATATTTCAGGCGGGATCTTTTTGCAAATATTGTGTGCACCTTGGCAGATGTAAGGTTTGAAATGGTCTGCGTACTGTATAACATCGGAGCGCTGCACAGTAAACTGGGAGCGGCGGAATCCCGCGCCACACAAGACAGCATGAAGGCGTCTTGCACGCATTTCCAGAATGCTGTCTGGGCGTTCCAGCATTTAAAAGAGCACTACCCGCAGCCTACGGGTGTGGATCTCAGTCCGGAAATAATGAAGCTCTTTCAAGACGTCTGTTTGGCACAAGCTCAAGAATGTATATTAGAAAAAAGCATGCAGGACAATAGGAAACCCGCTATTGTCAGTGAGTGATATTTTGCTGTACTGCTATCGTCGGCTCTTTGATTTATTGATTAGTTGCCTATCTGAAATAACTCTTGCATGTTGAATGGAAGCAGAGATTGCTATTGATTTCTATAATACTCGATCAAAAGTTTGCACTGGTCGTATTATTTTGAATTTATCACAAATTGGTAGTGTTCAATAGATTTTTTCTCAGTTTTAATTTCAATTCACGAGTGCGATAAACAAAATGTACAATGATGTAAATATATTTTATTGCTATCCTTTGCGTCAAAAATATGAGATATTTTATTTGTCATTTCCTGGTTAAATTAAAGGATGCGGAATTGTTTTTGCCCCCAGGTGCCATCGGCATGCAAGTTCTGCAATATTATAAAAGCGCTCTGACGGCGATAGAGTATTCGCAGACTGCGGAGAGCATTCACGAAACGGTCGGAGTAAAAATCTGCAATTCGTGGAGCAAGTCGATTTCGTTCAAAATCGCTTACATAGGATGCATCGTATATCTATTCCAAGGTATGCAGTCGGAAGAGCAGCAGAGAATGGGTGAGCGGGTGGCCTTCTACCAAGCGGCCTGTGATAAATTGCAGGAAGCCAAAAAACTCTCTAAAGGGATGTCTCAGATTGATGCCATAAATGAAGCGCTCACTTTTACCAATGACGTGGTAGAGGGTAAGCGAAAAGCTGCCAAAAATGAAAATGAATTCATATATCATGAAGAAGTTCCAGGTAAAGATCTACTCACGGAACCTAAACCCGCATCACTCGCAAAAGGAATCCCGTTTAACGTGAACGATCCCGAGGTGAGGTTTCACTTCTGTCTATTTATTAAAAGAAACCATCAACTGGTCAACGATTTTATGGCCATTAATTTTCAATATATATGGAAATTGAAGATTTTATTCAGTATGATTTAGTTTAGTGACATTTGTTGCCACTATTATTATTGTATAAATAATTACTGCTTAAAATGATTGCCCAGAATATATGGAAATCGACAAGGGATAATAAATAATAACAGCAGATGACCTCTAATCAATATTTTTTTAAATATGCAGGTGTCCGGCCCTGACATTTTCAATCGTCTGGTTCCCATGGGAGCACACGAAGCTTCTTCGATGTATTCTGAAGAGAAAGCGAGACTATTAAGGAGGATCGGAAGCGCGGTTGAAATGAAAGACGCTCAGCTCGGCGATTTCATGTCCTCGTTGCAATTAGATCAACTCGACGCGCTCAATCGAGTGGAACGGTAATTTTCAATGTTTCCATGTTCCCGATTCCTTATTATATTCTATATACAGAGTACTGATTGAAATATTTACCCTTATTGAGAATTGTGTAAAATGAAGTAAATAAAACTATATTTACTGGAATTTTTATTTGACAACTAGGCTACCTCAAGATTTGGTAGATCGATGTGCGTCATTGAGTGTTAAAACGGACGCTATTCAAAACCTGGTGGAAACCATGAACAGTTTGGCCGATATTCATACGGATGTGGATACCATGTTGAACGATATCAGAAGTATTATTACGGTAGGTTTTTTTAAAGTCTCACTTTTAACTATGATGTCCAGCTACCGGTTATCGAACAATCACGATACACTGTTTATTGTAGGAAGAAGAGTCTAATGAAAAAGATTTTCAACAAGTGATGGGTGCGCGGCCGCCGTCCATCGTGAGCACGGAACTGTCGCGAGAGGCAAACAAATATCTGGAGGCTCACAACAAAGCTGACGAGAGTAACCAGACTCTGCACAAAGCTATGACTCTTCATCTGGCTAACCTTCGCGTCTTAGCCCTGCCGTTGGACGAGATCGAATCGCACGTGCCCTCGTTGGAATCTATCAAAGGTAGAACAATTTTTCAGATGCTGGAGAGAAGACTCGAGAACACCTCACTGACACTTCCCAGATAAGAAAGTCACACATACCTGTTGTCAATGCAATCTTTTTAATAGTTCTTTAATGAAATCTGACCACAGGTTGGAAGATACTTAGCGCGTGTTTTGTTTGATAAATTTGAGTATCAAGCATTTCATTAGCATTTTCCCCTAGATAAGTAAACCCCTTCATTTTTGTAAACAAATCAATGAGATTATGCAGTCTTATAAATTCAATTGAACTGTCGCCTAGAATAAACCCTGTTAATGATGTAACTTTTTTCCAATGCAAAAATTATTACTTGTTTCAATTATGTGAGTACCGTGATCTGATATCTACACATCAGTACTCGGTGAAGTGCAACCACACTGCTTTTCAGATTTTTGATGATCTTTTTGTGGATTCAGGAAATGTGGACACCGTATCGATGAACGAGATGCGAACTCTGATCGCCAAGGTGAACGAAATGCAAACTCAGAGAAACATGCTACTCGTGCAGCTACGCGATGCGGTCAACTCGGACGATATCACTTCACAGCTGTTGACGAAGACGTCAGAGTCATTGGATGAAATATTCACTCAGGAAATCGAGAAACACAACAAACACGTAAGGAATATAGCGTTCCAAATTTGGAGACTGACAAATTTATTCTCGGTCAACACCATTCATTGTCACTCTCGGTTTCAGGTGAAATTGTTGGAACAGAATATGGTGGCTCAAGAAAATATTCTGAAAGCCTTGACAGATGCATATGCAAAATATGCCACCACTAGAAAGCTGATATCGGATGTTTTGAGAAAACGAGAAGCCTTTCTCACAGGTAAAGGTTTTATTTCTCTAAGAGGTCGTCGCATCACCATAATATAGTCAGACATTTACATTTTTAATATATTTTCAGCTTTGATAACTTCATTCGACACATATGAGGACCTGCTAAATAAATCTCTGAAAGGGATCGAATTTTACCGAAAGTTGTCCGGAAGTGTCTCTAGGCTCTTGACTCGGGTAAAAAGCACATGTAAAGTGCAGGAAGAAGAGAGAGCACAGCATTTAGTGAAGACTCCCACCATCCGAGGTATTTTGTAATCCACGCAATAACTGTATCTCTAATATATTGATTGAATTATCATTTACTTCGTAGAACTCCAATACAATAGGATAAAATATCAAAGTATTCAGTTCTACAAATCTGACGATGGCGTTAAGCCGAAATAGCTATCAACTACCTAGCAAAATGTTGTAGAACTAAATATGTTGATATTTTATCCTATTATATCTCTAATAATTTAGTAAATATTGCATCACACTCTTTACAATATTTCAGTAAGTCAATTAATAAACACTTACTATTGTTTATAAATTCATTATCATAATAAATTTGAATGTACATTAAATACAATCACCGAAACGTAGTCATTGAATCAAACCAAAACAAACAAAACTTTCTTTATTTATGAAATACTGACTAATTATATCTCTATAAATATATTGAATATCGTGAAAGGAAGAGGGTGTCCCATGACTCATCCATGACTCCATTAATCCTCACATTCTTGCTATGAGCATATAAACATGCCCAAAATCAATTGATCAAACAGAGCAATTTCATATCTCGGAAAGTGTCGAGAGTTAAAATGCAGTCAAGTATTGTAGTTGTTTTTAAAAATTCTTAATCGTAAAAATCAATCCTGATAGGGTGAATCCTTCTTCAAAACATATTCACACAGTGTTTGAATAATACATGTACGTTATTAACAAAAAAATTACAGAACCCATTTCTCAAATTTAGTAATTGACCGCCTGTTCCTTTCGTACACTTGTAGTTAAAATATATATGATTTCAGCAAACTCAAAAGTACTCGCAGAGGATACCTCCGATATGCCGACTTCAGCTCTCGCTCAGACTCTGGCTAATGTCAACACCAATTTGCCGACCGCCGCTGTGTCTAGTGCACCGAAGTTGAAGGACTTTTTACCTTATATGAAGAATAGAAGTTCTGCCGGTATAGTTCCTGGTGAGATATATCGTCATTCATTATGCGCATATCATTCAGACACCTGTTTCGCTCAGTCATTGCTATTTGGAATATATATTCATAACAGTTGTCGGAACAGAAAGAGAGAAATGAAATATGCATCTTCTTTTTATTTACGTATTGTAGAAGTGTGTTTGAAAGATAATATATACTATATAGCGGAAAATATATGTATCAATCTGTCTGTCTGTCTGTCTGTCCGTCACAATAACGGTGAACAGCAGCAATGTGAAATTTGCACATCTCATTCTGGCTGCCATTTCTAGGTCAACTGTGCTATTTTCAAGTGCTAACATTATTATTAATTGATTGACTATATTTTGCGACTGATACATGAGGTACGGACCACAGTGATTTTTTCAACTATCAATTTTTAACATTAGCTTGCGCCAATATAACACCAACGTCTAAATGTTGGCGCCCTCAATCCCAGGTGATGCTGAGCAATAAATACTAGTTATAATAATAATTGTCAGCGTCCGTGGCACAGTTGGTAGCGTCGTTGGCTACGGCTATGGATATCTCGGGTTCGAATCCCGGTTCGGACGGTTTTCATAAATTGATCTTTCAATCGATTTATGGATTTCTGTTCGAAGTTTAAGTGTTTGTGATATCTAAAAAATTTTCTCCCACCCATCCGATCCTCACGGGGCGTAACGTGAGCGATTAGCTAACCAATAGTCCTGTCTTAGCCCTATCTTTCTATCCCTACTCTATTCAAAAAAGAGATGTTGAGCAACTGAGTTAACAAGCAGTTCTAATAGAAAAATTCTGTTGAGATGCTCCACGTTGGGAGTGGACATGGATAAAAAAAATAATAATATTCATTTTTTTAACACTTAGGGTGCTGACGGAATTATTTTGTATGTTAATAAATGCAGTAAACGTGTTAATTTAAAAGAGATAGTCATAAACGACACAACTACCGCTTTTTTTTTTTTTTTTATGGAAGACAGTATAACGACCAATGAGAATATACCAATGAATGACATATGTGTGATTTAAAACCAGAAGTGGTTATAACTTACCACCAATGATGCTACCGGCACATCTGCACAAGCGGTTTACTCAAATACCAAACGAGCACCGAGCACCTATATGAGTCATTTCGAAAACGTCTAAGCCTGAGGTCGCAGGGGCGTGTTCTGATTAAGAAACATCTGTGGAAGTTATTTAAAAAAGAATATCCAGAGAATACACTATCCTTCATATTTTACAAAAAATTAATGAAGGAAAAATTCCCCTATCTATCTTTTAGCAATTCAAGATCTGACACCTACTTGTTAAAATGTATTGTTTCCGTTTGATTTACTTAAATGTAATAAGAAGTTTTAAAATATTTTAAAACTTCTTTTATGGATAAATTTTACATACTGTACACGGGTACATACTGTGAGTCATGTCGGCATGACTCACATCGCGTGTACTTACTTATATGTGTATCATCGGTATTTTATATCTCGCTCGCATCCTCCACTTTACTTGTGATTGATTGAAAAGACAAAAATTCACGGCGTTTGCATGGTGTGTATGTTATTTTAGACTTAAACAAAGCAGGAAATTGTGCTATTCTTCACTTAACGGTGACGTCTTACCACAATAAATTCAATATAGAAGGTCACTTGAGACATCTACCGTAAAATGGCTCTAATATCAATACAACAACTTTCACCATTTATCGGCAGGAAAATGTATCAGGTTTTATCTTTTCCCCCCAAGATTGTCTTTGGCCATAATACGTTTTTATATTATATTGCGCATAGAACCTCGAAAATGAATCGAATCAAATATGTATTACCTCAAACTCAAGCAAGCATCACTATTCGTCATTATAGAATATACATTTGCATTATTATTGATGGAAATCGAGTAAACCGATAATTTACGCGAAGTACGTAAATATGAAAAAGTCACCGCGTCGTATTTTGTCATAAATTATCGAATTCTGTTGAACCGAGTGATCAGTTTTGATCATTCGTAATATAATGTAAAGTACATGTATCTAAATAAATCCGGCAATTCAATCAAGTTTATCTAGAAGAATTGTCAAAGAAACTATAAAACTCTAACTAAACAGATATAACAATATATCTGTCACAATATGTAACACTAACCAGACAGTTGAATAAATAAATGCAGCTTTCCGATGTTGAACGGCTTAATTGAAATGCTTCCAATAAATCATAGACATATTTGCCTTAAAACACAAATCCATAGAATGAAAAATCGATTTATGTGGCCGTAACCCGTGTACTGTTTATTTTTCTTTGCAAAACTGAAAAAGATTTTACCAGTTATTCTTATATCCAAGGTATTTCACTACCTATCAATATTCCATTGGATGTGTGGTGACATTTTGTTGTTGGTTTTAACTTGCAATCAAACGAAGCAAGCCGGAGTTTTAGTAATTCTTCGTTTTATATAAGACAGTTGAAAGGGTCAAAAATCGTAAACAAAAGCTTATGAATCTTTCATTGCTGAGGTTTGAGTCGGCAATTGTTTTATGCAACCTTAAGATGGATAGAAAACTAAGTATGCAAGGTCTCAATCATCGAAATTACAATTTGACGTCCAGTAAAAGACAAGATACAATTAACTTTTTGGGTTAAATAATTTACAAGAATAGACAAAAAGAAACCAATGGACTCGAGTCAACTAGGATGATGGTTATAGTGAATTATACCAAGAGACTTAGATAACAACAGGCTTTTCATATTTCATGGGTTCACGACATTTCATACCTCGTTGAATACGACAATCAGCAAGCTGATTTGGTTTGTTCTACTCTAAAACATAAAATTTCATTTCGCGTACTTTCTGAAGCGGTCCCAATCTGTCATATGTCATTGTATATTGGTAATTAACCAAAATTTCTAATGAAAGTCCGACATGAAAGTTTGCGACATATCATCGTTCAACTTATATTGCAATGTTTCCTTTCGTCATTCCCGAATACTTCCCATATATTTACACAAAATGCAGCAGAAACAATCTAGGTTGCAATACAATATGTCAACTGTCAAAAAGCAAGCCTATGTGTATAGCATACATAGTACTATACTGGTGTGTGTGTGTGTTTGTATGTACATATATATACATACACACAACAGTAATGGTGCTATATCGAGTGACAAATCTATTGCGTCAAGAATTGAACATATAATTTTGCAATCGTCATTTTCAAACATGCAGAGACATCTATGAAATGACATCATTATCTTCGCCTTTTTTGTAAATAATCGGGCTAATGATCTATTTAAAAATACATTCATATTTTTCTAATTAATTTTAGATTTATATTAACGACAATTCGACAACGACTTTTGGGCTTCTCTTACCCTTAAGTGAACATTGCAGTTGAAACATTTTAGACAACCCATTTTTTTTTTTTTTCTCAGTTCAATGATTATGAATTGTCGGTATTGTGAGGATCAATATGTAAAACTAGTGTTATTTAATTCGTATGCTTGTTATTTTTCATGAATAAAACATTTTAAAGGAAATATGCAGTTTATTTTCATTTACCTTGTATGCACTTTTTGGACTCTCGAGTTGTTGATGATTTTTGCTCTTCAATTACAGATTCCAGTAGTGCTGAGCCACCACCATATAGCAGTCGACTCTATCCTCCATATTTGAGACCAGCCCCTGTGGGATCTGAAGGTGATGTGATTGTGTATATTTTTTTTCACTCTATTCAATGATAGGTTGCCTCCCAAGCTTAGATGAAAATTAAATGCAACGGAAAGAATTTTTTGCCTATCTCTGATTAATTTTCCTGTTGTCCATTGAAACAAACAAGCGATCACAGTCCAATTTCTTTTTTGAGTTGTATAAGATAATATTTTTAAAGAGTATTCAAGTTTTTTTTTCCAATAAGTCGCAGTCAATTCGAATTGGTTGGCTCCGTGGCGCAGTTGGTAGCATCATTGGCTACGATTACGGACGTCTCGGGTTCAAGTCCCGGTGCGGACAGTTTCATGAATTGGTTTTTCAATTGATTTATGGATTTCTGTTCGTAGTCATGAATTCGGAACTTTGGTTTCCCATTTATTATTTGGATACCTGAATGAAAGTGGGAATGACAAATATAATGTAATTTCATAATCTCCTCTATTGGACTGATCAATATTTACTTGTAGGATATTTTTATTATTAACCTTTCCGAGAGTAAATGAATTAGTCTTAGATTTTCTATGGGGAGTGAGTTTTTTTTTTACATCTAAATTGTATTATATTTTTTTTCATAACTTTATGAGTCGTGATAGCAAAAAGGATTAAATATTTTAAAAAAATTCTTATGATTTAACGACTGACTTTACCATAAAAAAACTGTTTAATTAATCCAGGAGTTACAAATCATTAGCTGTCACGAAAACACATGAAATACGTATTCAAAAACTATTGTTTTCACAACACTTTTTTAAATACACTCAATTCTATTATACACGGTGCATAAATTCCACTTAAAACTGTGTAAAAACGGTTCTGGTCCGTTTTGAAGGCCTCAATTTTACACTGCGCAGTGTACACCATGGGTTCGAAATTTTCGTTTCTTATCGATTGAGAAACGATAATGAATTTTCGATTTTTTTTTTCCCCATGTCCGCTCCCAATGTGGAGCATATAGTCTCCTAATGGAGGTATCTTAACAAAATTTTTCTACGAGAACTGCATGTTACTCAGTTGCTCAACCTCCTTTTTTTTTCGAAGAGAGTAGGAATAGAAGGATAGGGTTAGGACAGAACTTGTGGTTAGTTAATCGCTCTCGCTACGCCCCGTGAGGATGGGATGGGTGGAAGGGACGACTCAGACTACGAACAGAAATCCATAAATCGATTGAAAGGTCAATCTATGAAAACCGTCCGCTCCGGGAATTGAACTCGAGACATCCGTAACCAGCGACACTACCAACTGCCCCACAGATGTCGACAATAGTAATCAATAGCATATTTTATCATTTGCAAAATTGGCCAATATCACCAAATGTTTTTTAGTGATATTTACTATAGATGTACCAATTTAACTTGGCCGCTAGTGAGGGCGTTATTGCCATTGCGTTAGGAATGTTGTCATAATCAACAGAACTGAAATTTCAATAAATTCCAAAGCTGATATTTTATCGACGGTTATTAAAATTAGACATGGATTTTCAAAAAATATTTAATGGCAATTGGGGAAATTTATTCTAGACTGACAATTCTAGTTCCAAATTCGGCGGCGGCCGAGTAATGTTGGTAATACTATACATCATTTGTCATGTTATATACATCATTTGGCATTTGTCAGTTTAGAAAAAAAGAATGCAAAATAGTGCTTAAAAATGTTACGCTAACCGCTAACTGACAATACTTTGCTCAGAATATTTGTTAGATAAAAGATGGATTATTATAAATGAATGTTATATATGTTACATCGAATCCGTGAAATTGCATATTCTATGTACTGTATTACAAAAAAACATATTGGCTGTATGATGGTAGCAAAGGTACATTAAAAAATTGCAAAAACGTTTGTTGCGGTCTATGAAAAAAATTATTATCGAAAAAAGTCGATAATTATCTGTTACGCAAACGATAATATCGATCAAACGATAAATTTCAATTATCGTTATCAGTGCAAACGATAATTCTTTTATTTATCATTTCGTTCATTATCGATTCGGAAATTTCGACCCTTAGTGTACACAAACGTCGACGGATTTACTAAAGACGATTATGACGTTTTTCAATAAACACGCAAAATTATGTTAGCCCTCTTTATGCCATTGAAACTAAAATAAATATTTATTTCATTATTAATTAAAAAGAAAAATACTCATATTATCACAGATGATAAAATGCTTATTTCAATTAAGCAAGCAAATGTGTTCAATAAACAATTTTTAGGCCTAAAAAAATTATGTTTGAATGTTTTGATTTATTGAATTAGGGTATTGTTTCAAAATTACACTAGGTACTTTCAGGCTCTATAAGGGTAAGGGTCTCTACCCTGGATCTCGAAATATACAGAATCTTAAAACTTAATTTATCTGATGGTAGACACAATAATAAATATTATTTATTACATAATTTACCAATAATTTAAGTTGTTTGTGGTGCATATTATTTAGTTGCTCGGTGTTTATAAACTTTGTAATGTAAATATGTGGATAAAAAAAAATGTTCTATAACTGAATACTTCGAAATTTTATCCAATCATAATGGAGTTCTTCCACCAAGTAAATCCCGATTCAATCAATAATTATATGGAACCAATCAATATTAAAGCGACAAAAAATGGTCAAAAAAGTGAATATTTTTTTATGAAATTTGGTTTTTTTTAATTTAATAACGAAGCTGCGCGACCGAAATCCATTGAATGCAATTCTTGGAAATATAACTGCATTTTATCCATTTTCATTTTCATATAAGATATTACGAGCTCTCGAAAATCCACATAGTTACGTAACTAACAAGTTACAAAACACAAAAAATCAAATATTCAAACAAAAAACATAATATAAAAACTCAAATAACAATATTTTATATCATAAAAACTTTCATAAACTGCGAGAAAAGTATGGTATTGGGGGCGCTCGAAAATCTATAGCTTACAATATATGAACTAATTTAAGACATCGACTGAGGGTGCTTGATGGAATTTCAATTTCAAATTTGGATTATTGAGATTTTGTACACTTCCATGTATTTTGTCACTAACGACCCTCGCTGATAGTGTTAGACCGGCGTTCTATTGCAAAAACTCTCTAGGCAAATTACTTATTAACAATAAAGATAGAGTAAACTTTAAGAACAAATCTGGTATTTATAAATTACAATGCAATGATTGCCAACATTTCTATGTGGGTAAAACCACACGTACATTAGATATAAGGGTATCAGAACATTTAGCTGCCTTTAGATTAAAAAAAGAAACTTCGACATTCGCAAATCACTTGCTAATGGAGAACCATACGTTTAATGCGGATGATGGGGTTAAACTGTTGCATAAAAACATGGGGGATCATAAATTATTTTATCAAGAAATTTTGGAAATTAATAGAGCCCAGTTAAACTCCTTGCCAATCTTGAATGAGCAGCTGAAGCTTCCTAATTCTCCGCTATTATATCCGATACGTTGAAACACCTAACAGATGTCACTAAATGTGGAATGATTGTATATATTTACCCATTCGTCGAATTACATCCCGTCAAAACCCACAATACTATTATAATTGTAAAATCATGGGTATTTCTAAAAGAAGTTGAAAAGCGGCAATTCGCCACTCTGTTAATATGGTGTTTACAAAATAAGGATTAGGGAGATTCCCGAAATTTTAACTCAGGTATCAGTGTGGCTCTCAGACGTATAATATCTTACCTCGTAAATAATATTTGTCGCATTTTATCTTCTATATAAACATTAGACACTGTTTACTGTCTCTCAGTTCGAGTCCATCTGTGTGCTCGAATGCCTGAAGATGCCGAAAGGTGAAACCCGGGTCGTTAGTGACAAAATACATGGAAGTGTACAAAATCTCAATAATCCAAATTTAATATATGAACTGTTTGAACTTGTTCATGTGACATCATAGCAGTATCACATGACTTACGAAAAAGTTAAATATCGTCGAATATGAAGTCATAAACTGTTTTTAAATATTTTCTGAAGGTCGAAAAGGTACCTACAAATAGCCATAGATGGAAATGCAATACATTTTCAAACCTTAAAACACATAAATATACACGGACGATCATTGACGTCCATACTCTCTTAAAGGTCAACATGAATGTAAAACTAATTCTTCCACAGTGTATCTCTTCTAATAAAAATTGGATAATAATTTATCAAATTTCAGGGACGAGCGATTCACTTCCTCCGAAGTATTCGGACGACCGGCGAGATTATGGAACGACAGTCGACGGATACAGACCGTATCCAGATGTGCCGCAGCTTTCCGGCCAGTGCCCCGTGCAACCTTATCCGGACCGTCCTCCCCCGTATTCGTACGGCCCGCAAGATGGTATCAACACTAAAAACGATTACTCCGTTCCCCAAAATGTTCCATATCAATATTATCAAGTCGAGAACACGAATTCTGATGGGAATCGTCAGCCTGCAAACAGATATAACCCTGCGAACATCGGCGATGCCCAACAAAACTCTCCCCAAAATGCGACAGGACATTACTATCAAGGGCAAGGGGTGACGCCGCCGCCGCAGTACAGTCAAACTGCCACTCAAGCACGCGGTCCGGGAGCGGGCGCGTCTTACGAGACTCCCGTGGCTCCCCACGTGACACCCGTCCGGACCGACTATGAACATCCGACCTATCCGGGCTATGCTCCCACTTATTCTCCGTTGCCGGTCCACGACGGTGGCGAGTTAACAAATCGTATGCAAAACATGAGTGTGAATTATTCGGTTCCGATTCCATCTAATGTATATAAGTCCGCAGATTCGAACATTCCACCTATTGCTGGACCCCCGGCTTATACTCAAAATAATGGACAGTATTCTCATAATACAGCTGAATTTTCAAGTGATATCAGGCAGACTGACGCCTCTGGAGGACCATACATAAATCAATATTCTGCTGAGACGCCATTTCAGAATGTGACCTACGTCTATCCGCCTGCTGATACCCGTCTGACAAATTTTGCAGCGGCACCGAGTTATCCGAATCAGTCGGAATCGTACGTTTTTACGAATACGTTCCCTCCGGGCGCCCCGTCGGCGTCTTCTGTGGGTTCATCTCTGGCAGCGGATACGGTTGCTCAGACTCAATCAGTATACACTGCATATGTGAATCCTCAAAATTATCCGGTGCAGTCCCACGCCTCTCCGGTGACTCGTTTTGAATCCGGGAACTCAGAAAATGTCATCACTTCTCACGCTGACGGCTACACTTACGGTAATGCGGCCGGCGGAGGATACCCACCGAACAGTTTCGCCGGTGGGGTAAACGGTCACGACCTCTATCGGACACCTGATGCTGCTCACTCTCGCGACTATAAAGGGGACGGGCTGACTTCAGATATTCAGGCGATACGGTCGCACGTTCAACGATACCCCGTTGCCGACGCATCCTATTACGTTCCACAGTATTCGGCCGATGCCGCATACGACGGAGGTCTTCGGCGGACGATTCCCGCGACACTGACGGAAGCCGACAAGACAGCCGCTCCCCAATATGTTCAAACAGAATACACAAACCCGCTCGGAGTCTTGCAAAATAATTCATACCAGAATCATCCCGGTTACAGTTTTAACAACAGAACAGGCTCGTATGATTACACCTATGGTTATCAAAACAGCGGTAACGGCGCAACTAACCTGGCTCAATACGCCGGCTATAATGCTGAAGATTCTCAATCGCAGATGAACGTGTACACGAGCGCCGGTTCGTATGCGACCGTCCAGACCGATTCTGGCTCAACTGTCACTGAAAATCAACAGGCTTCCAACTCTGAGGCGTCTTACTACTACCCGAAGCCGCACTACGGCCAGCAGAACGGTGGGCAGAATGAGACGTCCGCCGCTCCTTCCGAGGCCGACGATCGATCGCCTCCGGTCTACGTGATCTCCAATGACACAACAACTAGTACGACCGGCTCCGTCAAAGGTATCATCGGCGACTCCGTCCTGAAATATTTTACGAATCGAGTGTTTCATTGTAATAGAAAAACTGTTATCGTTTGCAGGCCGAGCCGAGATTAAATCGTCGCCCTCCGTGGAAACTCCCGATACTGAAATTGACGTTAGCGTTGCTGTAATTCCATCCGAAGAGACCTCAACGATAGATTTACTCTCCGGCTTGGATTTCTCCGTCGAACAGAAACCTCTGATGCCTGAAATACGAGTCCCTCCCGTATCTGAATTTGTCATACGTAAGGTTCCTCTGTCGCCGGAAGCGAGCGCGCCCGAATTCAGGACGAGCGAACCCCTTGGAGACGACCGCCTCCCAGAAGAGGTCTACGAGAGACCGCCGAAGAGAGATCTGTTCGCAGATCCCTCTCTGCTCAACAATTTCACCCAGGAGGTTAAGAGCCTGCAGCTGTTTGTCGACGGGTTCACGAAAAAGACACATTCTGGGATTACTATGTTGGACTCGAAATGGAAAAAAATACAAGATGCTCAGGTAGACAGCGCAAATAGTCCGTTGGCATTTTTTTGAGTTTTGAAATACTTTGTGTCCGATTATACAATTGTTTTTTGCAGGCTAAAGACAATTTATGCAAGACTGCAGCCGAAGCGAAAAACAACCCTGCCAAAAATGCTTCGCCGGACGTGATTTCTTACGATGAATCGAGAGTCATACTGAAGACGGATTCTCACGAGGGATACGTGAACGCTTCTCACGTCAAGGTATTTTAACAAAAATAAAATCAAGGAACTGACTTCTGTAAAAAAATTAATATTCACATAATGTGTACTAATAATCATTCATTTTGTTGTAGCAAATATCTTCATGGTGTGTACCTATAATAATCTCTGATCTGCCATCCGAAGAAAACTATTCTGATTTTTGGCATATGGTTTTTTATCAAAAAATAGATATCATCGTTTGCTTGCTCACTGAGATCGAGGTATGTTTTTGTTGCTAAGAATATTTTGAAGATTTCAATTTTACCATTCTTGTTTTAATTCATCTCGTCTCTCAGTTACAAGGAAAATTTTACGGTCCGACTGCCAAAAACCAGAAACAGGAGATCTCCCCGGATATCAATATTACCCTTGACGAAATCAACTGTAACGTCAACTGGACCGAAAGACAAATGACTGTTCGTTGCGAGGATTTGATACGTAAAATAACTCACTATCAAATAAACGTTTTCCCAGCTAGGTAGGTGATGATTTCAACTTTTAAATATCTTTCATATTCAATTTGCGGTTGTGTCATTGGAATAGTGAAAATGTTCTTCCAGGTTTGTTTGGTGGAATAGAAAACGAACCTGATTATAACATTCTAAAATAAATACGCTTTAAATCATTTTTAGAGTCGTCAGTGCGCCTCTCGTACTACTGGTGGATAAAGTGCTCAACACTAAATATGAAAATGTAAACCGTGATGTGTTGCCGAAGACTCTCATCCACTGCAGCACTGGAGCTGGTCGTAGCGCACTTATCGTCATTCTTACAATGGTCATGTGTCAAGTCAGAGCAGGTTTCACAGATCTAAGAGGTAAATTTTTGATTCATATTAAATTTCTGTCAAAAATCTTTGATTCAGACTATAATGAAAATTGTTACAGAAATGTTTAACGAAAATGCTCACCAACTTTGCTGAACCGGTCCTATTGCTCAAATAAAATATAGATAATGTACTATACTAAGTTGTTTTCATTGTGTCCTTTGATGTGCTTCCATCGAGGATTGACAGTTAGCAATATTTTTACGTTACAGATATGATAGATTCTGGTTTTCTCTATCTTTGCGGAACTCGTACGAATGTCCTCGAAGACACAAAGTATCTCGTGGACATCTATAGGACGGTGCTGTTCTTCACTCAGGGGGTTCTCTGTTCCGGTGAGTGGGCTGCATTGTTGAGATTGTATTTTTCATTCATACGGAGATATCATTATTTGTTGAAATCTCATAAGAAACGATTAGGGATGAGACGATAGCCCACAAAAGCCTTACGCTCCGCCTGTTTAAATAATTTTCGTTAAATCTTTCGCAGGCACTGTGATGTTCAACGGCGAGGCTGTATCGGTGCCCAGTGGAGCGAGTGTCGCTCCCTCTCACATTCCGCAGAATCCCCATTCGAATTACAGCACACATCCCAGTGACAGTCTGAGTAAATTCAGCAAGGAGAGTTTCGAAGAAATGAAACAGGCCGCGGGACTCAAGAGTGGCGACATGAAAGATCCTCTGAGCTATTTGGATCCTCTGTGGAGTCTCAAGAAACGTAAAGAATAACACTGAAAACTTTAACATTCGCATTTTTGTAAGGAGATTGAAATTGTTCAAATGTTTCGCCTTAAATGAACGCATGCAATACTATATCTACAGTTGTCGTAGTTTATTATATTGTTCCAACAGGTGAGATTACATGTAATGAAAATGCATGTTTATATAAAACATATTCCACAAATTATTATTAAATAAAGACCTCGATTAGTTTCATTTATCAAGTGGGTACTTTCCGCTGATGTGTTTTTTATTATTAATCTTATGATGTTATCGGGTAGGATTGACAATAGGATATATTTTAACCCTCGTATCTTATAGTTATCCGTATTATCGTTTGCATATTCGAATTTCGGCAACTTATATATTTTATGATATA
The DNA here is from genome assembly GCA_022494535.1 of Himalopsyche phryganea. Classification (NCBI taxonomy): domain Eukaryota; kingdom Metazoa; phylum Arthropoda; class Insecta; order Trichoptera; family Rhyacophilidae; genus Himalopsyche; species Himalopsyche phryganea. The sequence goes on along the minus strand of JAGVSL010000149.1, from coordinate 173,356 downwards.
TCCTATGGGTGCTCAATTGAAGTCTTTTTCAAATATGACTGAATTGAGATTTTTCTTCCATTGCTGTAATCCGTTCCGTCATACTGTTTTCATTTTTACAATCGACGACCGATTCGAATACTAAAGGAGCTTATATACATTTCAGCAAAAATTATTGTCCATCCGGTTGTACACGAACTGTAATGAAAAGAATTTAAATTATGAGTATGTTTGGATCACGCCTGCATATTTTGAATTGATGAATTTTCATTACGATCACGCGAGTATTCTTTCACTATTTTATTTCACACCTTCCTCTTTCTGGTATATTGAAAATTACAGTCTAAGAAGTAGCTCGGGCTCGGGATAGAAAGCAACAAATAAAGACTGGCGGGGAGTAATTGAGATGGTGATATTTTCAAGTATAAAATTAAATAAATAAGACATTGTCAATATTTATTAATAAATAGCGTCAATCTGTCATTTAATGGGTAATGTCTTGTAAAATTATGTTATTCAGTTAGCGAGCGATATCTAATGGCAGACTACTTTTTCTTCAACATGAAGGAGAATATTCTTTTTTTATAGTACGGTCTTCCTTCGCTATCTTCAGTAATGAAATTAATCGTTTCTAATGCAACTTTTGTACGCCTCCAATCGGAAAGAGGATGAATTTCTGTCTGATTGGAGAAAGATTTTACGAATCAGATGAGATGATGTTGCATTTACGACAAAAAAACTAGCTTGGGTCGAGTAATAAATTCAATGCAATAAAGAGAATCGACATATATATATAGCGTAAGTTTATAGCTAGGGAGACTATATTTAATATCGAAGATGGAATACTTGATTCAGACCTATGTACTTGTTTAGAAAATTAAGGCAATATAAAGAAATCGTGCTGTGAAGGGTTACAATTTAATAATAAATATATTTATCATTTCATTCATGAGTGGAGTATTCCGGGGTTGTTAATTCAAACGTGTAGCATAATTAATTAATCCACACATGCTTCAGTAAACTTATTAGTTCGCCATCATCAGAAAAACTACCAGCATAGAAAGATTTTTCCAAAAACCGGTATCAACTACTACTTAGGATTGGTAATTTTACTTTTGGCAAATTAAACAAATCGGGTGATCACAAGCAACCAAAACATGTCTTCCCAATATAATATTCTATTGAGAAAATGATCTTTTCTTGAATACCATTTGTGGGATTGGCCTAACGGCCCCGATACATTTGGCTAGTCCCTGAGAATTGTAGGACAGTTGATAGATAAAATCAATATGTATCATATTCTTATTTAATATAACACTAAATCGAAAAAATTACATTGAGTTAGCTATACCATAATGTTCCTTATTTCAAACTACACCACATAGATAGAGGAACACACTTATTTCTATAAATTACACTTTTACTTGACAGTTTTGTATAAACAAATAAAATGAAAAGGTTTTAGCATTTCAAAAATTTGATAAACTTTTGATTACTCAAAACAAGTATTTTTCAGTTATTGTTTTCTTCCAGAACAACGACGATATGTTACGATAACATGAAATGTATCAATAACTTAATATTTTTCGATTCAATATTCATACCCAAAATTTATCACTAATTGATATTATTGGAGTTTAATAATCAATAAAATTATTTATGTTTCATAAATTAGCTATCTTTACTGTCATATGATGAGTTTTCTGATGATGCAGTAACTTCTTGTTTTCTATTTTGTGGGTTAAAGCCAATTCTCTGGATTTTTGTGCATTGATTGGTATCTTCATTTTAATTTGAGAATTTAAATCAATAATGGGATATAATAGTTCACGGACTGATATCCATTTAAACTTCATTATTCTATGATTTGACATTCAATTTATTTTTGATTTGTGTAATTTTATTCTTAAAAAATGCCCATCTGTCAGTAAAAAAATATTTTATATTACTAAATAAATAAAAATGATTCAGTTACGCTATAAATTATGTGATTCTTAAATAATATTTTAATATGGATATTTGATATTATAAAATGTATTACTTTATTGTTATTAACCAGATTAATAAATAATTTATAAAATACTTTGTTGCCTTCCATTTCTTCAGCAAAGGCGGAGCGGGGAAGTGGAAAAATTTGCAAATTTACAGGACATCAAAAAGAAGTACAGTGACTCCCCGGCAATGTGGTTTCATAACATGGTGGAAGGAGAGAACTATAGGTGTGCTGAAAAACAATTGACAATCGTCATTTTTATTTTTAAAGACATCCAATACCATACCACCTAACAAATGAATAGATATTTTAAGACTTTAATACGACTTTTTCATATTGAACAATATTAAGTGGCGGAAATCGGTGAATATTTTGGTTTTTTCATTATATTTATTGTTAGTCTTATGTAATTCTTAAAATATTAATTGTGAAAGTTCTATGTAACAACTGAAAAACAGCGTTTTTTATACACTCAAAATGTTTTTATAATGTTTGATACGTGGCATTGTCATATAAACCTTTTAGTCAACTTAAAATATTAAATCATGAGATGGAACTGTCAAAGGAATTGTGCTTATTATTCTCAAGCGCTGCTTCCCAAAGTTTAGATTTAATATTATACTTTACGTTTTGTATTTTTTACACTAATTACTAGTCAAATTAACATAGAAGGCTTTAGCATTTTTTAAATGTTGATACTATAATTTGTGGACTGATAATTACATCTAACAAGCTTCAATGGGCCGGAAAATGTTGCTATATTATGCATTTCAATGTTATAACAGAAATTTTGTTTCTATTATAACAGGTTATAATATTTATAATGTAAATATTATTTAATGATATAATCCATACTATCGGGTGGTTAAATATTTTCAAATAAAAAATCCAAAAACTAAAAATTACCAAAAATATTTTCTCTCGACAAAATTTTCTTTAACGTTTACTAATCATAAAAAAATGTTTGTTTATCGGATTTTGTCACCGAACCAAAATATAGAATGAATAAACAACATTTAGAGTTGTCAAATTAAAATATTCTGCATTCATTAATATATTTTTACTTGCATTGTTTTATGGTCAATATTCGTTGACTGGACGTGGCCTAAAAAATTCTACAACGAAAGCTACCTAAAACTTAGGTTGTGTTCATGGTGGAAGGATACAAGGATAGAACTACAAGGTGAGCTGTAAAACAATTGACAATCGCCATTTTTATTTTTAAAGACGTTATAACGTGCCAATATTTAAACATCTAAAGAATTTTGTTTGCGACACTGTTTTGAAGAGGGGATAAATATTTGATTCAGGTTTTAAAGATAAACATATGTATATATTTATATATAATAAATAGTGTGACAGAGCTTAAAATAAAACATTTAGACATCTTGTCTAAGCAAAACTATTATTTTTAAGATAAAAAATTAATAACAATGCCGAAATGTGCAATGAAAACTTGTAACATGAAAAAAATCAACAAAAATGTGAAGTTTTTTTACTTTTCCTAAGGCTCGGATTCGTGGTCGAGTGGTCTACGTCATTCGCTTCGGTTGCGGTGCTCCCAGTACGAACAGAATTGAATTTATTTCATGAATTGACTTTGCAATCTATTTATGGATTTCTATTGGAAAGCATGTGTTTGTGATGTCTTAATTAAATTTCCTCTCATCCATGCAATCCTTAAAACGAGGAGTAGCGAGAGTGATAAGCTAACCACTAGTCCTGTCCTATTCATATCTGTATATCCATGATCTTTTCGAAAAAAACGAGAGGTTGACTATCTGAGTAACAAGCAGTTGTAGTAGAAAAACTTTTTTTGAGATATCTTCATTGAGAGACCATATGCTCCACGTTGGGAGTGGACATGGCATATATAAAAATCTTCTTTATATTGAGTGAGTAAAGTGAGATTAATAAAAATCCTACGTCAGTATATTATTTGGATTTTATTTTGGTAAATATTCTTTACAACACACTACTCTTTTTCTGTTTTGACAAAACAATGTCATTCTCTAGGAAATTTAATTTCGGGTAAAAAATTGGCAAAAAGTCAAACACTGGAATCTATGAAACCAATAAATTATACGAGAAACGAAATATTACGAAAACTCGTCGCCATATTTCAAATATGCTGTATGGTTTGTTTTAAGAAATTTCATTTGTCATAATATTATGGTGGCTTTATCATACTGATATTGTATTCGTATTTTGCGTAAATCATCGGTTTCTCAAAATATTAATAATTCTTATCCAATATTTTAGAATTAGAAAAAGTATTTTTTTAAATAATGGTTGTAAAATTTTCACCAAAGACCATTTTTTAAAATATCATTTAAACGAAAGTAATAATATCTTAGTTCCTGAAAATGTAAAAGTATTACTTTTTAGATCTAGGATGTATGTCCGAATTAAGCTTTAAATAAGGGATTGAAACCAGAAAAAAGTTTTTAAAAAAAAATAAAAATAGCTGTTACATAAACTATAATCGCAATATATATTTTATAATAGAATCCAAAAATATTTCAATTTTGATCAATAAGCAAATCATGCCTTTCGATAAATTTCCTAACAACTCAAAATTACGATGTGCCCGTTGTGACGTCCACATATTTTCCATAGCAACGATTCATCTCACCTTGTAGTTTTATCCTTCCACCATGGGTTGTGTTAGCATTTTTAGGCCACGTTCGGTAATACGGAAATTTACCTATTTTATATGACCAAACATATTATTTATAACATATCTTAAAAATAAAATACAATTTGATTTGTACTACTTGCACATTTTTATAATGCTCAATTTTATGAATCAATCAACATTTTTATGTTGAACATTTGAAAATTTGGAAGTACCTAGTACAAAAAATTTGTTTTATTTTCAGAATATAATGCCTTTCCACGAAGAATTGACAGTTAACATCTTTAAAGTGAAACTCATGCCATACCTGATAATGAGGAAGAAAGTCAATGAATATTTATTATACATGGTTGAAAGTATTTATAAAACTATTTTATATTGATTGCATATTTGTATTTTCTCTGCAGCTTAGGGACTATTACCATGCAGTTCGATAATATCGATTTATAGTATATACAATATATTTTCGATATATAGGGCTTCTACGCGAAAACATAAATATAATATATTTTTAAATAATTCAAATTATAGGTTAGATTTGAACACCAACTGTATAACAATATGTTCAAACAAAGAATTCAGCGATTTTTTGAAGTATGTTTTTATTTTTATTAATATAATTTTATACATTACTTAAATATTATTTTTATAAATCATACATTCTTAATGCTGCAATGAAAACATTACCTCAAATTAAGAAACCCTAATTTATTTGTGGCTAATTTTATTGCATTCTGCTTTGTCTCCTTTAGATTGTTTACAGTTTACAATTTACACTCATGAAAAATGTGTCAATGTTAATCAAATAAAAAAACAAAACAATCTTTTATTGTCAAAAGACAAATTTCTATCACTATCTGATAAAATAAAACTTAAAAAATATGCTAACCATTTCAAATAATTGTTAAATATTATCTTAGTTAGAAAACGACCCTTTTGTTTTGACCAAATAACTTCTGTGAGAAGCATATTTATTTTATGAATTTTGAAATAAAGAAATGATTCAAAAATATTGAAAATGTAAAATTACGATGCGCTCTTCGTGACATCACATATTTTCCATAGCAACGATGCAGCTCACCAGTGGTTCTATCCTTCCACCATGGGCTTACGATATATAAGATTTGAAAAGCGCGTTCTTATGTTTTAAAATGAGGTGCCTAGTATCAAAGTTAGCCGAAGGCACTTTTTAACATTTTTTAGTATTGTATGACATTAAATTCTTTGCACCTATAGCTACCAATATAAAAAACAAAATAAATTAAAATCGTCCAGAACCTTCATTAAATCGACTTTCAAAATTGCCTGAGTATCAAAATCAGTCAAAGTTTGCGAACTTTTTAAAAGTTTGTTCCATTGTTTCAAAATAAATGGCCGAAGGACAGACAAGCCAATCACAGGCCTTGAATTTAAAAAATCTAATATGGCCGCCATAATACACGTCTGATTCACAAAACTGGTAAATTCTCATCTTTTGGTTATATTTTATTGATTTTTGGGTAAAAAAATATTAATTCTTCAAAAATCCAACGTAAAAATGGAAGATTATGAAATTTGTCACACTATATAAGGTAAAACAAACCAATATTTATAAAAATGTGCAAAACAAACGGCAATGAAGTAAGTGAATTACAACCATAAAAATATCACTACATTACAATACAGTCTACGTTATTTAATATGGAAATGAAATGGGTGCATATTTTTCATATGTCTTAGTTAAGATAAAAGTATGAATATTCTATATATTTCATTTTTTTTTTGCTCTAGACCAGTTATTTCCAACACGCGGCCCATTTTAAAATTTGTTGTGACCGTATTGGAGTTTGCAGCTTTCTACTAATACATTTTACATTTTGTTATTCATAAATCAAACAAAACGATTTATACTAAAATATTTCACTTAAATATTTATTGTCAAAAGTATAGCAACAGAATTTCCTTCCTCCTGAAAAAACTGCAAAGGTACCTTTGACTAACTTTGATACTGGGTGTCTCATAATGTATCCATACCATTTTTGGTTGCAGCCGCTTTATTTCCACAAATGAAAGCGAAGCCCTCAAAATGGACCAGAACCAAATTTTCATTATCCTCTATAGTAGACCATACAATGTTTGTGTACAGTGTAAAATTGACGCCTTCAAAATAGATCAGAACCAAATATTTAAATAAATCGACTTTTAAAGGCTTTAAATACGCCAGGTAGAGTTGTACCGAAGAGCAAAAATGTTTTTTGGGGTTATTCTTCCTCGGGGTTTTTTTGACCATATCCGCTCCCTATTTGGAGCATATGGCTATCACGTGGTTCCTCCAAGCTTACCTGTCCCCCATCAGTCTCATCTCCTCCTCCCAGCGTCTCGTAGCTCTGCCGAATACATCCTATGGATGGTCATCAGAGGCCTCCCTCCTCGGGTAGGGTCATCAAAATACTTATGCAGTATTATTTTTTTAGTACCAAGAAAAAATATTAATTTTCTCTATTATTTATTTTAACTAGGAACAAAGCATTGTAAATCAGCACTATCAAAAAAAAATGTTTTAAATTTATGCTACAAGTATACTGTAAATATTAAATCAGATGCAGTGGAATGCAAAATTTGCCATAAATTATTTCACTGGCGTCGTATGGTCGTATAATTATTTGGTAAACTTTTTACAATTTCAAGTTGGCTAGATACTTTTTTGTTATATTTCTCGACAAAATAACAAAAATATAGCGTAGAAAAACAATGGTTTCGTAAATTATTTTTTTCTACTTAATTAATATGCACATTATCTTATTAAAACATAACAGTATTCTGAATATAGTTTATGTACAAAAATTAATTAAGTATATTACTTGCGTTAGATAGGTACCTACAATAAATTCAATTTTCAAGCAATTGTCTGTGAAACAAGAATGATTCCACCTAGCAAATTTTGACGATGAAAAAACACCCAAAAACGATGAATGTAAATGGTTTATTGTATTTTATATGTTTGCAGCACATGCTATGTGTGTTATTTTACCTCATTGCTGTTGTTATAACGTAATAGTGATAGGGAATTATTCGGATTTTTTTAATAGGCGGAATAGCCCCGAACAATTAGTATTATTTCGCCTAGATGTTTATATCAGTGAAATTGACATTTTAGAATGTAAGTCGATAATATTTACTATTTAACTGCAGTTAAATTCATATAACAATAAAAACCATATAAAAATAAATGCGTAGTATGAAAACATTACAGTACATTTAAGACATCGACTGAGGGTGCTTGATGGAATTTCAATATCAAATTTGGATTATTGAGATTTTGTACACTTCCATGTATTTTGTCACTAACGACCCGGGTTTCGCCTTTCGGCATCTTCAAGCATTCGAGTACACGAATGGACTCGAACTGAGTTCGTCAGTGACAAAATAGAAACTCGAGTCGTTAGTGAAAAAATACATGGAAGTGTACAAAATCTCAATAATCCAAATTTAATACAGTAAATACAAATTAACAACACATCGTAGAAATATCAGGCGAAAAAGCCCCGTTTGACTGTCTCAAAATAAGTTGTGGCATAACAACTTCTACGTATTTTTGCTTTGGGTTTGGTTGTGGCCGTATAAACAAAACAACTTTTATTAGGCGGAATTATACAGGGTAGGCGAAATCACAACAGTTGTCGGTAAATAGGCACTTCTACCATAGACTAATAGACTTTTACTCACTACTCTATGATCACAATATTGAATTGTGACGCTTCGTTGGTGTGCGACTTTTTGTTTGGATTTTGGATATTTAAATGACAAATAGGAACCGATTTCTAAGCTAGATTGTAAATAACCATTTGCGTGTATATTTTGAATAAAACAGTACTGACTGCATTCCGCTGGCTATTTCAGCACTTTCGTGCATACCGTTCCGCACTCTATAACCGGTGTCGACATGAAGTTAAAAAGATCCCGCAGGGACCGAGAGGTGATTTGTATTCAATTTGGAGTCTTTTTGTGAATTCTTTTTGGTAAATAACTCATAAATTTATTTTGATTGACAGGTCAGTGAGCCGCAAGTCGACACGACCTCCCAAATAAAACCATACTTCGGCCCGGACGAGCCAACTTTGCAGATGGATTTCTGGATTGAGGAGCTTGCTCCTTCTCAAATAGAATCTTTCAAGAAAGCTGATGATGAACATCAGAGCATTGAAAATAAATTGAACAATATAGTTAAAGATAGCGGAGGAGAGGTGGTCTATTCAGGAGATAAGTGTAGCGCTTATACCGTTTCTGGAAAGTGAGTTGCAAAATTGATGTTATGGAAAGCAGTATGCTTTATGTTAATTCAAAGATTGTGTAATTTTATCCTCTTCTACAAGCTATAATTCCACAGCAGTAGTTGCCAAACCGTCGCTCACGGTGGCACTTTCAGTAGCTTGTGTGAGAAAGTTCAAAAATAACGAATGGGGAAAATGCATGTCATATCATGCTGCAATGATTGGTAGGTGAAATGGACCGCATGAGATAAGAGCCATCAGGCTTATGTAATTTTTCTGGATATCAATTGGGAAATAACCGGTGTTCCGACTCCAAATTTTCACACCAGCTAATTCATAACTGCACGGTGGTTTTGCTGCTCAATTCTTTCAGCTCAGACGGCAGAGTGATACGCCATATGATGGCAGCATTCCTCAGGATGCTAATCACATCCTATGGGAATGTTCGTATGTAGAAATTCAGAAAGTTATGTTTTTTCTAACGCTAATCAGAATATAACTTGAACAATTCCTTGCCAGTCATGTATCATGGCAATCAATTGATTCTCATCTCCATTCTAAATGCTTGTATGCAGTGGCGGCCGGTGGCAGGAATATTAGGGAGTGCAAAAAAAGATTCACATATTTATGTAAGAAATCCATCCTCCACATATTGGATTTTGAAAGTACTATCAGACATATACAAATATATAAGTCTGATATTGGCGATATCAACTGTTTCTCTTCACCAGGATTTCCCAAACCTTTCCTGCGGATTAATTTCGACGGACCACCTTTTTTCTTTTTTTTGGGTAGGTAATATCAATATGAATTTGAGTACGTCTAAATTTGTTGCAGCCCTAGCAGCATATACAACCATTCCAAGTTGTCGCGGATGATCCTTTTTAAATTTTAGAAGTAACACTCACTTTCGACGGAAGTCATCGATATTGTATAAATTATATGTAATGGCTTAACGGTTTAGCTAAATACTACATGTAATTTTATTCGTGAAGAGTTGAAGTATAGACAGGGCTCCAACGATATCGTAAAAATCTTCTCTGCTGTATAAGACAGTTAGTTCAATTTAAGTTTAAATTCCTCCATGAAATCTTATGTTAAGGTTACCATATTAATGTCTGCAATTGGAATAATTCTGTATTGAACGGAAATTTTTCGCATAAGTATTTTTTGGGGAAAGTAATTTGTAGAATTCAATATTGAAGAATATAAAAAATATTAGAGGAAGGTGTATTATGAAACTGAACCAGATACACGGTTGAATATTATGGAATAGGTAAGGCCAGCCAGGTTAAAAAACTCGAAACTATCCTATTTTAAATATTCAATTATATCTACTCGGTATTATACACGATCATAGTTATAATTTTATAAATTGTATTCATCACTCGAAAAGTTATAATGGTAGGTAAATATTATTTTTATTGAAGAGCATGTAGTTAAAGAATCATATTGAAATTAACTGAGCTTACTAAGCTTGTTCCACTGCTCTTTTTCATTCCTACAAATGACTGTTACAGGCCTGTAAACTCAAACGTCAAATCGCTTTCGGGTACGTTCGGGAATTTCCGTCAGGGAGATCAATGCTCTAGGGCCCACAAAAACAGTCCATACAAAATGCATCCGTCGCGTAGTCCATACTGGTGCAACGTCACAAATATGTAAAAATACATAGAACATTTCAGACGTCTAAGAGTGCAAAAGAATTTATGCTCCTACCGCGTCATCGACCGACTTTCATGCGTATTCTGAATCGACACAGAATACGTTTGCTAGTCGTGTTTATTGATCATCGTTTCCTGCAATATTTTCCTATGGGAAACACGAGGAAAATTTAAAATTAGTGAATTGGTATAATTATTATATTTGAATATCGTTTATTAATGGAATATTTTGATGGGACTTACTGGAGTGCAGTGCACCTTTGCTCCTTTACAAGAGCCATCCCTGCTTGTATGGCTTCAGGAATACCAATGAAAAATTCCACCCAACTACCCAAGGTTGAGGCCGTAATACAGGGTTTCCCAAACTATGTCCTGCAAAACATGAATAGGTATTCCGTGAATGTCTGGTGACAATAAATTTTTCTACAAATTAAAAGGGATTAAATATGTAAAATCTCGACCACTTCAGTCCAGATTATTAAAAATGTTGTGCAATGCAATGGGTAGTGAACATGATGAACTTTTATTACATACTGAAGTGAGATGGTTATCCAGAGGAAAAAAACACTACAAATTATTCTTGACGCCACAAAATACAATAATCCAGCACATAATTTTATTGGACTTTTAACGTATTCTTCATTGATGATAAATCTTGCGAATCTGGCAGATATAGTACAAAGTGTAGTGAAACAAACTTTAAGTTACAAAGAAAAAGTATTATAATTTTAATATAAGAGATAAGGTAGCATCTTTTGATTGAAAATACACTTTAGGATTTCTATAGTTGAATGGAATAATTTTGATTGTTTTCTCATCTTACGTGAATTGTTGACTGAATTAAATTTGAAAGTAGATCAAGAAGAGTAACGTATTTTAGAGCACTATCATTACATATAAACAATTCTTTATTTTCGATGGATTCAGCTGTAACTCAGTGGAAATTCATTTTTAACACTCAGACACCCGGTCCCGCACTAATGCCGAAATTGTCGCATTACGTTAATACCCGGTCCCGCGCTACTGCGTATTTGCACAGTGCATGACGAATTAACATCTGTTGGCGCGAGACAGGCTATTTGAGAATTATTTTTTTCGTTATACTATTCAAGAGGGTGTGATTCAGGCTACGATTTTTTTTGTTGAGTTCTTATTATAATTAAGTTTGAAAATAACCCTTGAAATATGATATTTATTGCTTCAGAAAACTTTACATTAGAATATTAGTTGTGATCATATTTTTTCAACCAGTCATAATTAATTTTTTTAAATCACTCATACTCTAGACTGTTTGGTATCCTGGAATATTATGTAAATATATTTTAGTGTGGATATATCGTGTAAATAGTACACGTCTTCATCTTACCTGCATGGTAATTATGTGTTTATAAATTAAAAACAAAACTGTTTATGTGGTATTAGTTATAGGGTCATTTCGCCAGTGCTCAGCCAGTTAAGCGACAGGTGTACTTTCAAAAGGGATTTTGAGTCAATGAATGACAAATACATATTTCTTTCACTGTTATTCCATTATACAGGGATTAAGCAATGTAACCAACTTAAAATTAAATAATTAATATTGTACCAAGCATAAAATAATAGTAGTTTACAAAAAAATGCCACTTCTCCCAGAAGTCGGCCCCCTAAGTCCAGTGTTCAGCCCCTTTCGTCGCCAGTGTTCGGCCATCACCAGGAATATCGCGGTAACGGATATCATGAATTTTTCTCTTTTTCCTTCATTCTGCTTTGATGTAAGCAAGAGAGAAAAATAAGAAGTTATCGGTTCCCTCTACATATGTACATTTGTGTCACTTTGCATGCTTTCTAACAGGGCCGAATCGAATACCAATTTATCTACGTATTTTTAAAAAAAAATTTTAACTAACAAATTTTCGTAATATCGATACAATGTGCAAACACTTTATCAACACTTATTTTTTTATCAGTCATCATTATTTAATATTTATATTTATTTAAAACCATGATTACCAACGGAAATAAAGAAATATTTACAAGGAAAGTTATTTCCTTAGAGAAACGTCAAAAATTCTGGATCGATTTGAACTCGGTGAGAAAGTCTTAGGAATGTAAATGTAATTTATTCGTAAATTATGCCGGAGAGCTATTTCAAGACATAACTTTTCTATATCTCCCTATCAGAAATACTTCAATAGTGAAAATCAATCGAAACATTAAAATTGTAATGAAACGCTTTTGACACATTATAAATTATCACCTAATCTTAAAAATAGGCCAAAAAAACTATTTTTCGAAAAAAAAGCTAGTTAACATAGTTCTGCATCCAATTGACAATGTATCCTGCTTATTCGAAAATAAAAATACCTTTCTATTTCTTGCAAACGATATAACGAAAATATATCTGTTAAAAAGAATCTGTTAAAGATACGTAAATAAATAGGTTAACGAATTCGGTTCTAGTAGAACGCATGTCGAGAGCGAAAATTTTACATACTGTCGATATATCATATAGTGCAGATATACATTGGCAAGTGGCAAGAATTAAAAAAAAATCTGTTTTTTATATATCCACTATTATTTAAGTTTTAAGCTCAAAAGGCTGACGGCTGACTTTAGGAACAAGCACCCTATTATATGGTTCTACAATAAATAATAATATATACTACTAATAGATATAAGTCTCACATATTAACAATCGCTGGTAGTGTGAAATTTGATGCTTTAATGTTAGAAACTCATATTCGTAACCCATATGCTGCCTTTTTTAAAATAATAACTACACAAACATTTAGAGTAATAACTTGTGCAGTTTTATTGCCCACTTGTCAAAAGGGATCACTTTGCGGTGCTGCGGTTAGTCATTATTGTATTTCACATTTTTATTTTGCGACATCATAAGTAGAGTCAACATAAATGCAAAAATTCATTTGATTTTTTCAATATACTATTCTAATTTTACAACCAGTATTTCTTTATTTTTATACGCAACATTATACGCTTCCCAACCTTTTTTGTTTGAAGGTTTGTTTGTTTGAATGATTAAAAAGATATGATTTTTTTTGCAATATATTTCCAAATTCGATTCGCGCGCGAAACTTGCGGGATTACGTGTAAGTTTTGTGCGAAAATGCCGGGTGCCTGAGTGTTCATATAAAATTAAAATTGATAGCAAATAATTATTAAATGAATAATTATTGTCTTTTCTCATTATGCACTATTACATACCCTTCAAAAAAACAAGGTGTTCCGTTAACCTCTCAGTTGTAGATTAGCTCCTACACTTGTTGAGTTTGGAGACCAGTATTCTAGAATATACTTGATAGATATTTTTGAAATGTCAACCAATGGCTGCATAAAAGTTTCCAATTTTTTATGTACATTTTTAAGCGTTCATTGATCCTACGCAGCTACTTTTTTTCAGGGCTCCAGGACTGAGTGAACTGTCGGCTAAAAATGCTCATCTGTTACCTGCCAAGAAAGAGTCTGGCAAAAAGAGAGGTACATTTTCATACAATATAAACTTATCTACGATCCTAGGTGAATCATAATTTCATAAGCCGGTTAAACAAAAAAATATTTTACAGGTCGAAGGGAAAAAGAAAAAGAGAACCGCTATGTTCCATCTCCCTCCCCTCCGCCCCCGCCCACGCCAGAGCCCAAGCAGAAAGAGAGCAAAAAGTCACTGCGGTCTACCCGAGACAAATCGAAGAACGCCACCCCTCCTCCACCGACTAGTAAGATAACTCCATTTTTATTACTTTGATATCCTCACGGAATATATTTTATTCATAAAAATAAAACACATTTTTTTAAACAACCGTGACCAGTTTTGCTCAATTGGGAATAAGTACTGCAAATCGCTCTTTATTTTTGTAAATGTAACATCTTTCTATCATTTTTTTTTTTTTTTTTTAAATAAAACCCAATTTGTACTACTTCCACATATTTATAATGATCAGGACCGGTTTCGCTCATCACGAGCATTATCAACTGATGATGACTCGTGATGAGCGAAACCGGTCCTGATCATTATAAATATGTGGAAGTAGTACAAACAAATTGTGTTTTATTTTTTAAAATATAATGTCTTTCCACCAAGAATTGACAGTTAACACCTTAAAAGTAATCTTTCTATCAAGAATTATCGTTTCTAAGTTTTATTCCAAGAGGTCAACGCCATTCCGCCAACTGATTTATAATGTTTTTATTGATCAAAAAGATGTTCAGAGCGTGTCGAGTGGAGTACGCCCTTCGGAGGCTTCCGCAATCGGAGGCCTGGCCACTGGAGCAGGAAACAAGAGTGCGATAGTAGATCTCACCAAAGATGACACCAAAAATGCGCCTGACTCAAGAGAAGTAGCCTTCAACAAATTACAAGGTTATATTTATCTCTATTCCTATCGTATCATGATATTTGCCATGACGTGTAGCATAGTATTTTAAATTCTTCAACTTTTCTTCTCAGCTAAAATATCTAAATTAATTATTTAAATATTCTCTCTTCGTTATAGGAAAAACATTTCCATCTCTAGTTGTGGTGGCGAGGCCTTATCTCCGAACGAAAGAGGGCGCCGGAAACGGCGATCGGGCCACTCTTGACGGGAAAGTGAAGTCTGTCCTGATGCACACTCCGACCAAATTCACAGAGTGGCTCATCCAGCAGGGGCTAGTGAGGTCAGAGCAATTGTGCGCCATCCATGTGGGAAATAAACTGAAACTGGGTGAGAAAATCACTCTTCTCTCTATCTTAATTATATTGAGATGTACTCATACTATATCAGTCTACTTTTCTCCGCAGGAATGTATTCGGATGTATCTAAATTCCCATATTCGGGCGGGTATGTTTGGATCTCGGAGTGCTGTCCGACCCGTTTCGTATCAGTCTTTTCAGGCTCGCTCTTCGAAGCTGCCACTCATCCTCCGAGCGTTCTGCTGAAGCTCATTTACCACTGGGCTTGCCAAACCAACGTGCAGAATGTGGTGCAGTGGGTGAAGGTTGACAATCTCTACGTCAAGGGGCTGTTCACATGGCTGAGGGCGTCTTGCACTGCCGCTCTGCACCACCACACCAGCCTGATGGGCGGTGCGGGCCGGCGGATCGAAGTCGGTGTCATTTCTCTCGGTACGACCAGCCATGATGGCATGCAGCGCCAGGTCAAAGTTGAAGTGCTCGGAATCCTTGATTCTGAGGCCAAACAGGTGATGGAACTTTTTCTTCACTTTACAGAATAAGCGCACGCTATCCACACAATAACTTTTTTGACACTGAAATGATTGAAAATTTCATATTTATTTACTGCACTGTGTCATTTGCAGGTGCGTTTGCGGGCAGTGGAACCGTTGGCTGACGGAGAACGCAACTACAAGAAGAGGTTCCTAAAGATTTTAGAGCCCCTGGGGCAGTGGGTTCACCAAGATTCGGTCATACTCACCGATCTCACAGTAGACAAAGGTACTCTGCTCCAGATGGGATATCGCATGGTGCAACAGGTGTCTGCCGCCGATCAGGCTTCCAAAAGCAGCAATGCCAACATCATGGAGTACCTTCGGCGCATAGTGCCGCGAATGTTTCAAAACACTCTGTCTCTTCTGTCACGTCAGATTATCCAGCAGTTCCTGGACGAGCTAGTGTGGCGAGAGTGGTACGGAACGTCTCCCGGCCAGGCCTTTGACAACATCGTCTCCCATCTTGCCGAGCAAACGCGCCTAGACGCTAAGGATACTCTCGTGCTGCGCCTCAACAAAATATCATCCAACCCGTTCAAAAATTGGAAATATGCCGCTGTCAAACCGCCCAAGGCTGCGCCGCCCGTCGTGGAAGTCGTCAAAGAGACCGCAGGCAGACGAGGCCGCAAAAGGAAGGCTTCTCCGTCCCCTCCGCCTCCGCCGCTCTCTCCTTCTCCGCCGCCCTCGAGGCGTGCTGCCTCCGGCAAAGAGACGCGCCGCAGGAAGAGGGTGAACTACAATGAAGCGGACGATGACAACGACGTCATCATGGTGTCGAAAGTAAGTCGTCCTGGTTGTATAATATTTAGATATTCTAAATTTATTTAAAATACTCTAACCAGATGATTCATGCAATCTGTCTCAAATGTTAAATGCAGGTCAAATACATACCCGTCATCGATGAGAATTAATTTTGACTCCTTTTGCAGAAACCGTTTGTTCCGGAACCGAAGAAAGAACGGAAAGTTTACAAAAAGAAACTTGCTGACGTGAAAAGGGAGGAAAAGAAAAAAGAAGAGAAGAGGAAGGAAGAGAAGAAGAAAGAGGAGAGAAAAGAGAAGAAGAGGGAGAAAGAGGAAATGAAAATGAATATCAAAAAGGAAATCAAAGAAGAACAGCCGGTGGACTTAGAGGGCTATTACTTTGGTCAACTAGAAGGTGAAGCTGAACCCCGCCCCGCTGTCCGTATGCTCGTTCAGGTAACTGCGCATAGTGATTGTTTTTAAAATGACTCATTAAAAATTTAATCATGATTAATATTTCGTATTGACTGCACAGTTCTACGTTCTGTATTAATCAAGCATTTGATTGCTACCTCTAGTGTACAGAGTGCTCGGTAGAGTTTGACTGCAACACATCACTTCAGCTTCATCTGTTCGCACACGCCAATCCAGATGCCGGGGGAAATTCAGCTGAGGGCGAAGCGGACGCTTCGCAATGCCGCTACTGCTTGCAGCATTATCGGGCGCCAGAGGCGCTCGAAGGGCATCTGTTGCAGTCGCATCCCGTGGACACTAAATCCCCCGGTCTCTACACCTATGCCTGTTTGTTGTGTGAGGTGGGTATTCTACTTTAAAAATTTCCATTTTTGCATCATGCGCCTGATCATCACTCTGACTCTCCTGCTCTGTTTGCAGATCCGCTTTGCCACTGTAGTATCTCTGTCGAACCACATGCAAAAGACCCACGTGCATCTGGAACTTCCTTACTCATGTGGCGTCTGCGGTTATCGTGCGTCTTCACACAGATCCTGCGTCGACCATTTCTATTTGGACCATCAGGACTCAGCCACTCTGCAGTGTCCTCACTGCCTCAAGGTAAGATGTCAAATGACAATCCCAGTATCTGGGGAAACCTGTAGTGTATTCTATGTTGCAAAATCAAATCATTTGACACAATATTTTAAGACTGATCTGAACCGTCATCTTTTTTTACGTTCCAGGTTGTGAAAGTTTTTGCTGAAGGGTGTGATCTGCAAGGAAATGTTGAATTTTTCTTGCGGCATGTGTTAAAACATCAAGACAAGGAGGCGACTTTAAAATGTACCAGGTGCTCTCTGCGCTTTGTACATTTAGGTAAAGTTCTGACATTCTGTCACTTACTTACTTTCTTTCATCCCGCCCGGTCTTCAGCGCTCTTTTCCCAGTTTGGAATTTTTAGAAGCCTGCCGGCATCCATCACCGAACCGCGCAGAATCGCGCTCTCTAACCGTCGCATTTGCGGCTTTCCTGCGACTCTTTCTTCTTGGGGTCCCTTTGATAACTTTTTTTGGTACCTGTGTTTGCCTGCATACACAGGAAATGGCCTACCCAGTTCAGTATCCATTTGTATGCAAGTAGATAGTTTTAAATCTCGGTATAATGAAGCTGCTCATTATACCTGATTCTCTACAATTCGCCCGCCTCAGAATCCTCCTCTCAAAGGTGCGAATCGTTCCGGCCGCTTTTACACTCAGTGCCCATGTCTCACACCCCTACGCGTGATACGTCTTTTTGAACTGAAATGTTAACCGCATGCCAATTTTGAGGTTTCATTGATATGTCTGTTCACAGGAACTCTAAAAGAGCATCAAGTGCGTTGCCACACCACAGTGTTCGGAGCGAGACCGTTGTGTAATCAAGGACATCTCATCGGCAAACCGAAGGTGAGCATCGCTTACTTTTTTTTCTTTCAACTGATTGCTCCCCTTTTTCGCCCTGAACAATACAGCAACGATGTCTCATTTCAGAACAAAGCAACGCCTCCGGTGAAAGATTCTACCAATCACAGTTTTCTAGACTCGTTTGACCGTATGGCCCTGAACATGCCCGATGGCATGATATGCAAAGAGTGTGATTCGCAGTTGGAGGACGATAAACACTTCTTGTGAGTGAAAAATATTTTTATGTTATGTTTCTTTTGATGCTAAGTGTTCAATGGTTAATTAACGAGAGAATATGATTGCAAAGTGATCAAAATGGCCAAAATGCACCTGCTTTTAAATTTCATGCAAGTTTGTTGTTCAATGCTAATGAAAGCAGCGTAGTAGTTGAACTTTAAAGAACGTAATGAAATATCAGCTATCAGTTTCGGCTTGATGGTTTCAACCACCTTGTAAATAAAAAATGTTAATAAATTCATTATTTTAATATATCGACGTTAATTTGGCCAATTGATGTAACCCTCGAAATTGAAATTGTTCAGGAGAGAGTAAAAACTGTTTTTATCGAAAACATTATATGGTGATTTGCATTATGAAGTGTACTCTTGTAAATTCTCATGTTTGCAAATACGGGATTATACATAGGGAGTGTTGATATAATAGTGGCTTACATGAGTGGCCGGGTAAATTGCAAAACCGATGTAAAATGATATTTAGCTTCCAAAAAGTGGTGAATTTATTTTTCTAATTTACATCATTTGGCCGAGTTCTGCTCTATCATCTTTAAAATGAGATCCAATCATTAACTAATTTTTGTATTTTTTGAGGGTTGCATCAATTGGCCAAAACACCATCGATATGATTTCATGTTAAAAAAAATATCTGGCATTGCAGCTGACGACAGCCCATGCACCAAATATTTTTAAAATTGGAAAATCATACGAGATAAACTCAATGAGAATTTTTATGGCACATATGTCCAAGATCACAAATTTAAATTGAAAAAATCTAAATTTGATATCGGCGTTGCTGAGATTTGAACCAGGACCCACCTGGTCGCTAGAGCAAAGCTCTTACCGCTAGACCGCAGAGGCCGACATTATACACGATTATTACATTTAAATAATTTTCTAGAAGCTATTGCTTCCAATTTGGGCCTAGACCTTTATTGCGTTCATCTGTGTGGTTCTCTACTGACGTTGAGTCCAGGAAAGGGGGGTGTCCAACCTAAATGAAATTTTATACTCCATATTATATGGCTACAGATTTGTTTCAAAATTTTCACAAAATTATTTTGTTCATTTGAAACAAATAATAAAAATTATGTCACATCAATGAGAGTGGCAATTGGTAATAGATGGCAAAATACTGGTCAAAGGCTTAATTAGGAGTTTAAAGTAGTGGGCAGTCACCTCGGTTTTAAAATGTCACATCATGCTTTCGGCCTCCATTGGTTTTTATAATCGAAATAGTGAAAAATGTTGCATTTGCTATAAGAATTGTTTGGTTAATTTGAAGTTTCTGAACACATTGTTGTCGGGAAATGGCATTTGCCGTTTATTGTAGACTGCTGGTGGTAGGCGGGACCCGGAAAATGTCGTTTTTCACGGACGTTCTGTTGAAGGCGGGACACGACATATCGCGGGTTTGCTTGTCGCCGTGAAATAAAACGGCGCGATTAATTATCATTAGAGTGATTTATACATTGACGCAAGAGACCCATTTTTGACAAGAAACAATAAAACAAATGAGTTATTACAGGCTGAATGTTCTCATTCATTACTTTCAAAAAAATATGTGACACATGTTTCTCGACTATTTACGTCTTCAGATTACACACTTCCAATGATTGTAAAATGTGGGAATGGCATGTAGAGTGCTACCAATCACGGTAGTTTCTGGAAGTTACGCCGGCCTCTCGCATTTACTCGCCCCGCTATTGCATTCCCCGCACCTTGTCAGCCAGTCTGTGTTTGGTATCGAATGCAGTATTTTTAACATTATAATGCCTAAACCTTTACGGAAGCAGACAAATGTCATTATGTCGAATGAAGTGAAGTATTGTGAGGAGGAGAAACAGAAAGGAAAGCTTTTAATTCTACTCAATAGTGCCAGAGATAAAGTATTTGTTATGACAAGTAAGAAACGAAGGAATTTATCAGTGTGACCAGAGTTACAAAATTTCCCCATTTTTAGGGGAAATATTGTCGCATGTCATTCAACCGAAAATAGTGTATTCAATCAGTAGTTCTTGCTATAAATTATTTTCGAAATCATATCATTCTTTATTATGTTAGTAATATCCAACAATTTTACTAGTTTTTGAATGTTGCTCTTTTTCTTGCTAATATCTTATTACTATATGTACTCACGACATTTTACGGTAATGTTGTACAGTGTTTATCAATGAAAAATGAGAGAAAATGATTTAAAAAAAAAACTTCTTTGGGGATCAACAATATTTAACATTCTTAGTCCTTAGTTTTTATTTATTTTTGGTTACAGATGTATCACTAAGCACCATTCAACGTATTTGTGTAGAAATAAATACTGGTGATGGGAAGGTTCAATCACCCAAGAAAACAAAAAATAGGCCGGAAAAATTTATATAAGATTCTTTTGACCTGTGTGCCATATGACAGAAAGTAGGGGTTTTTTACGAGACGATGAAAGAAATCCTGACTCAATACCATTTTCTGACATTAAAAGCTGATATGGATTATCAAGGGGGGGAAGAGCATTTGAGAAAAGTCTTACATGCAATAGGCTTTGAGTTTAAAAAATCACGCTTAAAGAGGACTTATTTAATGGAAAGATATGATATCACAGCTTGGCGAAATAGATTCCTTAACTTAATGAAAAATACAATGAAAAACGTCCTGTTATATATTTGGATGAAACATTCATTCATCCTTCGAATGTTATGAAAAAATGCTGGCAAGATGGAAAATAAGTCAAAGGCGCAATGACTTCTGATTCCATAGGTCAAAGATTTATTATTATTCATGCTGGCGGAGAAATGGGTTCGTTCAAAATGGCTTGCTAATTTTCAAATCTAAAAGTAAATTGGGGGATTATCATGATTATATGAATGGAGTTAATTTTACGAAATGGATGCAGACGCAACTGATACAAAAATTACTGAAGAACTCCATAGTTTGAGAATGCCCGGTCGAAGAGGGGCGAATGCTTGGTTATAACCATCCAGCATGTCTAGAATCTCAATCAAACACCACTTCCAGTCCGGTTCATCTCTTATTTATTAATGAAGATGCAGTGGTTTAGTACACAAAAATTACAAGTAAAACATAAAATTGAGTCTACATTTACTTAACATATGAATTTACCTTTAGGTTATAATACAATTGACACAACAAACGATTTTAAATTTCAAAACAATTTATAATGTTGCGGAGGAGGCCACCGAAACCAGACTGACTGCCAAAATAAAAATTAAAACTTCAAACAATGTAGGCTCCTCCCTTTTGCCAATGACTGTCGTCAAGCGGATGAGTCTATTAACAAGCGTCTGCTTTCTAATTTTAGCTTTAGCCCATTGGTCGGTCAGCAACCGATTGATTTTTAACGGCCATAAACCGGCTTGGCTAAATAATTAGTTACCACGAATCATTGTCATTAAAGCTATTCGCTGTCAGTTCTGGATCCTTTTAAAACTTAAGTTTACCAAAAAAACCAGGGTGTGTCGAGTTGTTGTGGACAATGCACCATACCACAACAAGCAAATAAATAAATAATTTAAGACATCGACTGAGGGTGCTTGATGGAATTTCAATATTAAATTTGGATTATTGAGATTTTGTACACTTCCATGTATTTGTACATGGTATGTACATGGTACATTGTATGTTTAAAATACATGGAAGTGTACAAAATCTCAATAATCCAAATTTAAATAAATAAATGGTGGCCATATACTTCACATAGTGAGCGAATATGGTTAAGGTGAAGAATCCTTTTTAAAGATATATTTTTTAGATAATATAACTTAGGAATATTTTATTTAAAAGTATTATTTTAAATGTATTACTATAATTATTTAAAAGTATTATTTATAATATATTATTTTTGGGATTGAATACTGGCAACACAGGCGGAGCGAAAAAAGCATTTGACGTAATAATCTTGGCGTTCGTAGCGCTATGACGTATAAGTCTAGATAGAGCGGTTGGACAGTATATATTATTATTTATTATATAATTAAATGGAATGGATAACCATGATATCTTTTACGTGGAATGTTTTAAATATGTCATATTGAAAATGCGTTGTGCCATTTACTAAATTGATAACAGGTATTTATATTCATCTTAGGAATATGGTGAAATTTTGACAAGAGTGTTTTTTATTTTATTTATGATGACCAAATATCACCCATAATTTCTTTGAATATTTCAATCAAATATATTGGTTAATGTAGAAGTTGTGCTTATTTTAAAAAAGTTCTATATTTTTGCACTAATCGCTAAAAAAACAGCCGCTTCCGGCTAGAGTCTGTTGTTCGAGGCGCCCGATTATAATGTGTTAAAATGGCGATAATTTTTCTTTCAGAGGAACATGTAAATGTTCAAAATGCTCTTATCAGTCGAGTTGCTGGAGAGCTCTGCTGCATCACTCTGGAATTTGTCAAGAGAATAAGACTAAGGGTCAACTTGCTGCACCTCTCTCCACCACAATGCACTGCATCTGCTTGTTTGCCACCGACGATGGTAATATATATATATATATATATGTATTTGAAAAATGCGTCATTGGAAAAACTGTCATTTAAGTCAACTCATTTATATGATTCTCCCAGGAAACGCATTGGCGTCGCATCTCTCCCAGTGTGAGAGGCAGAGTGCTTATCCTTCCGAGGAAGATGCAAAAGCGAACACTGTCGCTGTGGCTACAACGAAGCACGGTATGATGGATTCGTTAGGACTTCAAAGAAATAAAGAACAGGAGGAACCGCTTCTCCAGAGTCAGGTCTGTTTGCTAATCTATCAATTTTCAGCACCCGGTTGCCCAGTCGCCAACGAGTACTAATTTTATAATATGTTTCAGGTGGAGAGCTTATCCGATTATCCCGCACCGCCCTCTGTTCTTGACGCTCAGCTCTCTCTGGACGATCTGGCACCTCCCTCGGTTTTGCAACAAGATCAGGTTTTTGAATTGTTGTGTCTATTCTTTTAACAACCTGCATTGCAGTACAATTTTTGCTTGTGTTAAATAAATAACATATTTTCGATGGACTCAACGGTAACTTGGTAGAAATTTATTTTTTATACAACATACATTGAACGTTTAATCTATATAAAAATGAATGTCTATTTGTTTGTCCTCTATGCGTTCCTTTACCATTCATCCGATTTTGAATTAAATACGTACGAACAGCGACATCTCTGAAAAACCTTCTGATTCATTATATTACTATGTTTGGGTCATGAGTCAGCCATAGGGCAATATTCATAACTTAAATAATTTATTGCACATGTACTATGAATATCCTTGGAAATATGGAAAGAATAATATATATTGTTTGAAAAGTATTAATGAATAGCTATATTTAAAAAAAATGGGCTTTTTTCGGGCTGAGAAAAATAAATCTGGGCTTTGGGTCGGGTTGGGGTAAGAATTGTGGTATTGAGACTCAGGCCTGAAGATGACGGGCCTGGACCGGGTAATTTTTTGAAATTTCGGTCCGTGCAGACCTCTAATCCAAAATCACTTCAATAAACAGAATTAAAACATAAACCTTTTCTTTCTTTGAGTGGCATTGCAACGAATTCCGGGTACTTACTAGTATTTTATAAAATCAAAATCTTATTTTTCTCAGTCGCTGAGGTTTAAGTGGCATTTAAATACCACTTTGGTATTTTGCCAATTTCAAGCATTACACTTCTGGCTGATAATATGTGGTTTGTTAAATTTCAATCTCATTCCGATAGATAGCTTTTTAATACAGGACAATGGCATTTATTTTAATGTTGAGGGTAAATATATTTCAATATTTGTTTTAACATTTACATTTCAGATGGAAATTGAGCAGCTGAAAAATGAGGCGTACGACCGGCCTCTGGCGACTCCTTGCGTGCAGCATCCCGACGGGGAATCTGACGTACAGTCACCCGCACCCATTCTCGATCAGCAGCAGGACTCCGTGGCCGCGGAAGAAGCGGAGCCAGATCGAAGAGAAGGGCAAGGATTGGATAGTTACATGGACAGTACGGGAGAATTTGAACCACTACCCGCCGAACCTATGCCGCAGCCTGAATTTGAACCATTGTAAAAATAGACCGGTTGTTTCTCATTAATTACTTCGTATTTTTAGTTTCATTGTGTCTAAAATGTTGAATTAAATCAAAAGTGGCAGGTTGTACTGTATCGCTATGTGTATATTTAAAAAAAAATGAATGAAGTAATCTGCAGTAGGAGTCGGTTGTCGGTGATCTTAATAAAATAATAATGTGATACTTGATTCATAATTATTTGTAAAATAATTAATTGTGTTAATTAACCTTAAAAATGATTTGCGGTGAAACCCCGATCTATCGTTCTCGCATAAATCGTTTTCCCGCATGGTTCGTTCATTTTTTATAGTCCCGTCAAACACCCATAAGAACAATGTTAAATAATCTAGCATTAAGTGTTTTCGATTTCCTCGATCTATCGTCTAAGTATTATGGCCCCGTCACAAATATTATACCTGACGGTTTTTGTTGAATATTTCTCATTTCGTTCAAAACCACGTTCTACCCCGTCCAACCGGTGTGTAAACAAAAGCCTTCAGGCTTACAAGCTTCCTAGAATTGTTTATGATCATGGTCATAATGTTTCGTATTATGACTGCACCTGCGTTGACATAGCAAAACATCTGGGACTAGCACCATCAACTCTGAACACGATTGTTTCTCGGAAGAGTGACATTCGCAAAACAATCGGCAAGCCAGCAATAAAAGTAAGTTCGCTAAGGATTCTACTTTTAGTGAGCTTGATTGAGATTCTTCACACGTGGTACTAGCAGGTGCGAGTAGAAAACATACTTATTGATGGATACATAGTTAAAGAAAAAGCTTTGAAAATAGCCAAAAAAAAAGGGATCACAAATTTCTCTGCATCAAACGGATGGATCAATAGGTTCAAAGATCGGCATGGTTGTCTGTAAAAAATTCTTTTTTTTTTTATTTGAAGCTTTCCCGCATTTATCGTTTATTTTTAGGGTTCCTTGAAAAACGTAGAATCGGGGATTCACTGTATTTGCAATAGGTATGCATAGTAAAACACAAATAATGAATAGTAAAATTGTTTAATTTTAAAACATTCTTTATCTCTGTTCTTGATTGTATTTTTCTTTAGTATTATACAGGGAAGTGAGCTTAAGTTATCGGTTCTGAGTGTGTGATCTTACATTTGTATGAGATGCATCTGTTTAAATGTTTTTAACCCTTCCCTCCAAATGGGGCAAATGTTTAGCATATAAAACCTCGATACACACTCCATCCGTGCTTCCTTTTCTGTGAAAATTAATGAAATTACTCACTTTTAAGGTGTTAACTGTCAATTCTTGGTGGAAAGACATTATATTTTAAAAAATAAAACACAATTCGTTTGTACTACTTCCACATATTTATAATGATCAGGACTGGTTTCGCTCATCACGAGCATCAGTTGATAATGCTCGTGATGAGCGAAACCGGTCCTGATCATTATAAATATGTGGAAGTAGTACAAACGAATTGTGTTTTATTTAAAAAAAAAAAAAAAATTAATTACTGTTCTCATCAACAAGAACTGTTTATTTTTTTTTATTTTTTAGTGAATTTTATAACTGATCTATTAATAACTCCGTAGTCTGCGAGGGAGCCTGTGTCATCACTCAATAACTGACCGTCATGCTCTAAATGATGAGTGCGCCATACGTATCGCCATGAAATCTTTACATTGCTCGCCTTAGATCTTCTCAGATGTAGTTCAAAACTACGACGTATGGCTTTTTTTAACATAAAAATCGTGGAACCGCTCTGTGGAATCTGAAATTAGAGATAATTCACTCAATGCTCAAAAAATTTAATTTGTACGTATAGTTAAAATATTTTAGCATAATAGTGAAGTATCAAACTGGTAGGTTGTCAAAGGGCATTCCTCCATAGCCAGGCCTGAACCTTGTGTGCACTAGTGTAAGTGAGTAGATAAATCAACGTAGAGGCTTTACATGCAGATACTCTTGAGTGAACTAAACGCACTATATAGCGCATCGTATATAGTGGCATCAATGCCTTGCTCGAATAAATTGAAATGGGCGATTTTTTTTAATCTTTTTCTCCTGACCGATTCAGTTTTTTTTTATAAATAATTCTGTACATATTTTTAACATCTCAAACGTTTTTTGTGTTCTCAATGGTGTATAAAGTAATAATATTGAGAGTTTACATGAATAAAACAAAAGAAAAACAATAATGCATATATATTTAGTTGAACTACAAAACAAGTGAGAAGAAATTTTTTTATATACAATTAATATATCTAATTCTCTAGTATAATCTATTCTTACTTACAAGTTGGAATTTATTCTACAGTGCCACCATCATAGTAAGACATACACGTCATCACATTCGTTCCTGGAAGGAACGCCCACCCCTCGCATTTACTCGCCCCACTACTACATTCCCTGCGCCTTGTCAGTCATTCCGTGCTCATTATCGGTGCAGTTTCTTTTACATTAAAATGCCTAAACCTTTACGGAAGCAGACGAAGGGCATTATTTCTAATGTATTGAAGTATTGTGAGGTTGAGGAACAGAAAGGAAAGTATTTGCTATGGCAAGTAAGAAACGAAGGAATTTATCAGTGTGACCAGAGATGCAAAATTTCCCCAGTTGTAGGAGAAATATTGTCGCATGCCACTCAACCGAAAATAGTGTATTCAATTAAAAGTCTAGATCAGTGGTTCTCATGTTTGGCCACCAGAGGATATCTCTGTGGCCACCAACGGTTCTATAGTAATAAATATTGATATTAAAAAATAAATTCGACACTTGTTTATTTGTATTGCGTACGTATGCCGCTCGAAAACATATTTGTAATGAATGAATATTTTTAATAAAAAAGGGGTCCCCTTTTAGATATAAATTAATCGGGATCAGTACGGTAACCCCATCGGGTTAATTTGTGCTGCAGTGCATTAAGTAATTTGGTCTATTGTACGATAACCAACGCTGTTTATCTTACAATGGTGTAATTATCATTGACGAGAGATTTTCTAAATATATTAAGTGTAAAAGTGATTATCTTTTGATTTTTTTTATATGTATGGAAGCATCTGTGGTATGTTATATATAATGTTATTCTTTATTTTTCTAATTTTTAAGAGAGTTTGATACAATCCCCGAGTTAAAATGGATATAAAATTATCTATAAACAAACATTCGGAAGGATGAAACAGTAAAAATCTAATGACTCGTAGATATTTAGACATATTTGAAAAACAAACCTGCAGGGCTATGTAATGTTAAATATAACATTTGTAAATGACAGCATTATGAAAATATAGTACATATTTTTAAAGAAATTATATTAATACATACAAATTTTCTGCCTGCGGCGCAAATTTGTCTATCATTAGTTTATGGTCAAAAAAATTGAAGTAGTTAATGAGTCCGTTAAATGCATAGGCCTAATATTTTAAATCACTTTTTAAAATTTGGTGCGGCCACGAGACATTTCCAAAAGACCACTGACGTTCATTATGCGGCCACGGAGAAATTTTCCGTGAGAACTACTGGTCTAGATAGAATGGTTGGAAACTATTTTAGAATTTTTATAAGAGGGGTCTTGTTTCCATTTTTTATGGTGTAAAATATTTTGATAGCATACACTCGGACACAAAATATAATCACTGCAACACTCATTAAATAAATTAGTCATGCTTAATATAGAAAAAATAGTGTGCTTCATCCACACCAGACGAACAATGCCAAAAAAAGAATCAGAACAGTCGTAAATTTGATTCTAAGCCATCAGATCTATGAGAGTTTTCGCATATGTTGGGTGCACTGATACACCGGCCCAATGGGAGTAAAAGGGTTAACCTCATAAAACAGAATTTTGCAGCTACTATCGATGCAAAGCCCTCATTGTGAAACAAGTTGTATAATAAATATGCGTGCATCAAATTCAAAAAGATACTGTTATCGTTATGTTAATATATATGTTATTATTATGTTAATATTATTTAAGACTGGGTATCAACTTACAATAACACTGATCGAACTATCATTATCTCGAAGCACGGTCAACGTAATTGACTGCCCATGCTCTACAGCTATCTGAAAAATGAAAATAAATTACTCTGCAACTTCTTCGTCAGCAATTTTATATTTCAACTAGTATTTTTTATTCGGCTTTGCCCAAGATGGAGAAGGCTTATATTAGGTTATTAAATTTAGACGTTGGCTAGCTAATTTTGAAATTTGAAAATATCACCGTCAACCGTACCTCTTCTGTTACACCCACAAAATATAGTCCACCAATAATGATCCACTAATAATAATGTTAAGAGTAGAAACCAGCTAAAATAAAAGATGACAATTTTGCCACCTGCACTCTTGTTATAGCGCAACAGAATTTCCCGATATACAGCTTGTTGATCTGCATTTAATAACGGCTCCTGCAGCGTCACAAAATAAACATACGACCAGAGTCATACGCTAATTCTCGATGACGATTCCAGATGCACACCAAGTTGTACGAATTTACCACTAACTTTCTACCAAATCACAAACTTGAAACCCAATATTTAACACAAATATCTACGTTCGCGTTACTATCTTAACTGTCACTTGCAGAACATTTTAGTATTGTGCTGTTGCTAGGCGACTATCACTTTTTTCATTCCGCATTGAAAATATCACGTTTTCAGTTTTAGGTTAAAAGTTAAATAATTTAAGACATCGACTGAGGGTGCTTGATGGAATTTCAATATCAAATTAGGATTATTGAGATTTTGTACACTTCCATGTATTTTGTCACTAACGACCCGGGTTTCGCCTTTCGGCATCTTCAGGCATTCGAGCACACGGATGGACTCGAACTGAGAGACAGTAAACAGTGTCTAACGTTTATATAGAAGATAAAATGCGACAAATATTATTTACGAGGTAAGATATTATACGTCTGAGAGCCACATTGATACCTCAGTTAAAATTTCGGGAATCTCCCTAATCCTTATTTTGTAAACACCATATTAACAGAGTGGCGAATTGCCGCTTTTCAACTTCTTTTAGTGATTTTACAATTATAATAGTATTGTGGGTTTTGACAGGATGTAATTTGACGAATGGGTAAATATATACAATCATTCCACATTTAGTGACATCTGTTAGGTGTTTCAACGTATCGGATATAATAGCGGAGAATTAGGAAGGTTCAGCTGCTCATTCAAGATTGGCAAGGAATTTAACTGGGCTCTATTAATTTCCAAAATTTCTTAATAAAATAATTTATGATCTCCCATGTTTTTATGCAACAGTTTAACCCCATCATCCGCATTAAACGTATGGTTCTCCATTAGCAAGTGATTTGCGAATGTCGAAGTTTCTTTTTTTAATCTAAAGGCAGCTAAATGTTCTGATACCCTTATATCCAATGTACGTGTGGTTTTACCCACATAGAAATGTTGGCAATCATTGCATTGTAATTTATAAATACCAGATTTGTTCTTAAAGTTTACTCTATCTTTATTGTTAATAAGTAATTTGCCTAGAGAGTTTTTGCAATATAACGCCGGTCTAACACTATCAGCGAGTTGTTTTTTAATTTTAAAGCTTGTACAACCTAAATAACTAATTCTATGCCAGATTCTAGGGTGGTCTATGTCTTTAGACAAGTTCCCGAAATATAGCATCTTTTCTGCTAATTTACGTTGTTTTTTTGATACAAGACTATCTATAAGAGACGCCTCATAGCCATTATTAATGGCAATTTGTTTAATAATGTTTAGTTCGTTTTCAAAGTTAAATTTATTTAGAGGTATAGTGACTAATCTGTGAACCTGAGAATGGAAAGCAGCCAATTTATATGAGAAAGGATGGTCTGAGTTAAAATGGATCGCAGCTTCTGAAAACGTCTGTTTTCGATAGATTTTAAATTCATGAATGGAGTTTTTAATATCAATATTAAGGTCAAGGAAATTTATATTCTTGCCCCCTACTTCTAAAGTGAATTGAATTTTATCATCTAGTGAGTTAAGAAAATTATGAAGGTTAGAAACTTGTCTCTCAGTTCCATTGAATAGACAAAGGATGTCATCTACGTAACGGAACCAATAAACTACGTTTCTAACTTCTGTTTTATTGCTAAAAATAAGGTTTTCTAAATGGTTCATGTAAAATTCTGCTAATAGTGGTGACAAACAACTTCCCATTGCAAGGCCTTCGGTTTGTTCATAGAATCTATTATCAAATTGGAAATAGTTCTGGTCAGCATAAGCGTCTAATATATTTAGTAATGACGGGATTAACTCTACGCGTATTAAGTCCATCCGTGTGCTCGAATGCCTGAAGATGCCGAAAGGCGAAACCTGGGTCGTTAGTGACAAAATACATGGAAGTGTACAAAATCTCAATAATCCTAATTTAAAAGTTAAATGTTGAGAGTTTAAAATTGAAAATAGCACAGTTGAACTAACAATTGCAGTTTGAATGACATGTGAAAATTTCACGTTGCTAATGTACGCCATTTGGGAGGAGTTGTTATGACCGACATACATACAAACTACATGTATTTTGTGCTATATAGTAGAATATACAGTGGAATCCTGATTTATCGTTCTTGCATTTGTCGTTTTCCCGCATCTATTGTCATTTTGTTTTGGTCGCGGCCAAACACCCATAAGAATCCAGTTTTCTTTTAAGGGGACATAAAAATTAAAAATCAGTGTTCCACTTTACCTTTCCAAATAAGTGGAGGCGAGAAGTAATTTTTCATTCAAAACAGAGATTGCAAATTTTGGATGACGATGATTCTATCAAAGTTCACAGTTTGAAAATTCAATAAAATTATCAGTTTTTATTAGTTGGAGAAATTGATTTGATTACACGTTTTAGAAACAAATAACATGTCTGAAGATGCTTCTCAAAGAGACGAAACACATGTCACAATTAGTTACACAACCAGTTAAAATAAAATAGCCAGTTACCAGTTAAAGTAAAAATAAAATAGTTATCAATTTTATTTTTATATTAACAAAACTTAATTAAAACAGGTTCAGATGCCTGCCAAATTAATGGTAGGAGATAAAATGATTATTATTATTTACCTTTAATAGTACTTCTTCTAACGTTATATCTGAAGGAGTGTCACTTAGTAAATTGTCAGTACGTAAAATAGTGTCCAGGGAAGAGGTAGTTATCTCCATCAGTTGTTTATGTGTCAATTCTTTGTAGAGATCAGAAATAGTTGTAGTATTTAATACCTGAAATTAGAAAAACTTCTTACTTAATAAAAATCATGTCACAAAAATTTCACATCTACAAAAAATGGTTAAACATGTAATAGAAATACAGAAGAAAATAAAATTTGGATTATTGAGATTTTGTACACCTCCATGTATTTAAATCTCAATAATCCAAATTTGATATTGAAATTCCATCAAGCACCCTCAGTCGATGTCTTAAATTATAGAAGAAAATAAGGCAAAATTGATACTTTTGTAAGTTGAAGGCAATATTTTGTTACATTTCAATTGATTTGTAAAAATTACTAGTATTTGTAGTGTTTTGTACATAAGTACAGATTATATTGTGCCTGTGAATTCATACCATAGATCAAGGATGCCCAACTGGTACACCACAATCGACCGGTCGATCTCGAAAACTTCCGTGAATTTTGAAAAAATATAATATTTACTTTGAGTGGTGAGTTATTTTTTATTAAATTAGGTTTTTTCGTATATTTTGATTATTTTTACTATTACCACATACAACATACAAAACAATTTTTTTTGTTATGAGTCAATCTGGGAAGAATATTACTTATTATAACAAACTAATACATACTTGTAAATGATGAGAAAGAATTTTGGAATATAGTAGGTAATACAACAAATAAACTTAATTAGTTATATGAGGCGCGCGCGCTGTTAAAAATCATCAGATGCGAATGTATTTAGTGATTATATTTACAATATGAAAACTATATCATATTATTCGTATTGTACCTAGTGATGCGAGGCCTGGAATAAACTTGCATGGGGAAAAACAATTTTAATATTAATGATACCTAACCACTTTTAAGGTGTTAACTGTCAATTTTGGGTGGAAAAGCATTATATTTTTATATCAGTTGATAATGCTCGTGATGAGCAAAAACGGTCCTGATAAACATGTGGAAGTAGTACAAACAAATTACGTTCTATTTTTTTTTAAATTAATGATCATTTTTAACATTCGGTAAGACTTATTTTAAAAACGTGGTCTTTTTGGCGTATGCTGACAGTATATCCCCAAATTTTAGGTTATGGCGAGTTATTAGTTTGGTGATAAAGATGGAAGTAAAGAACCGTCAAATGGGGTTACTTTGCCTAATTTTCAACATTTTTTTCGTTGATTTTAAAAATTTGTCAATTTTTTGTTAGAAAACGTACATTGAATTATATTTAATTCAATTGTTTGGATTAAGAATAGCATTATTTACTGTTTATGAATGCAAAATCATGATAAATGAGCTGCTTTTTTTTCAAAATAAAAATTAGGCAAAGTAACCCCACTGATGGGGTTAATTTGCCTACCACAATTTAATGAAGATTTCGTACATATAATTTTCATACCTGGGTAGGTAAATGTGGCCAAATGTTGATATTTGATGGTCACCTAAAAACATTTTACCTCAGAGTTGTCTGTCAATAGTTATTGGCTCGTAGGCAAATATACCCCCCGGTTCACGTTCATTTTCATACATTTTAATTTTTCAGGGTTGTACATTACAATAAAAATTAAATTAATAATTTAAAACATAATTAAATTTTTAGAAAAATTAAAGAATAAGTAGATACACAATGGACATAGCTGTTAGAACTAATAGCTTATCGTAAAACATGAAATAATAAAACAACATAAAGTATGCTGAATCTTGCTGGATAAAGCAAAAAAATAAAATTTGAAGATCGTTAAAAAATATTGTATAAGCCAGTCATACATTTCTTTTCAGGATGCCACTAGACGAAATATATTTGGGTGATTTTTTTACACGGTATTTTTTGCACGGTCTAAGAAAACGGATGAATCATTTTTCTCGCTTGTTTTTTTTTACTTTTATGCGATAACAAAAAATAAAAAGTATTATTAAATACGGTATATTTTTATATATTTAAGAACATTTCGACCTTTGGGAATATTGAAGTCATCATTTTTGCCATTTGGCGAATTTTAAGGTGTTTATGATTCATGCGTGACTTGTTATTGTTTGTACACATTTATGTTGCTTTTCTATATTTGGATTTTATTCCTTCTGGGTTTAATTTTTTTATATCTAACGAGTAATCTAAATCGCAAATCATGTCAAATTATTTCTTATCTATCTTTTGAAAATATTTTAATATACAAATAAAAAATGAATTTAAATTATTTATGGAATCTATCTCCCATTTTTGTGTGTGCACCTTATCTTTT
Organism: Himalopsyche phryganea; assembly: GCA_022494535.1. Classification (NCBI taxonomy): domain Eukaryota; kingdom Metazoa; phylum Arthropoda; class Insecta; order Trichoptera; family Rhyacophilidae; genus Himalopsyche; species Himalopsyche phryganea. The sequence continues at coordinate 139,322 of JAGVSL010000149.1, read as the reverse complement.
TTACACGGTTTTTTTGTGCAAGCTAGTCTCTGGAACTTATCCCCCATGTGAAACGACAATTAGGTGATCTTGATTAATAATTTAAACTTAAAAAAAACTGATAAATAATTAGGTAGATAATTAGTTACATCCATAGGTCACACACAAAAATATTTGGCTTCAATGAAATGAAGTATGGTGAAGTCTAATGAAAAATAAAATAACAGCATTCGTCAAAAAATATATATATTTTATTTTACCCCGAAACAAAATTCAATATTCTAAATGTTAATTATTAAAAACGAAGAGCTGTAAATAGTTACTTTCAAACTGTAGTAAAATACCTATTTAATTTATAGACAGTAAAACCTTAAAATCGTATTTAATTATTATTAATATACCTAACTATTTATGTTTTTGACATCCCTAATGTAGGATAGGTAACCCCATAGCATAATTAAATTTCTTGGTTGAATTGGCATTTACTTGGTAGAACTCCATTATAATAGGATTAAATAACAATTTAGTTCTACAAAAAAAATTTTTTTTAACAGATAGTTGATAGCAATTTCGGCTTTACGCCATCGTCAGAACTATAGTAGGCGAAATAGCTATCGACTACGCTATAAGCCGAAATAGCTATCAACTACGTGTTAAAAAAATTTGTAGAACTAAATACTTTGTTATTTAATCCTATTTTAATTAAATTTCGTTTACTACATTGTCTAGTGACTTATGTACTATCAAAATCAATCAAATTTAACGAAATAAACGCTTAAATTATTCCCAAGATATCAATAAGTTACATGATAGATTATTAGAAGATTATCTCATATTAGGTACAACCTAAAGTTTGAAGAAATCACTCTCCAATCTGGTTTTTCGAAGTTCACTAAAATAGCGTAAAACTGATGAAATGAGGTTAGACACAGTTTGCAGTATTAAGTGGTTCCAGCGTATACCTCTTTATACTATCATACATGAATCGTTGATCTACACATTAAAATAAGTACTTTGTGAGCAGTTTTATAAAAATAAAATGAACTAGGCAAAAACACCCATCGGTAGGTAGAGTAACCCCATTTGACGGAACTTTATTCGATTTCGGATCACGTATGACAACTATGTATACTTGAAGCCAACACAGAATAATTACAGAAACGCTCCTGTTTTTATGTATGAAGTTAAACTCGGAACTGAATATATCGATGTGTGCACCTGGACCCAATATGTTGAAAAAACAATGAAAAATATAATACATAGGACTTAACAGTTTATTCCTTGTTGTTTCCCGGCATTTCAAAATTCCCGGGTTTTTTGCAACACTACCAGGTACTTCCAAGATAAAATCGTCTCAATGTTAGGGATGGTAGTACAATTCTATCACTTGGCAACCCTACGAAATCATTGAAAAGAAGTTAGCTAGGTTATGAATTTATGGCTATGACAGCGTTGTAAATTACCGTAAAGCATATCCAGTCAAAGTTGAGAAAAAATAGTATTTTGAATTATGGATTCCGCGCAACCGAGTGGTTTGACTGGCGCTCAAAAAGATGAGCTAATGGATCAAGTTAAACAGCAGATCGCGGTAGCGAACGCCCAGGAATTACTCACAAAAATGACCGAAAAATGTTTCAAGAAGTGCATTAACAAACCCGGAACATCTTTGGACACCTCAGAACAAAAGTGCGTCGCTATGTGCATGGATAGATATATGGATTCCTGGAATCTCGTGTCAAAAACTTACAGTGGTCGCATACAGCGGGAGCGGAACAATATGTGAGGAAGATTCGCGTTTCAGCCCTTGTCAAATTTCATTTAGATTATTTAGTTGTAAATATACCAATTGTTATTGAAATATTACTTATGTTATGCAATGTCGTGTCGCTTTATAAATGGCAAATGATACATGAATAAACGGCAATGACCTCTTAAAGTGGATTAAATAATTATGTGTTTTCGAATTTGAATTCTGTGTGACTGGAAAATTGTATTATTCCTATCAAAGAAACCACCTTATTTTTACGTGTAGGTTTTAAAGTTTTTTTTTTTTATTTGGTGAATATACATACAATAGGATACCTGAAACCGTAACGTGACACCAAAAAATATTGTACTGAACTCTGTTTGCATAATTTCCAGATATTATATTTCTATGCGTTGTCAATGCACAGTGAGAATTGACTGTGCCTCCTGACTGAAATTCCTGTTTAGGAAACTTTGACCATACTGGTACATCAATGTACTGATGTCTGCATATTTCGTGCATTTTTTTTTAAATTGCTCTTCATATCTAACATTCAGATGTGGAAGTCTTATATAATTTTTTGTAATAGTTTCTATATCTAATAATTCGATTATACAGTTTAATAGGCTCCTTGCTATATGTAGATAGTTATTTCCAGGGGGCCAAAATTGGTTGAATCTTTGATAATAAATTGATTTGTATAGTATCAAAAGTACAACTATCCCATATTTGTCGAAATTGAACTAATGCTGCCACACTATTCTACCGGTCATTGTGTATGGCTAGAAATAAAATTTTGGTATCAAAATCATGTACATGTGGTATAAAAATGTAAAAGAAAATAATGCTTGCTACCAAAATCAGAACGATTTACGGCTTTAGAAACATAAGTGAACAGTTTGGTAAATCATACTTTCGACCAATCACAGAGTTACTCAAAGTGATGTCGAATATGACCGCTCATACAAATTTAAAACATTTAAAAACTCAAAAACGCCAACAAAATATTTTTCGTGTTTATCTCGAAACTTCAAATAGTGAATAGTTCTACTTTTGATACTATACGACTCAATTGTGGAATGTTCATTATACGCAGATTTCATTTTATTTTATATGATTGATGTGAGCTAAGTGAAACATTTAAGACAACCACCTGGCAGCTATGAGAATCCTCATCAATCTCTGGTCTTCTTCCTGGCTAGCGTTGACTGCCTGAACTACCTATTTTTTATTTTAACCTCAAAAAAGACAAATGAGTGAAATTCCTTACAGCGAAGAAAATTCTCCAGTCAAACATTTGAGGCTTAGGTGTGTACAAAAAAATCTGCAGTAAGTTATCTAAAAGCCCTTTCTACTGACCCGATTTTTTCCAAGATCTGTGTTAACATTTCTATTTGATTTTCTAGCTTTATATTATTAAATCTTAAGTTTGTTGTCTAAGCTTTTACTAATGCTGCTATGTGATTAACTGTCCCCTATTTTGATTTGAGTTACAATTTCAGAAGGCACATTCTCATCTCTGCCTGTCTTACCCAATCTTGAAAATAGAGTGTAGCGTGCTTAGCTGACTAGTCTTCTTTTAACCTAATCCATCTCCATTATCCTAATCCAAAGAGGGAGACTAAGCTACTGACTTACAAAAAGTCATCGTCAATCCAACAATCTGATACTATCATACAGGGTTATTTTTATTTATATTTTATATATTATAGTATTAATAATATTATAATAATAATATAATTACCCTTTTATGATTGTATTTTTATCAGTTGATAATGCTCATGATGAGCGAAACCAGTCCTGATCATTATAAACATGTGGAAGTAGTACAAACAAATTGTGTTTTATTTGTAAAATATTATATATACAGGAGACGATGTTGCCAGTGCAGTGTACCTGACCGTGTATTTAAGTTACTTCCGTCAGTATGATGATTTTTTCATACAAAGGCCTGGGAACATAGTTAGTAAATTAAGTACGATTTCTATTGAACCATTATTGTTCATATATTTGAAGGCATGATAATAATCATAACAAAGTATTCAGTGATTGCAGTGGTGAAATCTAATAGTGACACTTTTTAAATTTCTCCCCTCAAAGCCTTCTGCCTAAATTGAAACATTTTTCTGACCCATTTTTCCATTCTTATTTTTTCATCAGGAAACAACTGAAAAAGTTAAAACAATGATAATAATGTATACCTGTCAAAATATTCAACACAATTCAATACAGTATTTCGTCTAGGATTGCATTATAAGTATTACATTACTAAATCTTAAAAATAAAACACAATTTCTTATGTACTACATCCACATTTTTATCATGATCAGGACTGGTTTCGTTCATCGCGCATGTTGTCAGTTGGTGCTGGCGATGAGTGAAACCGGTCCTGATCATTATAAAAATGTGGAGATAGTACAGAACTAATTGTGTTTTATTTTTTAAATATATTCCACCAACAATTGACAGTCGGTTCTTGAAACAACTGTTTGATATACCTTAATTATTAAATTCAATTTTATATAAATAGCCTTATGATTTTTGTCAGTTGATAATGCTCGTGATGAGCAAAACCGGTCCTGATCATAATAAATATGTCGAAGTGTGGAAACAAATTTTGTTTATTTTTAAATACAGTAGCATATTGTAAAGATTTACGATAAATATTCATTTTACCGGATGTTGCCTAAAAATCACTCTTTTTAACTACCTCTTAGGTTGTGTTAGGTTAGGTTTGGTTTGTTCTACCTTTCAATATTTCATTTCACCTAATTTTCGGTGTAAAAATAGCATTTTTAAGACACTTCTGGTAAACGATTATTTACCAGCCTTACCGTAATTTTCAACAAGGCAACACTTTAGGGAAAAGTTTACTGTAGACTTAAAGCCACATATTCACTAGGGGACAAAATGTCCCATGACATAGATAGTGACGCTGCAACGTTGCGTGCGACATTCCTACATGACGTGGGGCATGCTGCATGCGCACGACGGGTGACATGTCAGATGTTGGCAAGTGTATACGTATGATTTCAATTACAAATTTATTTATTATTAAAAATTATAAATCGACTAAATATGACAGAATTATGTATGCCTTTACTGAGTGATATATTATGACCAAGATCCATTTGTATACACCACTTTACTTTTTTGAGGTTAAATACATTACAAGTTTAACGTACATAGTATCATAAATACGTGATGTGAAGTGTCAAAGTGACATCCCTATATTCATAGTTCAGAGATAATCGTAAAAATCTTTGCCAAATATGTCACGTAATATGTTTCATAAAATGCTTCAAATTCATAAGAATATGTAATGTCATGACTTCATTGACTGAATATAAATTTTATATTTTACAAAACTACATTCACAACTCATTTTGTCTGGAAATTGACCAACATAAACCTCCTCGGGCGACATTTCTGCTTAAACTGACGTAGCCCTGATGTGTACAAGCAAAACATTCCGCAACATCGTTCCCGAAACATCAACGTAAATGCCCCGTGGTATGTTGTTGCTCATTTTGAATAAAATGAGTGGTGAATAAATAAATTAAAAGACATTTACCTTTAAAGCAAAACGAAATTCAGTAGTTTGCTTTAAACAATACAAAAAAAACAAGTGCATGTAATACGGTCTGAATTCATGATAAATGATTTACAAGAATTTGGTTGAAAGAACATTTATAAAAAAATCGATTCATTCGTTTAACAACTCTTGTCAACAGCAGTAAGATTCATATCAAATGAATGTTTATAAAAGAATTTTTTAGTGAATCAAATGAGAAATTCGTGGAGGGAAATCGAATTGTCTTCGAGCCATGCTTAATTGACTTGACGCGCTTTATAACACAAATGTAATTTGGATTATTGAGATTTTGTACACTTCCATGTATTTTGTCACTAACGACCCGGGTTTCGCCTTTCGGCATCTTCAGACATTCGAGCACACGAATGGACTCGAACTGACAAATGTAATTGATCAGATAAACAAACATCTCTCAAAATATTTACAGAAACATATTCCTTGATAATTTTGTTTATTTTTAAATGGATCCCCATATTTCCATACATTTCAAATGTTTACATTATTTTATCCAACATCACCTGGAACATAACACTCTGACGACAAACAATTAGGGATTACTGTGCATATTTTTATAAATTTAATATTACTTATCGTAATTCCTACCACCAAGGAATGAAAATATAATCTACATCATCTATTCACATCAATATAAAATCAAAATTGATAACTTTGTTATTCCACTGCTTGTGTTACTAGGTGAAGGTTATCAACTTTATATTAAAAATGATTTTCCACAAAGTTACCACAAAATCCATCGAAAATATTATAAAACTTATAGCACAAATGACGTTTCACTTTGCAAGCAAAAATTTAAGCTTTTTAATATAACTAATAACTTCATATTCGACATTCTGAAAAATTTCAGCTGAGTATATAACTTTGAAATTTTAATGAGCACAATTTTTTTATACTAATTCCACAATTTTAAAATGTAGATCAGGATCGGTTTCGCTCTTCGTGAGCATTTTCAACTTCATGTTTCTAAATAAATGAGATAAACTCGAGACATTTTGTCACCCAAAGAGAAAAGACTCATCCCCAAGATTTCAACTGTTTAAGAAAAAAAATTATAATTTACCATTGACCTGGCCAAGAACCGAGATCTATCTGATCGCTAGCGTAAAACTTTTACTGCTAGACAGCATAGGCTTATATGTATGTAATTTAATAAACACTATTAGCCTACAACGATATAAGATGGATGCACATAGTTAATATAATGTGGGGAAAGATGTCGGAATGTCTGGAAATAATAAAAAAAAAAAACAGCAGCTCAGCAACTGTGTTATGTAACGGATATACCACCTGCAAGGAATAATAAGTAAAAGAACATCATATATGGACATCACTCACCTCTGGGTGAAATAGAGACTCTGCTTTTGATATTTCCACATCTGTCAATTTTACAGTTTCCGAATCTAAGTCGATAACTATATTTTCAGGTATCTTCTTGCTGCGTGATGAAAGAAATTGTTTGGGTGCAAAACTTTCACTGTTCAATTCGTCGAGGACATTTCTGTCTTGTATGGTTGGCATGTCCTCTTTCACTTCGACTTCTTTATATTCGTAGGATGGAAGTTTACACATTGTCAGACCGACAGCTTCTGCAGCTTTGATTGCCTTTTTTATTTTAGTTTCAGTGTCATCAGCAATGTATTTTCTTGAAGAGTCCACACTCTGTACGATTTCTGAAAATTAATAATGATTACTATGTGGTGTTAGAAAGTAGATGACTGTAAACAGCAAACCTTTTTTTAACCATATCCAATGTGGAGCATATGGCTTCTTAAAGGAGGTATCTCAACAGACGTTTCTGCACGAGGACTGCTTGTTGCTCAACATCTTTTTTTCCAAAGAGAATAGGGCTAGGACAGGACTCGAGGTTAGCTAATCGCTCTCGCTATGCCCCGTTTCATAAAGCATCTGCAGACGCATCGGTTAAACAACAGCATTATCAAATTGTCAATGCAGTCAATGGTTGGTGGATCCCATGTGAGCACATGGACATCATTGGATGTGCACATAGTAAATGATGGGAAATGTTTGACCCGGTGAGCCCATCTGCTGGCCTCCCCGCGGCAACCATCGGACAATGCAGCTTTGGCTGTAGCTAATAGCAGTGGGGAAAAGGTGAACCTTTCGGCGCCTTAAAACCGGTCTTCTGGCTAAGAGAAAGAAATCCCTGACGGAAAAACCGGGTTGAGCCAACCTGTGGAGCCCTTGTGACTCAGGCCTCGGACCCAGCAAGGAAAAAGATATGATACTCTCCAACTACTCTATGAGCATTGGCGTATACCGTGTATAGTATGCGTGTGCGTATCCCAGGAAAGGACGTACACGTTGTCCGCATCATGCAAACCTATAAGCTTGATGTTTTAGGGCTGAGCGAGGTGCGTTGGAAAGGTGCCGGGAAAGAGTTGTTTGAGGCGGATTTACGATTTTATATTCAGGTCAGGAGCAATACCATCGCCAGTAGGGGGCAGCATTGATGTCGAGCGCCGAACATCCCCTACCACGCACGCCCAGATCACCTCTGCTGTGCGGCGGTTAAAGAATGGGAAGGCGCCGGACGGTATACACCCGGAGTTTCTCAAGTACGGTCTAGAGGCGCTTTTGCGGTTCTTGCACCACCTACTTCTCAGTAAGGTATGGGAGCAGGAGCGCTGTCTGAGGGACTGGGTCAACTGTGAAGTCATCACAATTCACAAAAAAGGTGACCCACTCTACTGACAATTACCAGGGCATAACGCTGTTCAGCATGCCCGTGGATTCCGTCACCGCTGAAGACCGCTGATGAACATCAGTAGGATGTATTGGACGGAGCTGCAGGATGCTGGAATGACCTGGGAGGAAGCAAAAAGACTGGCGGGGGACAGAGAAGCTTGGAGGAACCATGTGATGGCCACATGCTCCGAGTAGGGAGCGGATATGGTTTAAAAAAAAAGTCATCAAATTGTAATAATGTGCATAATGCTTTGCTGTTTCACATGACTAGTTACATTTTTTTATTGGCGCCTTGGGAATGTAAGTAAATAGAAATGAACAACGGGTGGGTTAATATGTATTCTAAACAATTTGTATGAAGATATAATATGCTGATAAAAATTTTGACATAAAACAAAATACAATGCACATTTTTTAAACAGAAATTGTTATTGAATTGACATTTTGGTATTCCACTGGCTGTTACTAGATGTGACACAGCCAATGGAACGAATAGGTTGTTACTAGAAGTTCCACAACCAGTGGAATAACAAAGTTATAAATTGTGTGTTAAAATTGATTTCCACGAATATGCTAGTTAGAATAGCACAGTGTACAGATATTTAAAATTGATCAAATTATACAGTGAACTAAAATCAGTAATCATACCATCTTTATTGTGAGGCGAAGTACTTCTCGATGTACTTTTTTTTCTAGAATCATTTTTACTGGATTTATGGAACGTTTTGTGTTTTAATTTTGAACTTCGTTCGGAAGCTTCTCTGTAGGATTCAGACCGATCTCGAGAAATCGATCGTGACAATCTTCGTCTAGCATGTCTATCTCTAGAGGGTGATCTTCTTCTCGAACTGTAATATCTCGATGGACTTCTGGACGCGCTTCTTCTAGACTTTTTTTTGCCGCGACTCGAAGACCGACGATTACGATAGTGCGAGCTAGATATTTCTCTGGAGCGTGACCTTCTACTGCGTTCACTTTTATGTTTCCTCTTTGAAGATTTTTGAGAATATTCGGAATCGGAACTGTCCGGCGAATCTCGTCGTCTGGCACGATCTTTATATTGATCAGGGTTCTCTCGTGGCATTATAAGATTATAATGTTTGATTATTTATCAATGCAATTCTCGCTCTCAAAATTAAAACACTGAACATGCAGTTTGCAGATGAAAACAACACAATAACCTATTTTACCAAAAACATCAATAATATGACACAAATGCATGAACTGACAAGTGCGTAGACATAAAGTGAGTATGTTTTTTTGGATATGGACACATTATAAGACTAGCTCTAAATCTAATTTTTGTTCTACCGTCAAACGGGGCTATTCCGCCTGGTTTTACTACCGTGTGTTAATTTGTATTTACTATATTTTTTTGTCCGGCGCATTTATTTGTATGTAGTTTTTATTGTTATGTACACTTACTTACAAGTGTTCAATATAGTAAATATTGTCGATTTACATTCTAATATATTGATTTCATTGATATAAACGTGAAGGCGAAATAAAGCTGGCTCGGGGTATTCCGCCTATTTTAAAAAATCCAAGTTATTCTTTATCAATATTACGTTATAACAGAAATGAGGTAGAATAATATTCATTACATGTGCCTCAAACATATCACATACCATAAACCATTAAAATTCATCGTTTTTATGTATTTTTGCATCGTTAAAATTTTCTAGGCGGTATTAGCCTTGTTTCATTGACGATTGCATATATTTTGAAAATTTTACATAGGGTCGTGCAAGCGATATAATAAATTAATTGTTGTACATAAACTATGTTCAGATGTTTTGATAATGTAATTTACATATATTAAATAGGTAAGAAAAGAATATGTGAAACTGTTATTTTTTATAGGTACTTTATTTTTTGTTACTTTCTCGAGAAATATAAAAAACAAAATCTAGGCAACTTGAAATTTTAAAAAATATAACAAATAATTATATCACCATACAACGCTAGTGAAATAGTTTCTGTGAAATTTCACATTCCATTACCTCTGATTTACTATTTACACTAAATTTATAGCGTACATTTAAAACAAATTCCTTTGACGCTGTTGGATTACAATCTTTTGTTTTTAATCAAAATAAACAAAAGGAAAATTTTTTATTTTTTTTTTGATAAAAAATATTATTGTTTAAAAGTGTTTTAAAAACCCTTCCCAAGGCATAATTATCCCACAACATCACTGTCACTATTCGGTACTCCGTATTTGAAACTCAATTTATTTACATATCTTTATGCATTCTAATTGCGAACATGTAATGGAAGGGAGATTCAAAATATCTGTATTGAAACTTTTGTATTTCTAGGAGATAAACAATGATTTTTCGACAGTTGAGTTAACTGCATATTCACACACCATTTACTAAAGTAAAGTTTTAAAATAACTTACGTGAAATTCTAGATGTCTAAAAGGTTCAGTGTGATCATTTAACTGTTGAGAATAATTTCATAGGCAAATATTTTGTCTGCTGAAGTGTAAAATTAAGTTGTGGCCATATAAACATAACCACTTTTATTAGGCAGAGTTGTACTTGGTAGGCGAAATAACCCCAGTTGATGTTACTCAATTTAGAGTAGTGATCTCCCACAAACATTGGAAACTAAAAACGGCACGGTACGTTAATCGTTATTATAAAATCTAAGCTCTACCTGATTTGAGCAATTCAGTTGTTATCTATCAAAATGTTGATTATATCACTTCAAATAAAGAATATAATTATTGCAAAGAATATAGTGAAATGGTTAGTTTTCACAGATACCATCATTACAAAAACAAACAAAAAACTGCAAGATCGTGTTTTCCAAACTTGCAAATTAGGTTCTCAGTCCATTCTGTAAAATTAAACCGAAGAGAAACAGATGGTGTTAAATTAAATATGCACTATGCCATATATTTGAGACTTTGAAAAATCCGAAGAGGCGTATTCATAATATTTTTTTAAATGTTGACCAAAAGTATGACTTTCTTTTGCTAAAGTCATAAAACGTCAACGACTATTGTTCACTATCTTATAGAAAGAACTGCTATAAATATGACTTAATGTCAACAATATGTACCTATAAAATTATAATGAACAATCATCAGTTGAATTATTTTTATCTGAAATAATCTACTTTCTAGTACAGTGCTCCGGTACCTTGTCTCACATGGCACACCAAAGCATTCATTAGTAATTCGCGGCATACCACAATGTGAATTTCATAAACAAAACTTATAATTAATTGTTATATTTGAATTGTTGAGATTTTGTACGTTTATTTGTATCTGTCACTATCGATCCGGGTTTCGCCTTTCGGCATCTTCAGGCATTCGAGTACACGAATTGTATTTACATGTACATGTACAAAATCGCAACAATTAAAATTTGATATTGAAATGCCATCGAGCACCCTCAGTCGATATCATAAATCATTCGTTCATTGTTTGTTTTAATTCCACTGGCCAATTTTTTGTTATCAATGCTTCCCAATATATGCAGCAGTGTGTAATTTGTACCGTAGGATTTTTTCGTTATACACACGAAACAGTCCTGATTTTATTCCTCATACTTGCAGTTTTACTAACCTAACCGTACAAACACTTACAATTATTCTAAACAGAAATATAAAAATACTCATTTCGGACACATTGCACCGCAATACACCTGGGATCATCTCGCGACGCACTGTTCTAGACCAGTGTTACGAAACCTTTTCTCACCCACGGCACACCTAAGCACTCATTAATATTTCGCGGCACACCACAAGCCAAATAATAATTATGTTAATTTCGAAAACCAAATTTACAATTTATTAATTTGTTTTTATTTGAAGAATTTTAAATAAGAGCTGATATATTGTTTAGTGAAAGCCGACTAAATCCTTCCACTTTTTCAGAGTGATGGAACACTAAACACATTTTTTTTTTGAAAATCACAAATTATAAAAAAAGAATTCTTCAAATGTGTAACTACTAATAATTATCTAAGTGAGTGTATAAAAGTTTTGATAATTTTTTTTGTTTAGTCAAATCTGAAATAATCTTTTTATTTTCAACAAAAGTCTCGATGGTCCTTACTATTTCAGGAAATTTCCAACGATCTTCGTCGTTACTCCCTTTGCCAATGTTTAAGTTTCTCTTTGAACCCGTTTTATTTGCCAGAGCATGTTAATAACTTTTCATTTCGACCATTAATTATTTGTTCAATTCATTTAGATGGTCAAAGATGTCAGCAATGTAACAAGTTCAACCAATGATTATTTTAAAAGAGTTCTGGCATGGTTTGGTCGTGTAAAAAATAAATAGTTTTTTTAGATAAGTTCAAACAATCTAACTAAAACTTTGCCTTAGGACAGCGAACATATTTCTGAGTAATACAATGGAGATTGATATTTTTTCAAAAAATGCGTATTTATTGCTCTTGATTTGATAATGTGTATTATTTTATTACATTCGTTCATTGTTTGTAATAATACTATGGGAAATGTTTGGCTATCAATGCTTTCTAATATATGCAGCAATGTGTTATTTCTCTGGAGAGAATTTTGTTTTACACACCAGACAAGCCCTATTTTATATCCATTCATTGCAGTTGCACTATCCTTGCAAACACTAACATCACTTTTAAGGTGTTAACTGTCAATTCTTGGTGGAAAGACTTGGTTAAAAAATAAAACACAATTCATTTGTACTACTTCCACATATTTATAATTATCAGGACCGGTTTCGCTCATCACGAGCATTATCAACTGATAAAAATACAAACATAACAGGCTTATTTATATACAATTGAGTGTAAAAATGAAGGTATATAAAACTGATGGTTCATAAACTGAGACAAGAAAATACTGATTAGCAAACAAATTATACATACATCAAATGAAAGAGTCTACAATTAAAATGTTATGGACTTCTTGCAAATCATTAAATACTAATCTGAAATCACAAATATAGCTACATTAAAAGTCCATTTAGCTGAACAAAATTTTTAATGACATTACTCATATAATATACAATATTGAATCAGAGAAATTATAAGAAAAAATTAATGAACCATTTAAAAATAATCAAATATTAAGTATGTAATTAATATGAATAATAAACACCACCCCACTTAAGATGGCTGTTTTTGATGAATTGTGTTTTATTTAAAAAAAAAAAAAAAACACTAACATATACAATTATTATTCCATTAAATATCATAATACTACAATATTTGTTTCAACGAGAATAATTTAAATGGATATCTTAGCAACCAAATGGCTTTAATTTTTTTTTGAATGTGAAAATACTCGATTTTTTATTATTTTGGATGGTCTCATGACACACCAGTGTGCCGTGGCACACCGGTTGTCGAGCACTGTTCTAGACTAGACCATTCGTTATACATTGGTGACAAACATCAAATTCTATTTATTGAAATGGTTGGGAAAGAATAGCAGAAGTAAAACGACACGCCCATCTATTACAACTTTACTTATGTCAAATAATATTTGTACAAATTTTAACATTTTGTTAGATATTTTGTATGCTTGCAATACAAATGAAATGAGATCATTTTTGGCCGTTCGTAAAATATTCCGTTGCTCTGCGATAGATGTCGTTGTTTTATCTTAATTCTGAGTCCGTTGAATTGGGGCAAAAGGCCTGTCGCTACTGAAATGTTGGATCATAGCAAATTAAAAAGGCCCAATTTATAATAATTATTCGTAATATCTTCTCCTTTTAACTCCAGTAAATAGCCCGTAATCAGGGTAGTGGTTCACATCGAACTGTGAGAAAAAAATCGTCTCAAATTGCCGGGATGCCTCTGTCTTGTTTTGCTTGTCAGCCCTGCGTAGGCTGGGTCAAGTTATGACATTTTTAACAAATGCCATGCTCAGTATGAACGTTTTCAATACATGCATCGTCACATGTTTACTCGGAATTCCCTCATCATAAAGCTGGTCTTAGTGAGTTCCTTTTAAGTTCTGATGTGTATTAAAGTATGGATAAAGTTGAGGACAGTCGACCCAACATGGAGCCTTCTGATTCATATGACACTAGACAGGTGAGCCCGTTTCAAATAAACATTGCGTCTAGAATACAAATAAAAATATCACTTCAAAAAGATGATATTCTTTGTTGATAGTATTTTCATCATTTAATGACATTAAACTGTATCTAAGCTGTGAATCTCAACCCACACCTTGCTTCCGTCAAAACTGTCAAATCTGAGTGATTTGTAATCATTTGTTATTTTCAATCAATTGAAGTTTTGTATCTCAATTCAGGTCGTATATTTTATATACAACAATTTTATGCATAACGATCTCGGAAACATATTTTTATGTTTGTTTCATCCAAATAGATTGTAAACCCCGAGCGCTATAATTATTTTAATATATAATTCTTATTAAGACACTGATGTGAGGCTTTTGCAAAATGTTGCTTCTAAACTACTAAGAATCACAATTTTTTCCATCTAAACATTTCGCAGAGCTTCTTTAATAGTCCAATAGAACTCTACAATAATTGTGAAGGTGTACAGTAATTTTAAGGTTTTAAGGAGTCAAATATCATATTCTAAAAATGTGCAGCACGTACATACGTTTCTTTTTATTATATTGAGTATTTCTGTCTTTAGTGGGAGGTTTTATGATATTTGAGAAATTTACTAATGGTGAAACAGTTCAAGATTTTCTTCAGTCATAAACTGGCTTGTTCTAATCAGTGATATATTTTCCACAGTGGCGAAATGGATGAAAGGATATGACTTAATTGCATTGTATTATGTATAAGGTAAAAGCTACCCCTCAAAAATTTTCTTGAACTAATGTATCTCTTAGTCTACTGAGTAACATGCAAACGATAGAAGCACAGTATGCTCAACTTCGGTCATCTCATGATAGAGATCTTGCAATAGGTCAGGTGCTTAAACATGCACAGTTCAAAAATCTCTTGGGTACTCACACTTGTAAAGCAAATCTGCATATCGAATGCCACATTATGTGTGCATATTGCAAAGGCGGTATAAAGCAATCCTTAAAGCCAGGTCCAAGGAAAAGACTAATCTAGTGTAGACAGGGATTCATCTAAGTGTTGTTTCTTTTCTACATTTTGTAAAAATTTCCACACTGATCGTAAGTATGTTTATATTTTTTAGCTTATTTTATTTAAGGCTACATATTTATTATAATTATAAGTTATCTGATGGTTAGAACAAATATTTTTCCATGTGTAAACTTTGCATCTCTATATATTATGTTAACCCTTTTCATAGCCAGCCACAAAGCGCGATTTGCTTAACCTCTTCCTACTCTCATACAGTTGAGAAAGTGATGTGGTGAAATATATTTCAACAAAAATATTGACATTAATTTTTATCATGACAAATTTTTACACGGCAATACTTTTTTTAATCTGTGTAACTATGCATATTTTTTTTTTCGTTTTTCAAATTTCTCTATATTGCAATTATTGCAAGACCTACGAGATCTGCGTCGAAGAAACTCTTAAAGGAATTGTTATGTATTATATTTCAACGTTTTGCATTTTTTTTATGTTATTTTCGATACACCAAGTGAATAATTGACTAGTTAATCGTAATCGTCAGTTTGCCCACAAGTGTGTCATAATATATTATAATATTCGCATACCCCGGTCATTTTTATTGGCGATTGATTTAACGGCGCTATACGTTTTTAGTTAATGAGTATCGTGATGTGGGTCAATCGAAGTGAGAGCGAGGGGTTCATATTTGTAATTGAAAGATATCCCCGTGTTTTATTTTATATTTGAATTATTCAAAATCCACGTTCGTTTTTGATTTCAGAGAGTGAACCTTTATTTCTAGGCATCGTCGCTATAAACTATAAATGTCATTCCTCATTCATGTTGCGGTAGTATATAGGGCTGCCAACAGGTCTCTTTTTTAACCCAATTCTTTTGTTCTCTATCTTTTTTATAGTATTCCTCTTTTTCAATATTGACAATAATTTCCCGCAGTCCGTACTATATTTTCTCTCACAAGATATGGCGTGAGCGGAGAGGCGAGGCAACCTGGCGACACTGAGCGTATACTCGTATTTACATACGTTACTTTCCGCCACTGACATGTTACTTAGTCGCATTAATTAATGTGTACCTTAATACAGAAATTCGGAATGTTATTCTTCTTTAAAATAATAGTGTACCGATCACCACATATTTAACATTTAAGTCACATAAACAATATTTTGAAATCAGAAAAAAATATAAATTCATTTCCACTATGTGTGTTCCTAACAGTAATTCACTTTTCCAAATGCGTCTCAAAATAAGAAAGTATGTTTATAGATAAAATTAATCGGGCCCTTAAATTGATAACAGATTATAAATACACAGAACTTGTTATGTTTTGTCTTAAGGCAGTGATTCTTAACCGGTATTACACGAAGCAAAATTTCCGGTGGTTATTAAATTTTCCCTTTTATCATGTTGTGAAATAAAATCTGAAAAAAATAATTTCAGACAATCTTACAAAAACCTGTCATAGAAAAACATAGCAAATCCCTCGTACACTTGAAATTCTTCATTGAAATCCGTTTTTTAAGACATTGCTTACTCAGTTACCTTCACCCCTGTGAAGACTGGTTGCGCTGTTTTTCTTGTCTTGTAGTTCATAGCATTTATGATGTTTTGTTCTTGTGTTATACTCCCTTCTCTAAAAAATCTCCCTTACATAAATAACTATTGGAGATATTATATTATAGTAAAGTTTCGATTCCGATCTCGAATTCTTCATGTGTTTTAATTCACTTTTAAAGTTATTACGCTTTGTTTTAAGCTAAAAAAATATTTTATGATTTTTTTTATGTGCTGTCGTTTTCGAGCGCATTTATTATTTGCAACGAATTTATATTGCTTTTCGATGATTATTCAGGATGTTTGAATGAAATTTATTGTGACCTATGTTATGTTGTGTAAGGGGCCGTCCATATATGACGTCACGATCCGGGGGGGGGGTCTGATATAATGTGACGATAAGGGAGTTGGTTAAAAATTGTCAAAATCGTGTGGCGTCATTCCAGCTTAGTTATTCCACATTATTAAAGAAGCGAAGTACGTGTCACATTTCGAAACACAGCCGGTGGAATAACTAAGTTATCAATTTTAATTTTATATTAATAATGAATTTCCAAAAAGCTACCGCCGAATCCATCGAAAACACGAAAGACATCCTGAAAATGGATTTGAAATATCAAACAGTTTTATTTTAAATTACCCGGTCCGTGCCCGACATCTTCGAACCCGGTCCGAGCCCAAGTCCGAGTCTCATTATCACAAATTTTACCCGACCCGAAGCCCAGATTTATTTTCATCAGCCCGCATATATGTTATTATTTCCATATTTCCAACGATATTCATACACATATGAAAAAGGTTATTTTGGTTATGAACAGGATTGCCTTATGGCTTACTCATGACCCGAACACTCTTTCACTTTCATAAATGCTTGGATGGATGTGTGTGATGTCTCCAGTCCAGTTCTCTTCTTTCAGATATTTGTCCAATTCACTTTCAGGTTTCTCTCCTCAACTGCTTTTATAAACAGAACCTACAATTTTTTCAAATCATGGAATGTGGAAAACTTCGAAAAAAGTATAATTTTAATTACGTAACTCTGGTCAATTATATCGAAAAATGGTTAAGGAATATTTTCATTACCTATCCTTAACGTAACATTTTACCCATCGCATACTTGAAGGCATAAAGCCACTTAAGCGAAATTCCTCTCATATAAATACAAATAATTAGTTCATAACCGGCGGGACGGACGAGACCAAGCGTGATATACTAAGTGATTTTCAGGAGGTCGCTCCTAACATAAAAGTGACGGAGAAGGAAGACGTCAATTTATTGGGGGGCGCCTATAACAGACGAGGCAGTTCCAGTGGAGTTAAAGAAGAGGTCTGAGTCTATCAAAGTGCTAGTCTCAAGACTGAAAGCTTTAAATTCACATTATGGTCTGTTTTTGTTGAAAAACTGCCTATTGGTCCCCAAAATCATGTATACCCTAAGGCCTGCCCCCGTGTGGGAACACCTAACTCTCCTCCGCGCCGTTGATGACATGTTTCGGGTTAGTCTGCAAAAAATAACCAACGTGAATTTGGATGGTCCTGCATGGCTACAGGCGACACTGCCCGTTAGATACGGTGGCCTTGGGATTAGGCGGACAGGACGGGTGAGTGCCACTCAAGTGAATACCTTAGACAGCGAATAAGCATAGAAATCCAACGAGGGAATGCAGTCGCCGTTATGGGTACGCTCGAGGTATTCAGGGGGATGGAGGAAATTTTTTTCATTCTGGGCGACAAATTTGTTTAAATGTTTAAAAAAAAAAGAAAAATGTTTGTATATTTGTGGTAATGTATTTATTTATAATATATCATAATTTGATTATTAGTAAGTTCATAAAAATGAAGAGTCAAATATATTTAATTGATAGTTATAGTTACTATCAGGGGTGTGGAGTCGTCTAAAAAACGCGACTGCAACTACGACATTGACCAACAACCCGACTCCGACTCAAATTACGATTAAAAAGTCTAATTTTGTCTGGTTTTTTCCTACCTTTAATATTTATGTGTAATTGCTCTTCAAATTAAACACTAACCGAGCAATCCGGCAAATAGCCGAATTTTTCATATTATACCTATAATATACTCATATATATATATATATATATATATATATATATATATATATATATGTATATAGCACAAGAAGAGGTTGTAGACATAAATAAAAATGAAACAAGTACATTAATACACGCAGAATTTCAAAAATGCACATTATAGAAAAATTATTCGGAGTCGCTCGTTTTTTATGACTCCGACTCCAGCCAAAACAGCGCGATTCCACGACTCCGCAGCCCTGGTTACTATTGTATTAACGAATATCATTTATTATTCCAAATTTTCTACTGTAGTTCTGATATGAATTTATAAAAAATCGTAACCGTCATGGGTAACTGTTGTTGATACAGAGCCGCACAGCAGTATGGAAGGGCTGATGTAATGTTTCGCACAATAATTTGTGACTCACAAATAAAATAATCGTACACGAATTCATAAGAATATATTAGTACCAGAGAAATATTTTCAATATAATAATGGACAACTAGCGAGAAAATGAAACAAACGATAAATCGCTGAAGTATATTATAACTATTAATTTTGTTGAATTTGACACGTGAAAGAATTTATTTTTATCACGGTTATGCCATTGCCCAAAGATGAAATATAACAGAATTATATAATATAGTTGATAGTTATTTCGGCATTGCGCCATCGTCTGAACTAGAGGTGTTTTTTTAGAGGTATAGAACTTTAAAATGAAATAAAACATTTAATAATCGAGGTTATGCTATTATATTAGATTTATTGAAGAGTTTACTAAATGTCATTAACTTTTAAAAATGATTGCCGGCATGTGGGCACCACGGCTGGCTCGAAGAAAGCGTGATCTCGAAGTCCAATTTTCAAGCACTTTCTGAAGCAGCAGCGGCCGTATATCGGTGATAACGCGGCGAATGTTGGCTTCAAAGTCATTAAGCGTTCCTGGTTTATCGACGTAGACTTGCGAGTTCACATACCCCCACAGAAAGAAGTCCAAAGGTGTTAAATCACATAATCTCGGTGGCCAATTCTCAGATCCATTCCGCGAAATTATGCGCTCATTGAAAGTTTCCTTTAGCAAATTGATTGTGGCGTGCGCTGTATGGCATGTTCCACCGTCTTGTTGAAACCAAAGCTCGTCAAAAAGTGGATGTAACGGCGTTTCAAAAATGGCTTGTGAATTTTCGTCGCTCCAAATCCGACAGTTTTGTTTATTGACGAAGCCATTCAACCAGAAATGAGCCTCATCGCTGAACAAAATTGTTTGGTAAAAGTCAGGATCAGATGCAATTTTTGTTTCAACCCATTCACTGAAGTTGCAACGCACACGATAGTCAAGCGGTCTGTTCATGGTGAAATGGCAAACAAAACTAAGCACAAATCAGCGGTCAAATTGGCGGTCACTGGAAAAAGTGCTGCCAGCTTAAAAACACAAACTTTAAAAAACACCTTTAGTTCTGTGGTCATAATTCTTGTGAAACTAAATACCTTGCAATATTTTTGCTTATAACGGAGTTCTACACTGCAAATTAAATCATTGAAAGGCTTTTTCACAAACGATGAACAGCTCTATACAATCTTAATGTAAATGTTAGAAAAAATTCTTCTTGCGTCATGTAGGGTGAAAGCACCTAGTAGGCGTGGCTCAATTGAAATTACCGGTTTCCCCCGAAACATTCTGATGCTATAAAGTGGAAATTATTTAAACACGTGTGTTGGCCAGAATATAAATACTGAAAAACCGTATGCAGTTCGGCAACTAGAAATTACAATTATCAAACAATGCTAACTGGATATGAACTTTTTTTATAAAATATAGTTTTCTTCTTAGCACCATTGCAGCTCTACGACCGGCAAAGGTCGTCGTACAAAGCAATATATGGGGATCTTGTGCTTTGCTGTGTCGCATGGAGTCAGTTAATATGCACGACATTTACAACCTTTTTTATTATCTTTGGTCGGGCCATGCTCCTTCGGCCATTTCGGTGTTTGTTCTTTGGTGTCATTGAAATCTTGACCTGAGCTTTGATAATAGTGGGTGTCAGTTGAGGTGTTGGACCAAAGCCCCCTATAATTACAAGCTATGCTGTACGACCCGTCAGCAGGTATTTTTGCGGACGAGTGGTCCGTTAAATTTACTGCGGAGTTATGAAATCGATATTTTGGACCAATTACGATGAATTCTAGCATATTTTAATAATGTGAAATAGTTAGTAATTAAACGTAGTATCTTTAATGTTAATAGGAATAATGATATTTTCGATGGATTCGGCGGTTCCTTTGATGTTTTAATATTAAATTAAGGTTGATAACACGGTTATTCCACTGACTGTGTCACTAAATGTAACGCGTTTCGCTTTTTTAAGAAGTATCTTGATTAAAAATGAAGAGTAGAGTGATGATGGTACTAATTTTAAAATTAATTACTAGTGTTTGGAGGTGAAAATCCCAAGGGAAATATGTTTAATAGTGGTGAACCACATGTCCTATTTAATATGTTATTTACTAATCGATTAGTGTTAACGGTTTTATTAATTTTTGAAAACTTATATTTAAAACTATTCATTTTAATACATTTTTTGCGATATAGTTAGTCTGAAGATGCTTTTTAATGAAGCGAAACGCAATCAATTTTAATTTTATATTAGGAGTAAAATTGTTTACTTACTTTAAGAGTATAATTATTAAGCCTAGTATCAATGAATGTTAATAATTGACAATTCAAAGTGTGTATTTTGCGGTAATAAATCTACCCTGCCACACATCGCATTTCGTGTCATTCACTACATATATTATGACAATTGTACGATATAATTTATTGCGACGATTTAATTATTGCTTAACCTACATATAAGTTGGTATTCGATGAATCGTAAATTATATGATTGTAGTCAGGGACGGCTCTTGTAAAGGAGCAAAGGGTGCACTGCACTCCAATAAGTCCCATCAAAATATTCCATTAATAACCGATATTCAAATATAATAAGTATACCAATTCACTAATTTTAAATTTTCCTCGTGTTTCCCATAGGAAAATATTGGAGGAAACGATGATCAATAAACACGACTAGCAAACGTATTCTGCGTCGATTCAGAATACGCATGAAAGTCGGTCGATGACGCGGTAGGAGCATAAATTCTTTTGCACTCCTTAGACGTCTGAAATGTTCCATGTATTTTGACATATTTGTGCCGTTGCAACAGTATGAACTACGCGAAGGGGGGATTTTGTATGGACTGTTTTTGAGCATTGATCCCCCTGGCGGAAATTCCCGAACGTACCCGAAGCGATTTGACGTTTGCGTTACAAACCTGTAACAGTCATTTGTATGAATGGAAAAGAGCAGTGGAACAAGCGTAGTAAGCTCATTTAATTTCAATATGATTCTTTAACTATACGCTCTTCAATAAGAATAATATTTACCTACCATTATAACTTTTGGAGTGATGAATACAATTTATAAAATTATAACTATGATCGTGTATAATACCGTGTAGATATTATTGAATATTTAAAATAGAATAGTTTCGAGTTTTCTACCTGGCTGGCCTTACCTATTCCATAATATTCAACTGTGTATCTGGTTCAGTTTCGTAATACACCTTCCTCTAATATTTTTTATATTCTTCTATATTGAATTCTACAAATTACTTTCCCCAAAAATACTTATGCGAAAAATTTCCGGCTTAATACAGAATTATTCCAATTGCAGACATTAATACGGTAACCTTAACATATGATTTCACCGAGGAATTTAAACTTAAATTGAACTAACCGTCTTATACAGCAGAGAAGATTTTTACGATGTCGTTGGAGCCCTGTCTATACTTCAACTCTTCACGAATAAAAAATACATGTAGTATTTAGCTAAACCGTTAAGCCATTACAAATAATTTATACAATATCGATGACTTCCGTCGAAAGTGAGTGTTACTTCTAAAATTTAAAAGGATCAATTCATTTTGAGAAATACCACGACTAAAGACAGACAAGGTTTCCCAAACTATCATCCGCGACAACCTGGAATGGTTGTATATGCTGCTAGGGCTGCAACAAATTTTGACGTACTCAAATTCATATTGATATTACCTACCCAAAAAAAAGAAAAAAGGTGGTCCGTCGTAATTAATCCGCAGGAAAGGTTTGGGAAACCCTGGTGAAGAGAAACAGTTGATATCGCCAATATCAGACTTATATTTTCGTATATGTCTGATAGTACTTTCAAAATCCAATATGTGGAGGATGGATTTCTTGCATAAATATGTGAATCTTTTTTTGCACTCCCCAATATTCCTGTCACCGGCCGCCACTGATTGTAGTAAAGAAACACTGAATAAACTCGCAAGAAATCTTTTCAAATATATGTTATATTCGACGAAAGACGGAGTTGAGAGACGATCTTCGTACAACCGCCATACAATTTGTTGGTATAGACTGGGACTCTTATGACTATTCGTAAATTGCAATTTCTTATAGCACTGCTTGTAACTTATGGTTACTTTAGTCGGACTCAATGGTCAGTATAACTGTGTATTGGGAATGGAGTTTTATTTTGTAGCTGATAATTTCGTCGCTTCGGCTGCAATAGTACCTTTAGAGAATGATGTCTGAACTGTCAGAGTGATATCAATTTGTTTTGATTTGGGCGGCCCTCAGAAGCGTAGAAGCGTAGGCGCAGAAAGACAATTGAGAAATGAATGAGTCGGTCGCCATCGAGGAGCGCGGAATTCGCGTGAGTCCGACGCCGACCGGTCCAAGCCTTATCGGTCGCCCACTCGGCTCGTATTTGCGCCGTTCGCCTTGCGGACTGTTGCCGTGAAAAAAACCCTCGTCTTTTAATTGAGCGTACTTGGTCGCCTATGACTACATGAGTGACTTTTCATTGAGACGTTAAGCATAAAATGCGATTTGGCTTTACAGTTTGCTTAAATATCATATCCGATTCGATTCGCCGAAGAAATCTGTAAGCGATAGAGGTCTGTACGGGCCGCAATTTAATAAAATTACCCCGTCCGAGCCCTGCTCTTTTAGGTTATTCTTAAAATACCATTCGTCACCCAAGCCCGACCCGAAGCCCAGATTTATTTTTCTCAGTCTGGAAAAGTCCAAATTTTTAAATTTCCAGCAATATATTTATAAACTTGATTTATTAATAGTGATTGATTACCGCATGGCTGGATCATGAGTCCTAAAGCTGCTTCTAAACGGACTTCAACAATTGCACATGGCCAGCAAGATCAGGATCTACGATGCCGGAAAGTTTCCGACAATTTTGTTGCGATATGTCAGGGCAATTTGTATCTGCGCACTGATATTATGCAGTAACGTAAAGTGAGTTAAAACCACAATGGCCGACATTCGTCGGATATTTGACAGCTGTCACTTTTTCCCCATTGTATGAAACTTTAATTTAAGGTGCACAGAATTCACGAATTCCCGCTATTTGAGTGCAATTTCTGCAGTCCCGTGTCACTTAGAGTACGTTTAATAGCGGCACGTACGCTTTTATTTCCCGCAATTCGGGTCAATTTTATGATGAATTATGATACATATTTTCAATCGATTCATGAATTTCTGTTCGTAGTCTTAGTGCTTGTGTTGTCTAAAAACTCCCTCCTCACCCACCCACCCATCCTCTCTTCGATAGAGAGAGGTTGAGCAACTGAGTAACAGTTTTCATGGAAAAATTCTGTTGAGATACCATCATTAGGAGACCATATGCTCCACATTGGGAGCGAACACGAAAAAAAATGATATTTATACACGATTTTTACAATTATAATGAAATGAAATAATATTGACATTATGAAACTGCTAAGCGCCAATCTTATGCTTTATGTTGTATAAAATATTTTTTTTTGTATTAAAACGTTTTTATGAGAATTACAATATAACTGAACATTTCATTTTGCACTAACCACTTACTTTAACTTACTGCAATAAACTACTCATACTGGGGTATCATGTTTGTATGGCATACATTTATCGTAAAGTGATTGAAAATATAATAAAATATGATAATAACAACAATGACATCGATACTATATCTGACGTATGTCGACAGACCTACATAGTTTGACAGATCTAAAACAGAGACGCAGATATCTAGCAGAGCGAGAAGAGAATAGACTTATTCCGACAATATTGGCGTAATATCGATTGCGTTCGATTTTCAAAATATCGTCCAATTATGCTGTCGGCAAGTATGTGCAATACGGAAATGTTGCGGCTATTGTATCATGTTTTGATGTTTTATAAACGACCACATATGGTCGGCCAGCAAATTGTCATAAGAAGGCCGTTTAGAAGCCCCATTAGAGCTAGTAACCAGAAAGGTAACTCATCTGTTAAGGGTAAGAGAAGCACAAAAGTCGTTGTCGAATTACACTATTAAAAATATCCAGATTCGTGGATATAAATCTAAAAAAAATCAGAAAAATATTATTTTATTTTTAAACAGATCATGAGCTCGATTTTCTACAAAAAGGCGAAGATAGTGATATTCTTACATAGATGTCTCTACACGTTTTCAAAATGACGATTTCCAAATTTTACGTTCCATTCTGTGATCGATTTATTTATTCGTTAGAATCACCGTTACTGGTGTGTGTTTGTATGTATGTATATACGCACACCAGTATAGTACTATGTATGCTACACACATGCTTGCTTTTTGACAGTTGACATATTGTATTGCAATCTAGATTGTTTCTGCCGCCTTTTGTGTAAATATATGGGAAGTATTCGGGAATGACGAAAGAAAACGTTGGAATATAATTTTAACAATGATATGTCGGACTGTCATTGGATTTTTTTGGTTAATTATCAATATACAATGACATTTATGACAGATTGGAACAGCTTCAGAAAGTACGCGAATTGAAATTTAATGTTTTACAGCAGAACAAACCAAATCAGCTTGCTGATTGTCGTATTCAACGAGGTGTGAAATTTCGTGAACCCGTGAGATATGAAAAGCCTGTTGTTATCTAAGTCTCTTGGTATAATTCACTATAACCACCATCCTAGTTAACTCGAATCCATTGGTATCTTTTTGTCTATTCTTGTAAATTATATATTGCCGGATCTGTAGTCTAGTGGTTCCGTTGTGGTGCTCACGGGTTCAAATTCCAGTAGATACAGTTTCATAAATTGATTTTTCAATTGAGGTCGACACATTTCTATTCGTTGATTGAAGTAGCATTTATTTGGTAAAACTACATTATAATGAAAGAAAAATTTCAACTTGACATTATTTCCTCATCTAAGAAAATTAAATTACTGACGTTTAAGTACATTAAAGAAAATAATAAAATATTTGAAAAAGAAACTACTAAACTATGATTAGGAAAGATCACTCTCTCAGAGTGGGTGGGTACCTTCAACTCTATTATATCTACTATCTATTAGTATGATATTCTCAAAATGCTTTAGCAAATTTGGTTTTCAAAAGATTTACTTAGCCTTACTATTAACCCAAAAAGTTTGCTAGCACGCATAACAGTATAATTAATATGTGAATGAAATGTGAAAGAAGAGTTCGACATTATACCGAGATCATAGATGAATGGTTGAAAACTGGCTGACCACTTGACGCTGTCTAAATTATGCTACCTACCGATTTTTTGTTTCTTACCATATTTCTTTTTGGAACTTATATATCCCCTCATTGCATGATTTTCTACTTTTAAATAAAATAAATATAGTCATATGCAATGGATATGTATGATTGACTACATGGTAAATAGTAGAAGGAATTTTGAATCGGTTTTGTGAATCTTTCCGTGCAGATCAATGCCCAGATCAATTATATATTGTCTTTTACTGGACGTCAAATTGTAATTTCGACGATTGAGACCTTGCATACTTAGTTTTCTAGCCATCTTAAGTTTGCATAAAACAAATGCCGACTCAAACCTCAGCAATGAAAGATTCATAAGCTTTCGTTTACGATTTTTGACCCTTTCAACTGTCTTATGTAAAACGAATAATTACTAAAACTCCGGCATGCTTCGTTTGATTGCAAGTTAAAACCAACAACAAAATGTCACCACACATCCAATGGAATATTGATAGGTAGTGAAATACCTTGGATATAAGAACAACTGGTAAAATCTTTTTCAGTTTTGCAAAGAAAAATAAACAATACACGGGTTACGACTACATAAATTGATTTTTCATTCTATGGATTTGTGTTTTAAGGCAAATACGTCTATGATTTATTGGAAGCATTTCAATAAAGCCGTTCAACATCGGAAAGCTGCATTTATTTATTCAACTGTCTGGTTAGTGTTACATATTGTCACAGATATATTGTTACATCGGTTTAGTTAGAGTTTTATAGTTTCTTTGGCAATTCTTCTAGATAAACTTGATTGAATTGCCGGATTTTTTTAGATACATCTACTTCACATTATATTATGACTGATCAAAACCGATCACTAGGTTCAACAGAATTCGATAATTTACGACAAAATACGACGCGGTGACTTTTTCATATTTACGTACTTCGCGTAAATTATCGGTTTACTCGATTTCCATGAATAATAATGCAAATGTATATTCTATAATGACGAATAGTGATGCTTGCTTGAGTTTGAGGTAATACATGTTTGATTCGATTCATTTTCGAGGTTCTATGCGCAATATAATATAAAAACGTCAGATCTGTCAAAGTGACAGATCTGACGTCTACATATTATGGCCAAAGACAATTTGGGGGGAAAACTAGAACCTGATACATTTCCCTGCCGACAAAAGGTGACAGTTGTTGTATGGATCTTAGAGCCATTTTTCGGTAGATGTCTCAAGTGACCTTCTATGTTGAATTTATTGTGGTAAGACGTCACCGTTAACCCATACTAGTCCCGATTCGAATCCCCTGGTCCCGCGCATCGAAAACTCCCCTCTTGCTTGATTATCTTGAAATTTGTAGTGTACTCGATACGAAAACCTTGCACTTACGATGCTTTTTAAATGGTGATAATAAATTATCATATTATCTCACCGCGCTGTATACATCCCGCTGAACGTAGACATAATGCGTTTCGGTTACGCGCTTTTCAGTCAACGTGCAAGGCTATTTTTTATTCATTGTGAAGAAAAGCTGAGTTAAATTACCGCTCCGGTGGCGTTACTGCAGCCACATCGGAGAGGCTGTTGAGAAACTCATTTAATCTTAGGTGGAACGCGCTGAGTATGCGACGGCGAACAGTGGTTCCACTCCATGCAAACGTAGCTCAGGGACACTGGGATCGTTTTATTTTGTTTACATATTTTTACTGATTTGTTGAGATAAAAGATCCATTTATTAAATTCCGACACTAAAAAATATTTATACTTATTTGATGTATTAGTATTTAAATTGACCTGTATGGCTTCGTTGTCATTCAAAAGAAATGTGCGCGACGTTAAACGGTTGAACTGGCCCTGCATATTCAAACCAAGAATTGATTACGGACGCTCTCGTGATAAAATAAGTGACTAATAGATTATACAGTCGGCTTCGCTAGGAGTTGATATATATTTTTTAAATATTTTATCCGTGTTCAAATAGAGTTATGGCACGGATTACATTTGTTCAAGCGATTGTTTCAACACGGGTGCAGTTTCATTCGTATATATTTTAATGTCGCGTCATCTCGAAGAGGTACCGAAGACGCTCAAGCGGTGGCCCGTAAATCGCCGTTTGCGCGTCGCTGATTCGGATAACACCTGCGATTTTGTGAATCGCAGACCTGCAGACGGACACCGGCGAGGAGAGGAGATCTCTTACTTGTTCCACCGCCACGGTGCGCCCGCACTCCTCCGGCTCGCCGCCCGCCCGACGACCGGCCCGATCACCGTTCGGTTGATTCAATTCAGTTTCCCCACGACTGTGCCGCCAGTGCGACCGCATCTCGAAGATTAAGCTAGCTGACATTCATATTCTCGTCAATCGCAGCTACTTTACGTAACCTTATTGGACAAGTTGTGATAGTGTGGAAAGCCAAAGGAATAATCACCACTATCACTTTAGTTTTATACCCGACCCGCTTAACTGTATTGTTTTCATCGGGAAACGTCTCCTCTAATAGAGGTGTAGTGTGTAGTCCGCGTCGGGAGTGGTGTGAATTTCCACCAGAGGTGTATCTGTTCACGAAAAGTCGACGTCGAGTGTTTCGGCAGTGTTTATGTTTTGATTCTGCGATAGCGGCGAACGGTCGGTGCGCACGTCGCCCGCCCTGGAATGAGGTGAAACGAGGCAGCGCTCGTCATTGTGATAAGTGAGATTCAATCATGGTTTTGAGGATCGCCGTCGCTCCCAGTCTGGGATCGCTGAACGAGTGGCCGACCGCAGACGAAGACGTCCGCACCCTGCCGTCGGCATTAGAAACGGTAACTGCAATAGGGAATATTTATTGAGATTTTGTACATTTCCATGTATTTTGTCACTAACAGCCCGGGTTTCTTCTTTAGACATCTTCATTCGAGAATACGAATGCCTGAAGATGTACAAAATCTCTATAATTCAAATTAGTTCTATCGGTGTTTTATTCGACGTGTTTCATTCAGAATATCGGTTTTCGTTGGTGATTGAATTGGCATTTACTTAGTAGAACTCCATTATGATCGGGTAAAAATAAAAAAATATTTGCATCTAGTGGAATAAAAGATTAAATTAAATTTAACATAAAAAAATAATTTCCGCAATGTTACCGTCGAATCTTCTTCTTGATTCTTACTTTTTCTTTAAATTCTAATCGCATGTTTACATCCGAAAATTGGTGTGGAAATACATTCAATGTTTAATTTTGAAGTCACGTATTTATTATATTTATAAATACAAAATACAATTTGTTTTGTTCTACTTCCATATTTTTATAAAGCTCAGGATCGTTTCATTTGTTTTTTATTTTTTTAAACGTAGATTTTTTCAATATAATTCCCTCCCACCCATCTGGTCAGAAAACGGGGCACAGCGAGAGCGATTAGCTAACCATTAGTCATGTCCTAGTCATATCCTTCCATCCCTACTCTTCGAAAAAGAGGGGTTGAGCCACTGAGTAACAAGCCGTTCTCGTAGAAAAAGTTCTGTCGAGATACCTCCATTAGGAGTCCATATGCTCCACATTGGAGACCGATATAAAGATAAAGAAATATTAAAAAAATATATAAAGCACTTCCACCAAGAATCGACAGTTAACTTGAAAACCTTAAAAGTGAAACGTATTTTTTATATTGATCGATTTGCCAAATCCACAGTTTTTTGTTTTGTTTTACCAGCTATTTATTTGTATTATATACTGTCATTACTTTTTTCTTTGATGCTATTTAATTATGCGCCCTTTAAGGTAACTACATCTTCGGCTTGACTCTACATCTCTCATATTATATACTATTCATCGGTAATAGGTCAAATAAGTACCTATTATACATAATTTATCTTTTTTTTTTTTCCCATGTCCGCTCCCAATGTGGAGCATATGATCTCCTAATAGAGGTATCTTGACAGAATTTTTTCTACGAGAACTGCTTGTCACTCAGTTGCTCAACCTCTCTTTTCTTTTTCGAAGAGAGTAGGGATAGAAGGATAGGGCTATGACAGGACTAGTGGTTAGCTAATCGCTCTCGTTACGCCCCGTGAGGATGGGATTGGTGGGAGGGAGGACTCAGACTACGAACAGAAATCCACAAATCGATTGATAGATCAATCTATGAAAACCGTCCGCACCGGGAATTGAACCCGAGACATCCGTAGCGGTAGCCAGCGACAAAACCAACTGCGCCACGGACGCCGACGAGATTTACTATTGAAAAATCATTCAATAAATTGTATAAAAAGCATGTGGTATAAGTTTGTAACAAATGTCTCCGCCGCATATGCTCCAGTCGAGTAAATGCCTTAATTGTTTTGACGTCATTCACTGCTTGAATTTGCTGAGCGACCTAATGGGGCTCTGTCTATGTCCAACTACAGTATGACACGATAAGCTACGCCAGGAGAAAGCCTATTTGTTAGACTGAAATATCTCACTGTAAAATTATTAGCATATCATTTTCCGAGGCAGCCACGGCGCGCGCGCTGTCGAATGCACTCGGAGCCCGTCACCGTTATTTTCCTCCCGGCCCGAGTGGCGAACCGTGCAATACCGAGCGAATAATTAAAATACGCTAATCATTAATTGTACGGTAAAATTAATATATTATGTTTGTGCAGTTTACTCTCCATGTAATAGTCTAGCGTTCACGCTTGTACTTTCGATGTTTGCGATCGTCCGAAAGTTTCAAAACATTTCTCAACGCAAATTTACAACTTAAAGTCTCAAATTGTAAGTTGCTATTCAGAAAAATATAAATATCTTCTTATTTGTGTAGAAGTGGCATTGATACAGCATATCAGGAACATGGCCTTATTTCACATTAATTTTTCCAATGAATCTAGATGGCTTTCTTCACAAAATATAACACGGTGTCTTCTCTAAACAACATTTCTATATATGTACGCCTACAACGCTGAAAACCGAATTATTTTTATATTGTTGATTGTACAAATGTATTTTATATTTGTATTAAAATCCTAGGATTTCACCCGGACCGTAAAATCCCGATTTTGGGTTCGAAAAAAAAGGACCGGGAATGTAATCCCTAGTATTAATTGACAATTAATATTTGTACGTGGGACACGCGAACCTGACTCCTTGTTCGTCGGCGCGTGGCTGTCCTCAGTCTATTCGGGTGCGGAGCGTTCACTTTGCCGGGACGGAGCGTCTTTACTTCACATTTTGGAAACGAGTGTACTCCCCGTGAAAATCGTTGAATAAGTGTTGACGATTTCAGGTTTAAAGAGTGATTGTCAAGTGTCTGCCTCGCTTGCCTGCAGTTATCAGGTTGGGATGCTGTTTTCTTGGAACGAATTGATCGAAGACGCTCCGAAATATTTAAGGTATTATTTCATCTTGTCTTTATTTTGAGAAAGATGGATCGGGAATTGCCAGAACATCGACCGCAATCTACTGGTCTCCAATTGAACTGTTTATGGTCTATCGCTACTTGAAGTATCAAAAAACTTTGTTAAAGATTTTCCATGCTTCAAGTAAAAAATAAATTGAGATTAAATTAGTTTTTTTCTGTAATATAAAATATTTACTGTCAACTTTTAAGGTGTTAACTGTCAATTTTTGGTGGAAAGACATTATATTTTAAAAAATAAAACGCAGTTCATTTGTACTACTTCCACATATTTATAATGATCAGGACCGGTTCACTCATCACGGGCATTATCAACTGATTATCATTATAACTGACATTATCATCAGTTGATAATGCTCGTGATGAGCGAAACCGGTCCTGATCATTATAATCATGGGGAAGTAGTACAAATGAATTGTGTTTTATTTTTTAAAATTTACTGTCAAGATGAATAAACTAAATCTACAGATCGAACGAAAACTATATTTTGACTTGGGATATCGAGTTAAAACCGGCGATTCTCAATGGCTGCTTAAGAATTTTTTGATAAATAATGTAGCCAATCACATAGGAGGTATCGGCAACATGAAAAAACCACTGCCTTAGATACTCGACAGATTATTGATAGGGAATAGTCTTGCCTAAATACTGATTCGGTCAGTCGAAGGCTCTGTTCGCGATATCTAATAATTATTATGGATGTGGGTGGACGTCATTGCGACGCACTCAGAATGATAATCTTATCGATCAAATTATAATACAAATTTAAGTTCCATATGTTTAGATTTCCGCTGTCGTATTTATTCGTAACGATGAATATATATGACATCATAATATAATATTTAAAATTGATAACTTCACTGGTTTAAAAAAACTGTATGATATCTCTTAATCAAAATCTATTTTGTTCAACTATAATTCAATGTAATATTTATGTTACTAAAAAATGTAGCGGCAGTTGTTGCTATTATTTAAGCCAGCAAAATTGCGACCTAGGTTTATGCTCGCATTCAAATTTTGTACATTTCCATAAGTTTATCATTAACCGCAAATTATAGTTAAAACTAGTCGGTAGTGTAAGGATTAAAAAATAATTAATGAAAGAGTGGTGGCTCAGAATCTAAGCCTTAGATTGTTAAGAATATTAATTATTAAAGACGAAACAAATATGTCAACCTAAAATAGTCTCCGTGCTAACTTTTCCGTGTCTCATATCACTATATAATACATATGTATGTAATTTAATTTAAGACATCGACTGAGGGTGCTTGATGGAATTTCAATATCAAATTTGGATTATTGAGATTTTGTAAACTTCCATGTATTTTGTCACTAACGACCCGGGTTTCGCCTTTCGGCATCTTCAGGCATTCGAGCACACGAATGGACTCGAACTGAGAGACAGTAAACAGTGTCTAACGTTTATATAGAAGATGCAAATTCGACAAATATTATTTACGAGGTAAGATATTATACGTCTGAGAGCCACACTGATACCTGAGTTAAAATTTCGGGAATCGCCCTAATCCTTATTTTGTAAACACCATATTAACAGAGTGGCGAATTGCCGCTTTTCAACTTCTTTTAGAAATACCAGTGATTTTACAATTATAATAGTATTGTGGGTTTTGACGGGATGTAATTCGACGAATGGGTAAATATATACAATCATTCCACATTTAGTGACATCTGTTAGGTGTTTCAACGTATAGGATATAATAGCGGAGAATTAGGAAGGTTCAGCTGCTAATTCAAAATTGGCAAGGAATTTATCTGGGCTCTATTAATTTCCAAATTTCTTGATAAAATAATTTATGATCCCCCATGTTTTTATGCAACAGTTTAACCCCATCATCCGCATTAAACGTATGGTTCTCCATTATCAAGTGATTTGCGAATGTCGAAGTTTCTTTTTTTAATCTAAAGGCAGCTAAATGTTCTGATACCCTTATATCTAATGTACGTGTGGTTTTACCCACATAGAAATGTTGGCAATCATTGCATTGTAATTTATAAATACCAGATTTGTTCTTAAAGTTTACTCTATCTTTACATATATATGTGTCTATGTAATCTGCCGTATTCCTTGATTTTGGTATTCAATTGTTGTATGTCCACCATATTGAGAAAACAAACAATGCCAGTGTATTTAATTCAGTCCGAATGCCGAAGTATCAGTAGGACTCATAATTTTTACTTCATATTATGGATACTAGCATTTCCTTGAAATGCATGCAAGGTTGTATATTATTGTATCATAATATAAGTATCTTGTTTATAAGTTATGCAGTACATAAATGTCGTCGCGTCAGATTAAGTGACCTCGTTTGTGAAGTATTTACCTTAATTTTATGTTTATCGCATTTATGGACGACTTCGCTCCTTAGATTCAATATCCTGGGAGTCTTGCTTCAGAACGGATGTCCTCAAGATGTTTGTGCGTTGACATTCTGCTCGGTTGTCCGAGTGTACGTTTCGCGGATTGTTTTGCATGAAATGTGAATAAATTTGTCATTTCCCCTCGGCCTCGCGAGTCGCGAAGCCCACTCTTGCTTTTACCGTGTCAGCTCGGACAGAATTGTTAGTGACGTAATTTTTTGATAAATCAGAATATTATTATCGTGGCTAGGCCTAGTCATACCACACTTGTAATATTAAATTATGCTGTGTTGTTTGATTCCAATAATTATTTTTTGATTGTAGAATCTTTGTTATTTACATTTCTACAGAATTTTGACATTAATTAACGAGCTTTTTATCTGTCGATAACTTTGATAGTTCGGCACGATCGCACACCGTCTATGTATTTATGCGTGGAGATGTTTACCATCCGAATCCATGTTCTGCAAGAAAAACTCAAGATTGAAATTCATTTTAGCGAAAGAATAAAAATTATATTCTAATATTGCAATATTGTGACGATTTATGTTTGCCATATTCATTAAAAGCTGTATTTTTTATTATCTCAAAAAGGCAAGATGCACATTCGAACTATTTCAAAATTACGTCCCAAGTAAAAAAAAAATTAATGAAGTGATTTAATTAGGATATTATATTAGGTGTTTGTATATGGGGGGAATAAGTTTATATGTCGTGTTATATCCTTTAAGAGTATATAGTATGTTTCTCTGTCATTTCGCGAACATCGTTAATCGCTTTGCGTCTCCTAAAAAATATGAAACGTCAAAATAAAAAAAATTCTTTTAATAATTGCTTTTATTTGAATGAAAATAGTAAAGTTTTCAAGCCTTTCTAGCAAAGAGTTGAAACCTGTTTTTCAGAAATGCTTATATTTGCATTACGCTATGACTAGATTAGGGTTTATTGAAGGTTTTCGAGATTTGATGTCTGAAACAAAATCGTGATGCGAAGGGAATCTGCAATTTATTGAATATAACGATTCTATTAAGGTTTTTGGCATATACCAACAAGTTTGTTTTCTCGCACTATTTCTGAATGATGTTTAAAATAGATTTATACTGAATATTTATGGCAATGCAATATCTCCTTTGCAATGCGGAAACTATGTGGGCAATTCTTCTACATCTCCTAGAACGGCGATCCTTCGGTAGCGATCACCGGGCATACTTAATTAAATATGCAAAAAGTAATCGATCGTTTGCAGCATTAATTCCATTAAGCGTATTCGTACCATTGTACGAATCAACGGTCGGTGGGATGAGATGTTCTCTCAAGAATAAGATTTCTCTAGTAAATATTGTAACAGTGCTTCGGCTCACCCTTAAACCTGAATCAGAGAATGTTATTTTGAAATAAAAATTTAGAACCGGTTTATTATTTTTGTAATTTGTAAACGATGGAACATTCGTACATGAGCGTTAGAACTCATTTCAAAATACCGAAACAATGAATAAAGATATCGAAGTTGGATAACCAAAAGGGAAAATGAGTTATGCGTACTGTAGTGTCTTTTCAACGTGTCAAATGGACATCAAGAACTAAGTATAGTCAGCCCCGTCGCAGGGTGAACAAAACGATCAGGCTTTCGTCTAATCGGGTTGCGCGATCAAGGGATCGAATCCCCGAAGAGAGATTTTCATAGATTGATTTTATAATCTATTTATCGATTTGTATCCAAAGGGCTTGCATGTGCGTGCGATGATTTTCTTCCTTCCTCAACCAACCCCTATCTGATCCTAAAAATAGACTAGGCAGAGATCGTTTATGTAACTAATAGTCCTTTCAAAACCCATACTTACAACCAGCTTTCGTCAATAAAAATCTATTGAGATCCATATATGGTTCGAGCTTAGCTAGATATCAATACCCATAAAGCCAACACCAATTAACAGTTTATATCAATCATTAAAATATGTAGTGTATTTAATAAGGCTTGAAGTTGTAAAACAAAGCATCGTCGTTCAGTAGCAGTCCTACTTGGCGTATGCGAGAGCTGCGGCTCCTATACAAAACATAATTTGAATAGTAGTCGAGGCCTTCCATCAACGACACATCATCCCACTGGCGTTTCAGAATGGTGTCTCTTTTCAAGTCGCACTCGTTGAAATCTAATAAGAGGCCCTGATCCCGATGAACATGACTTTAAATTAGTTCGAGCTCCACTCTGTCAAATAACGATAGGATATCTGACTTTTACGCAAGTGGAAAAAATCGACAGACACATTTTGTTACATTATTATGACGTATTCGAGAATTTAAATTGTAATATAATTATACCAGGTGTTAGACTTTGCGTCCAGAAGAAAATATTTTATAAAGTTATTCTTAAGAGGATATCGTAGGTTTTTCTGTCATTTTGCGAACATCGTTAATCGTTTTGCGTCGCCTTAAAAATATGAAACATCAAATTTTTTTTCTTTTAATAATAGCACTCTCAAAGTATTTGTTTACACTACTGCACTTTTATTTAAATGGAGATATTAAAGTTTTCAGGCCTTTCCAGCAAAGGGTTGACACCTGTTTTTCAGAAATGCTTATATATTTGCTTTACGCCTCGACTAGATTAGGGTTTATGGTAGGTTACCGAAATATGATGTCTGAAACAAAATCATAGAACAAAGTATTTTTAAGAAAGTGAGTGATGCGAAGGGAATTTTTAATTTATTGAATACTAGTATTTTTTACCCGGCTTTTCGCCCGAGACGGAGAGCGCTTGTATTAGGTTATTAAATTTAGACGTTGGATAGCTAATGCTGAAATTTGAAAATATCACCATCAACCGTACCTCTTTTGTTACACCCTCAAAATATAGTCCACTAATTAATAATAATGGTTAGAGTTGAAACCAGCTAAAATAAAAGATGACAATTTTGCCACCTGCACTTTTGTTATGGCGCCGCAGAACTTCCCGATAGACAGCTTGTTGATCTGCATTTAATAATGGCTTCTGCAGCGCCACAAATCAAACATCCGATCAGAGTCATACGCTAATTCTCGATGGAAATTTCAGATATACACCAAGTTGTACGAATTTACCACTCGCTTTCTACCAAATCACAAACATGAAACTCAATATTTAACATATATCTATGTTCGCGTTACCGTCTCAATTGTCACTTGCAGAATATATAAGTATTGAGCTGTTGCTAGGCGACTATTGTTATTACTTTTTTCATCCCTCATTGAAACGTCAAAAATATCGCGTTTTCAGTTTTAGGTTAAAAGTTAAATGTTTACAGTTGAAAGTTGAAAATAACGCAGTTGAACTAACAATTTCAGCCAAAAAGACATGTCACAATTTCACGTCCTAACGTGCGCCGTTTGGGAGGAGTTGTTGTGACCGACAGACATACAGATTTCTATATGTATTTTGTACTATATAGTAGAATAACGATTATATAAAGATTTTTGAAATGTAGTAACAAGTTCGTTTTCTCGCACTTTTTCTGACTGATATTTAATATACTGAATATTTTTAAAAGGGCAACAGGAAATTCTATTATATACGTTTATCAAACGAAAGAAATATCAAAAAATTAATAAGAGTAATAAATAGTTATCATTTTTAGGGGATATGTTTTGATTACCTTCCATTGTGATTAAGTCATAGTCCGTCGTCTACCTCGACACCACACTCGTTATTTCTTTAGATTATATTTAAATAGGAATAAGCGCTATTATAATCGGTAAATAATGTTTTATAAAATTATTTACCGATTATAATAGCTCCTATTCACTATTTACACATAATTAAAATAAATATTGAGCTTAGTATCGAGGCAGATGACAGACGCAATCACAATAAAAAATAACGTATATCCGAAAAATATTTACTATTTATTACTCTTATTAATTTTTTGAGATTTCTTTGTTAAAAGACGTATATAAGAAAATTTCCTGTAGCCTTATTTTTTTAAAAAAAATATTTAGTATAATTCTATTTTAAACATCAGTCATATTGCATTGCCATAAAGTGTCACAGCAAAGATGCGACGCTGGTTTCTTTGGTAAAAAGTTTATTCATAGGAAATGATGATCTTATTATTGTAGATTGACAATAATTGTATAGTAGGTATTAAACTGCTTTGCCACCATTTTTCATCACGAGATTGTTTGATATTTTCATTCAAGTTATGTTATCAGGTGTTCTTTCGACTTTCCTCGGTTTTTCTTTTTTACGATCTCATTTTGCAATCTAGGTTGACAATATGCATTATTCATTAAAATAAATATGTTTTACTGATTTGGATTATTTAGATTTTGTATACTTCCATTTATTTTGTCACTAGCGACCCGGGTTTCGCCTTTCGGCATCTTCAGGCCTTCGAGCGCACTAATGGACTCAAACTGACGTCAGTTGAGCTTGCGCTCGAATGCCTGAAGATGCCTAAAGGCGAAACCCAGGTCGTTAGTGACAAAATACATGGAAGTGTACAACATCTCAATAATCCAAATTTGATATTGAAAGTCCATCAAGCACCCTCAGTCGATGTCTTAAATTATAAATGTTTTACTAAAGTCACGCCGTGACGTTTTGGTTCCAACATCATATAGAACAGTGTTCCGCAACCGGTGTGCCTCGGACACTTGTGCGCCGCGAGACGATCCCAGGTGTGCCGCGGCGCAGTGCGTCCAAAATGCGAAAAAATCGACATATTTTTATATGTATTAGGAAAAAATTAAAGCCACTCGGTTGCTAAAATCTCTGCTTAAATTATGATGATGATAATCGGGAAGAATTCAAAATTATGTTTCTGTTTAACGTAATGAAACAGATGTGTTTAAGGATGGCAAAGATCAAACTCCTAGGTACGCCACTGCACGAGACTATTATTGAAAACAGAAAGATTATTTTGGATTTGGCCAAACAAAAAAATCAGCAATACTTTTATTCACTCAACTTCGGTTAAAATAATTTTTAGTAATGAAGTTAAGTTAGTGTTTTTAGTTACACTTTTACTAATGATTTTTTCTAATTTGTAAGTGTCCCATCACTTTGATAGGTTTAAATAGTTTTATTGGCTTTTATTAAGAAATACATGAACCACTATTTCAAATTCATCAAATAAAAATAAATTAATAAATTGTGAGTTTGGTTTATGAAATTTACTCTTGGCTTGTAGTGTGCCGCGAAATATTCATGAGTACTTTGGTGTGCCGTGGGTGAGACAAGGTTGCGAAACACCGATATAGAACGTGCTAATAATTGTAACATTATTTTATTTCTCGGAAATTGATCGATTTATAAATTTTATAATATTTAGATAGGTCTATAGTAAGTATTAGTGGAAACAGACGGCGAAAATAACTAAGAATAAACTTTTACAATCTCAATTGTGTGACTGTCAATTCTGTCTGCGAATGGAAGTCGACGTTTAATCGAAAATTGGTACTTTTCAGGAGAGCCAAAACAAGATTTGCTTTTGTATGAAAAATGTTTAAACATGAATTTTACCAATTCACCAGCATTGATT
Organism: Himalopsyche phryganea; assembly: GCA_022494535.1. Classification (NCBI taxonomy): domain Eukaryota; kingdom Metazoa; phylum Arthropoda; class Insecta; order Trichoptera; family Rhyacophilidae; genus Himalopsyche; species Himalopsyche phryganea. Next base: position 99,795 of record JAGVSL010000149.1, on the reverse strand, counting down.
CGACTCTTCCTTTTTACATTATATACATATGTTTATTGTGGTTATTTTAGAATATTTAACTCGTTTTTAAATTAACTCTACTTAACCCCATTTTGCTTTCGCACACAGAGTTATTCTTGATGGAAATATTTGACATTCATAATAAATATTTGCACAAAAAAAATCGCTACCGATTTCGTTAGCGAGCGAGCATTTTCTACTAATGAAAAAGTATGTCTGCTATATCAGAATAACACTTGGAATAGTTTTTTAAAGAATAAAATACAATATGTTTGTACTTTATAATGATCAGGACCGGTTTCGTTTATCGTTGATCAGTAAATTCTTGTGTTAGTCATGAACCAACTGCTTTATATACCTTTTAATTTTTTACATTTAATTTTATATAATTAGTCCTGTTATGTTTGTATTTTTATCAGTTGATATTGCTCGTGGTGAGCGAAACGGGTCCTGATCATTATACACATGTGGAATTAGTATAAACAAATTGTGTTTTAATTTTTCAAGTATAGTGCCCTTCCACCAAGAATTGACAATTAACACCTTCAAAGTCACTTGGAATAGTAATAAGATCATAATTTAAAACCTCTCTCTAGTCCGGCGAAAAATATTGACTTGATTTTGGCATGGAATATAAATAGATTGCACCTCCACCGGGTGGTCATACAACAATAATTAATGACCTTTGTTTCCACAATGGATGACGTCAACTTAAAAATGAATTATTGTAACTCGCCTCATTTCTACCAATCGACTTCACACCCGAAGAGTTTGTTATTGTTTTGATTATCAAAAAGTTATCACTGTTCATTTATTCACTATTACTAACGACATTTCATTAAAAAATATCGTGAATTTTTTTCGACATTGTTAATTTCTCGTTTTAGTGTGCGCAACAAATATAACAGAACTCATGACTCCATCATGGGAACCGGATAATTATTATCATCGCTAATTGAATGGCGAATTGTTCCCGCGCCGACATAAACCGATGGGAAAATCTCATTTCACTTTTAGTTTGATTTTTCCAAACGAGGTGTTTATTTATACTGTTATTTATTAAAAATGGGAGCGGTGGCGCGACTCGCTCGGTGATTGAATTTCTTATAGGCGAAAGTAGACTACCGTACCATTGATAAAAAGTTCCCAGGACAAAATTAGAGTTATAAAACCATCTCCTCCCCCGATGTGGAGAATATAGACACCTAATGGATCATCTCGCCAAAAGTTGTTTTTATAATAACACGTAATAAAGATAATATTTTTAACAGTTTTTTTGAAAGCTTAGTTGATTTATTATTTTTCTTATTTCCATTAAAATGGTAAGACACTGTTTATACCTAAAAAAAATAAAAACCAGGGACCCGAACCGTTATTTTTTTCGTTTCGCTTCGGTAAAAAAAAATATGTCGGTTCAGTTCCGGTTTTCATTCTGATAAAAATATAATTTATCAATTAAATAAATTTTTTGGATATATTTTATTAATTAAATCTGGCTTTTATCAGCGCAAAATTTACTCGTAAATCGAAAAAATATCGGTTCGGTTGTTCCGCTTCGGGTCCCTCAATATACAACTCTAATTTTGGGCGTTTCTGTAAAATCATGTCTCGTTGATATTGAAATTCCATCAAGCGCCCTTAGTCGATGTCGTAAATTATACGTGTCTAAGTTTGAGAAAAATGTTGAGAATAATGTTGAGAATGGAAATAGAAGTCAACGAAAAGTATTGTCATTAATGTTTCATTGGATTTTGAACAATCGGCGTTCGTGGCGCAGTTGGTAACATCGTTGGCTACCGTTACGGATGTCTCGGGTTCAAGTCCTGCTGCGGACAGTTTCATAAATTAATCTTTCAATCGATTTATGGATTTCTGTCTGTAGTCTGAGTGTTTGTGATGTCTAAAACTCCCTCTCACCCATCCGATCCTCAAAAACGGGACGTAGCGAGAGCGATTCGCTAACAACTAGTCCTGTCCTAGCCCTATCCTTCTATCCCTACTGTATTCGAAAAAAGAGAAGTTGAGCGACTGAGTAACAAGCAGTTCTAATATACAAATTCTTATGCTCCACGTTGAGAGCGGACATGGGAAAAAAATACAATCGAGTTTTGCCGAAGACTAATACAAATTAGGTTGCGGTACATTAAACGAGCTCTTCTTCAGAAAAGGTGAAAGCGTAAATATTTGAAAAAATAGTTTATGGAAGATATGTTTTATACACGATTAATATGAGCGGCAATATTGGATGTTGCAGATTGCACTCGCTGTGTACTTCAGAGAAGAGTGATATACAGTCAGTTCTCGACTTGCGACCAACTCGACTTTCGTTGAAAAGAAAAAAACTTGAAAACAGTAAAAATATCTGAATTAAAAACAAATTATCATATCGAGGACATACTGACAGAAGGCAATCTATATATATATACAAAAATGAATGTTTGTTTGTTTGTCCTCTATGCATTCCTTTAACATTCATCTTATTTCGATGAAACTTTGGTGAGTTGTTATGCGGCACACCCGTGAAGGTTTCTGAAGAAAAAAAATTTACATCTAAAAACTAAAAAAAAAATCAAATACGTAAACACAGCGACATCCTGGAAAATCCCTCTGATTTATTCGTGCCGGGCTCGGGCGGGTAAAGACAATTCAGATTCGGACTCGGGCCGGGTCCGGGTAAGGAATTCAAATATAAGAAAAATATTTCGTACTATGTTCGGGTCATAAGTCAGCAGTAAGGCAATAGTATTCATAAATAAACCAATTTATTTCATATATGCCATGAATATCGTTGGAAATATAGAAACAATAACATTTATTGTTTGAAAAGTATAAATGAATTTGAATTGTCGAGATTTTGTACATTTCCATGTATTTCGTCATTAACGACCCGGGTTTCACCTTTCGGCATCTTCCGGCATTCGAGCACACCAACGGACTTGAACTGGCAGACGGTAAATATTGTCTAATGCTTATATCAAATTTGGATTATTGAGATTTTGTACACTTCCATGTATTTTGTCACTAACGACCCGGGTTTCGCCTTTCGGCATCTTCAGGCATTCGAGCACACGAATGGACTCGAACTGACTCAGTTCGAGTCCATTCGTGTGCTCGAATGCCTGAAGATGCCGAAAGGCGAAACCCGGGTCGTTAGTGACAAAATACATGGAAGTGTACAAAATCTCAATAATCCAAATTTGCACTTATATTATATCTACGAGTTAAAAAAATAAATATTCGTTGACGGGGGTGTAGAGGTACTTAAAATATTTCTGTACTCGCCTATACGGATAAGACTTCAAACTGCGTCGATATGACATTGTAGAGTTATTGGTTTGTTCATATTTTGAAATTCGAAATTGAGCAACCACTGAGTAGGCGAATTTAAGAAAATATGTATGTTTGTTTGTACGCTATTTGTGCGACAGCTCCCACGTTTCGGTTACGTATTAACAACGTTTTAACAGGCTTACTGATGGAGGGTCGGGGGGGGGGGTCGGTAAATCAAATATTTCGTAAATATATTATATAGGTGCATAGTTCTATATCTAACATCTTGAATTGAATTGATACTACTCTTATGATTATCGCTTACAAGTGGTCGATTCTTAGTAGTAAGCCACTATATTTTAAAAATAAAAAAAACGATTTGTTACATACTACTTACACATTTTCGTAATGATCAGGAGCGGTTTCGCTCATCTGATTTGTAATCGGTCCTTGAAATTTTCATCGTTCACTATTTAATTTCATTTATGTATAATTTGTGTGATTATCTGTAAGTTCTTGTCATAGATCATGAACCAATAATTATTTGATATACCTTGCAATTTATTATTAACACTCAATATCATATAAATAGTCTTGAAGATTAATATTTTATTAATAGATAATGCTCGTGATGAGCAAAACTGGTCTTGATTATTATAAAAATGTGGAATTAGTACAAAACAAATTGTGTTTTATTTTTAAAATACTTATATTATCCTTATTCCATTCGGTGCGTTTTTCCCACCAATTTGAGAATCAAAAAAAAATCTGGTATTTATAAATTACAATGCAATGATTGCCAACATTTCTATGTGGGTAAAACCACACGTACATTAGATATAAGGGTATCAGAACATTTAGCTGCCTTTAGATTAAAAAAAGAAACTTCGACATTCGCAAATCACTTGCTAATGGAGAACCATACGTTTAATGCGGATGATGGGGTTAAACTGTTGCATAAAAACATGGGGGATCATAAATTATTTTATCAGGAAATTTTAGAAATTAATAGAGCCCAGTTAAACTCATTACCAATCTTGAATGAGCAGCTGAACCTTCCTAATTCTCCGCTATTATATCCGATACGTTGAAACACCTAACAGATGTCACCAAATGTGGAATGATTGTATATATTTACCCATTCGTCGAATTACATCCCGTCAAAACCCACAATACTATTATAATTGTAAAATCACTGGTATTTCTAAAAGAAGTTGAAAAGCGGTAATTTGCCTTCGGCAATTCGTCACTCTGTTAATATGGTGTTTACAAAATAAGGATTAAGGCGATTTCCGAAATTTTTAACTCAGGTATCGGTGTGGCTCTCAGACGTATAATGTATTGCCTCGTAAATGATATTTGTCGCATTTTTATCTTCTATATAAGCGTTAGACACTGTTTACTGTCTCTCAGTTCGAGTCCATTCGTGTGCTCGAATGCCTGAAGATGCCGAAAGGCGAAACCCGGGTCGTTAGTGACAAAATACATGGAAGTGTACAAAATCTCAATAATCCAAATTTGAGAAATTGTTTTTCTGAAGCAATATAAATATATTAATGGCATGACCAGAACGATACTTCTCTAAAAACATTTCATTACTAATCTTTTACACAAGGTTTTTTCACAAGATTCAAAACTGTCATTCCTGTAATTAATCTGTATTTTTTATGTATATATATATTACAGTGTCATGAACTGATAATATCGATAGCTATACAAATACAGTTAGGTGCTGTCTCAGTCGACTCTTGTGTACGATCTGAGTTGAATTGTGATGTTATAAACAATGCTCGCACGCGGAATACTGAGAGGGCAAATGCACTTATTTAATTTTAATAAATAATAAAAATATTTTTTTGGCTTCCCAAATCATTCTATACCGTTTTTCCATTCACATTTGGCTCCTTTGGGCCAAGAGTGTGCCGACCCCTAGACTAAACTATCAAGAAAATAGGGTGAGCCATTATGTTCCTGCTCGCCTGGTGTAAACGCCTTTAAAACTTTAAGTTTGAAAGAGCTAGAATATAGAATTGCTAGTGAATGATCTGGCTCTTTCACTGTGCTTTTGTTCTATAGTTTGAACTATTATTTGTTTGGGAGGAAAATAAAAAAAAATGTTTTTATAATTTAGACATTGAAGATCTGCCAAGGTCAGGTGAACTTCAACTAACGATTGATGGTGAAAATATGGAGGCTGTCATTGAATCGAAAATGACACAGGAGCTTTTGCATAAAAGCACAAAATCCACACAGAAACAGTTAGAATATAAAAAAACGAGAAAGATGCGATCTCATATGCAATTAATGTCGCCCAAATTACCTTTAAATGACAATTTGTAATGATTCGTGAAAAGTTTTGTGAAGAGTTGTTACTGGCGAAATTCCTTACATCAATCAACACACGCTGTAAAATGGAGTGGTTGAACACTTATCAACCGCCAATTCCTACTCCAACATCTGGAGATAAAATTGAAGCACTTATTGCATCTCAACATATATAAGAATATTTTCCAAAACTAGAATTAAAAACATGATTGAAATTTAAAGAATAACCCTTACTGTTTCATAAAAAAACGAGAAAACTGCATTTTTTAAATGTACTATATTTTACGTGTTCATAAAATCTCTATATCTTCATAATTCATTCGAAAATGTTAACCAGCCGCAAAGTAGTTTTCTTCAAACTGAATAAAGGTGGCTCTGAGCTACGTTTACTTGATTATATTTATTTTCGGCAGATTAAAAAAACGTAAACAAACACTTCTGCAAAGAAAAATCTTCAAGGTGATTCGTGACCTTGATAAATCTACCCGACATTTGTTTTCGCCGAGAGGTGTGTGTAATAGGTTATGAATCCGCTTACGCAGACGTATTCTCGAATGTCAAAAGATGCCAAAATAATCCTTCCTACGTGTATTTTATAAATCTGGTTCCTCCGCATTGAGAGCGTTTGCTTTGCACCGTATATCGACGCCACTGTGATTATCCCTACTCCATTTGAAATCCATCGTCTATCAAAATCGACATATACTATGCGATCACTTAAACATCGAACAGAACTAGTCGGCTCGAGTGTTAACTGGCCGACAAAAATAATGCCTGCGCTTTCTCCGCGATATATTTATATTTTAGATCTAAAATATTCATATTTGCCGGCAGCATCGCCCGTCTTTCCGACCGCCTTCTCTAACTTTCCACACGCGCGGTCTTCTCCCGTCGTTGTTTCACGCAGACCGAAGAACGCTCCGGAATAAATTATACGGTACAGATAGTGAGTTAACGATGCGGCTTGCCGTTTACGATATCGATGAGTCTAATAAACTAAGCTCATCACTGTTGGTACCGAATATGACAATTCAACGATTCAAATCGACGCCGGGTAGTGCGACTCGTTTGGCCACAAAAAGCCAACGCCCAGCACGACTAAGATGTAGCTAGTCTAAAGTCCGTCAAATGTTGACCATCCTCTTTTGGTAACCGGTTTAAACAAAACTTTCACAACACCAGAGCCGATTCGACGCCTCACAAGTTTCGCCGGTGTTTTTATGCTAATACCCAATATTTACTTTCGATCTTTTTAACATAACATCGTATGGCTCTAAGTTTATCATAGAATTAGGACACTTGTTATATTACGAATGGAAGCTCTCAATTAAATCACTTTTCAGGTGTTCTGTCAATTTTTGGTGGAAAGGCATTATATTTTAAAAATAAAACACAATTTGTTTGTACTACTTCTTTGTTTATAATGACCAGGACCGGGATCGCCCATCATTAGCATTATCAACTGATGACCTTCAGTTAATAATGTTCGTTATGAGCGAAACCGATCTTCGTCATTATAAAAATGTGGAAACAAATTGTGTTTTATTTTTAAAATATTTCAATGAAATATTATAATATTATGATGCTTGGACAATAGAGCATTATTTAGTATCACCATTCGTTTTAACTCGTTGTTTAATAATTTAAGACATCGAGTGAGGGTGCTTGATGGAATTTCAATATCAAATTTGAATTGTTAATATTGTGTACATTTCCATGTATTTTTGTAACGACCCTGGTTTCGCCTTACGGCATCTTCAGGCATTCGAGCACACGGATGGAATTCGTCAGGTCTATTCGTGTGCTCGAATGCCTGAAGATGCCGAAAAGCGAAATCCGTGTCGTTAGTGACAAAATACATGGAAATGTACCAAATCTCAACAATTCAAATTCGTTGTTTAATTTTTAAATTCATATGCAAATGCCACTAAGTTTCAAAAGTTTCCGGCCTAAACATCTTAGAACAGTTCAGTTTTAAGCAGAATTAGCATTGACATGTGAACAGCTGTACGAGCTGATGTCCCGTGATCTCGTGGGGAGCAGTACCAAGCAGTTGAATAATTTCATTTTACGAAGCTTGGTTTTGAATTATTTACTTAAGTTAAAGAGTTAAACGCGACAGGTATAAAACTATGAAATAATAACGAAATCTTTGGACATGACTGTGTTTACTGAAAGGCAAATCGAATTGGCCACACACCCTCTGATGTACCATCGAATAAAAAAGGTTGCTGAACCCTGTCATTCAGGAATGTTGTTGCTTATCTTTAAAAAAGTAATAATTTATATACATACTAGGTGTGTAATATGTTTGCGCAGTCGTATCATTTTTATTTGACTTTCCGGATTGATAATTTTGAACAGTACCTGTTGGCAGTTTTTTTTGTTTCGCCTTATCATAGCCGGCCACTGAGAACCTTGTTATTTTATATTTTATATCATGCAATGTTAACTTCAATGCTACCATCATGTCGGATGTTGATTGGATATTATTATGAAGCAGTCATTCAATTGTAGGTGCTCTGATTAGAAATAAGCTAAAATTGATCCCAATAGATCGACAAATCGTTCTATTTACAAAATTATTATTATGGCACTCCTGTTAGAATGATTTTGTTTTGAGGCCTTGCGGTCTGGTGGCTCACCGCATATGTGCAGGAGGCGGCCTACTCGTACTAACCAACAAAATATATCATTAAATATTTGAGATGGATTCGAATAAAATTATCGATTTTATGAGAGTTTTTGAACATGCACATAGGCTAAATTCGATATTTGAAAAGGACACCGTTTTGAAATTTTTGGAGCTGTGTTCACCATGTTTTTATGTCTACATTCTACATATTAGGCGGGACCTAAACTTTTAAGAGCTCGAAAGCCGCGCCTGCCATTCTAAAGTGAATGCATTCTGGTAGCCGATTCGACAACGCAGACGGACTCGATCCGTTCTCTATTTATGTCCTCTCCCGTTTCCGTTTGCCGTACACTGTTTCCACTTTTTTCATATTTCGTTCCCATAACTACCTCAGCTTGCTGCCTCGCGATATGAAACGTCGTTTTTCGTTACACTTTTGTTTTTTCGTGTTCAGTTTTAGATTATTACGGTTACTATTGTCGCTTTCATCTGTGGTTTAATGCCCTGCCGTATCCGTCCGCGGCGACCGCTCTTTGTGGCTCATCTAACAAATGCGACTTTAACGTTTCGTTCGCTCTGACCGCGCTAGACATGCATACAATTATCAAAGACGCATTGCCATTCGTATTAGATTATATGTTTTTCCATTTTTCCATTTGTTAGATTTATATACATATTACGTAATGCGGTACGGCTCGAAGGCGCTTCGGGTATGCAAAACGTCAGTGACGCGCCCGGTTAAGATGATGCGGAAACAGGGTCACGGTCTTCGACAACGACGTCGGTATGCGAATGTCGAGGCGGCGGTGCGAAAAGACGTCGATCGCTTATCGGGAAATGCAAACCTGAGGCGGGTCGCCGGCCGCCGTGCGCCCGCACCGCTCCGCTCCGGCGGCCATCTCTGTTCGAGATAACAAATCGAATGCGTTCAAAAAGAAGAGATAGTAGTTATACGTTATTAATAATTTGTCTTCAATATTTATATCGATTTTTGGTACCTTATTTAACTTATAATTCGAATAAGTTAAGCAAACTGAAGGGATGTGATTTGTGCACATCTATATCATGAAACTTTAGTTTCCTAGGGACAGTTTCATTCCACTGAAGCTTTTATTGATATATTACATTGGTATATAATATTATATTCATATATCGACGTATCTTTCATGCCAGGTTACTTAAAGGTTATGATATCGTATAATTTCATCTCCCTCAGCTAATTTTTTACATTATTGTTTTAGAGTAATTTGTCCTTGTTGATATCGATAAAACATGCACTCTTTCATATATATTTAAATAATAATTTGCTACCGACTTAATATTTAGTAGCGAAGGTTTTGTCGTTTTCACATTTCTATGCGAAAAAGACCTGCGTGATACCGATTCATTTATTCACTAGGGTCAATCGAAAAGTTCTTAACCCAATTACATACGTTACGGATACCAATTTATGGGATACAAAAGGTATTGTTGTTTGATGAACTTGCTAAATCCCAAACGAGAAATAATGCGAAATTAAATTGATAACTTAGTTATTCCACTGGCTGTGTTATTAATGTAACACGTTTCGCTTCTTTGATAAGCATCTTCAGACTAATTATATCACAAGGTTATTTATTTCTAAGGGTAACAATGATTCTAATTCTTACATTAAAAATGAATTGTGGGCTTGTTTCCTTCTACTGGACAAGGGCAGGGGTTAGACACAAACAATGATAGTATAATTACCTTAACATTACTAATTTCAAATTAATTAACACTAGTAATTACAGTAAAACACAGCCTGTGGAATAATTAAGTTATCAATTGTGTATTAAAATTGTTTTTTTTCATAAAGTTACCGCCGAATCTATTGAAAAAAAAAGATAAATAATACCTTATCGACTTATTAAATATTCAAACTACTAATTTGTTTAAATTGACAAGATTTTCCAATGCGGTCAAGCTTTTTTGAAAGGCATGGAATTGAACTTCGATGGATGAAGTGTGTAAAAGGCCAGTGAGATTATATTGGAACATAAAAATACCTTCATTCATTATTAGGTCGAGAGGTTTTCAAACGGCCCTCGCAATATTTCAGTTGTAACCGAAACTTTGGTTGTTTGCTGTCGGTCGATATTGTATATTTGCGTATATAATTCCAGAATCCAATTCATCGTTAAAATCTACGTAATCTTTCCGACCTAAAGTAATATTAACTTCACAATTTTTATTTTTGAACGATCCGGCGATTGCATTGTAGTAATTTATTAGTAATACCAATATTATCTGTAACCAAGCCTGTCATGACTCTGATAGGACCCTGACTAGCGCGGGGCAGATTAACGTGAGGTTCGACATCTTCAGATACGTCGGTGCACACATCTCGGAAGACGGTGACACAAAGAAGGAGCTCGCAATCCGATTAGTAATAGCCGGAGCCACATTTAACTCGACCCCGTCTGGGACACGCAGCTGTACACGCTTAAAACCAAATGCTATTTGTTCGGCGATTGCATTCTACCTGTGCTGCTTTACGGTGGCGAATCATGAAACTTTGCAAAGACTCAGAAAAACTGTATACTGAGTTTCGAGAATAGATGTTTGCGTCGGATACTGGGGGTGAGGTGGTAAGGATTCGTGAGGAAATCAGAGATTAGGGAGCGGACCGGGCATATATCAGCGATCACGGAGGAACATTGGAATTGACTAGGTCATGTGCTGCCGATGCCTCCGGAGAGCCCTGATCCTGCTTGCCTCTTCTTCCGGCCGGTGGGATCCCGGCGTCAGCCCGGAAGCAGCGTGATTGGCGGGTGACAGGGAATCATGAAGGCGAATATGGTCGAAGAATAAGTGGGTTACTTAGTAAATTTCACTAAATGTATTGTAGCTAAGTTACAGCGATTTCATTGTAATCGTTTTAGATGATGCTTACTTCAATTTACGCACCAAAAACGTATCAAAGAAGGCTGAGGTAATTTTTGTTACACTATTCAAGATTTCTCGAGTAAGAATTATTTTTGTCAAACTTGGATTATTGAGATTTTGTACACTTCCATGTATTTTGTCACTAACGACCCGGGTTTCGCCTTTCGGCATCTTTAGGCATTCGCGCACACGAATGGACTCGAACTGACAGACAGTAAACAGTGTCTAACGTTTATATAGAAGATACAAAAACTTTTTACAAAATACATGGAAGTGTACAAAATCTCAATAATCCAAGTTTGATATTGAAGTTCCATCAAGCACCCTCAGTCGATGTCTTAAATTATTTTTGTCTTTTGTTTCTTGTATCGAATATGTTTACCATTAAATATTAGTACTTTCTCAATTTTCCAACAATACTGGTTTACCGGCGCGCGGATCCTGCCAAAGTCCCCTATAATTACAAGCTATGCTGTACGAACCGTCAGCAGGTATTTTTGCGGACGAGTGGTCCGTTACATTTACTGCGGAGTCATGAAATCGATATTTCGGACTAATTACTATGAGTTCAAGCATATTTTAATAATGTGAAATAGTTAGTAATTAAACGTAGTATCGTTAATGTTAACAGAAATAAAGATAATTTCGATAGATTCGGCGGTAACTTTGGTGTTTTAATATAAAATTTAAATTGATTAACTAGTTATTCCAATGGCTGTGTTACTAAATGTAACGCGATTCGCTTCTTTAAGAAACATCTTAAAACTTACTATATTGCAAAGTTATTTATTTCAAAGATATGCAATGATTCTTGTTCTTAAATTAAAAAAAAGGTTTGTTTCCTCCTACTGGACGTACATTTTATTGGTATAGACTGGGACTCCTATGACTATTCGTAAATTGCAATTTCTTATAGCACCGCTTGTAACTTAAGGTTACTTTGGTCCTGCTCATCCCACTGCTCTTCGGGCTAAAATGCCCTAACTGACAGTATCGGTGATAAATTGTACACTTCGGCTCCATATTTACTTATATGCTTGGCTTTTCGTTGAATAGATAGTGCGCATACTTTTATGGGTCCTGCTCGTTTTTAGCCTACATAGTCACAAAGCTCGGCCTTATAGCTGTTTCCTCGACGACTTTGCAGAAGAGAGAATAATATTCTGCCCTTTTCTCTGTTTGCACAAGTTCGGAGACTCAGCAAAGCGGCATTCTCATGAAAATGCATTATGCTTATTATCAAAGAAATTAACATCGGCCGCTGCAAAACACCTTTTCTAATTATTGTTTTATTTTATTTTCAGAGCAAACAGAGGGCTTCCGTGAAATGGCTTCTATCGAAAGCGTTCAACAATAGGGTTCCCGAAAATCTTCGGGAACCCTTTTACAGGGACAATGAGGTAAATATTATTTATTTAGAACATATGTTTTTGACTGAATCAGTATATATCATATGAAAATCATGTAAGAAAGGAATGAACCAAGAATTTTATTTGCCTCGTCGAATTAACCTCCGTTCAACTACCTTCGGACTCTGCGATCTTACCTCATGCATGGATCTTCTTTGCTGCGGTATCAGTCCGCACTCTCAAATTTAATCAGAACCGGTCCAAGTGCGATCTCGTTGTCGACGCACACGATACGCAGAACTTTTACTTTTTGATCCGCCGCTCAAACGGTTGACCTCTGTGGCATTTCCGATGAATTCTCCGTTCCTGTCGGCAACCAAACACGTAGCCGGTTTACTAAAAAAACTCCCGATATCTTCAACTCGTCTCTGTCACCTGCTCGCTGTATTTTCTGACTTTCGGAGTTCGTCACAAATTGAACCAACAATATTTTAAAGTATTCTAAGGGTACTCAAGTTTCACCGCTATCACGTCCGCTTTTTAAGTATTCGTTTCCAGATGATGTGATCAGCACCCTGCAGTTTAGAATCAAATCAGTAATTTGGCCATCATTTGAGAGAGCCAGGTCCAGGGTAGGCAGTAGGATCTAAATGCAAACGCCACTTCGATCCGGTTAATCTCTTTTTATTAAGATGAAGTGATTTAATAAAATTACATCATTGATATTACACATTTACAATTAAGAAATATTAGTTATTTAAACAAACGCATGAATTTACATTTAACTTTAAACACAATTATTATGTAAACAATTGAAACAAACAAATGCGTTGACATTTACCTTTAAAAAAACAATTATTACATAAACACTTAAAACAAACAAATAAGTTTACATTCAACTTTAAACACAAGTATTTACAGTTACAAAATAAGAACGCAGTTATCATAACAACAATTAAAATGACAACGATCAGGACCGGTTCCGCTCATCACGAGCACTATCAACTGATCAGTTGATAATGTGCGTGATGAGCGAAACCGGTCCTGATCGTTATAAAAATGTGGAAGTAGAACAAATGAATTGTGTTTTATTTTTTAAAGTAAGATGTCTTTCCACCAAGAATTGACAGTTAACACCTTTAAAGTGATGAGATGACAACGTCGCAAGTTAAAACACCTGATATGTAACAAAAATTAAAATGATAAGTCCCGTTGGCAAACAACATTAAGAGATCGCCCCATCTAAAAGGGCCAAAAAAGTAGGAATGTTTACGAGGTGGCGGCCGAAGGAATAATGAACGAAACAATTTTAAAATCCGAACATATAGCAATTTTTATGACGGCTATCTATCATTTATTTCAAACGTTATTGCTTTGTCGGTAAAAGACCTTTTCGCCCGAAGCGGTTGAAATATCTTTAACAGTCAATCAAAAATGTTGCTATTGTTACTACGCAAATTCACACAAATGAAATGGTGTTTGTTTGCCAATCGGTACAAAAATGAATTGCCACAGTTAAAGGCGACTTAAGGTATAGTTTTGGGGACGTTGCAAAATTGGGGTTTGTCACATTCAACAGGTCAGGTGGAAAGAGCGAAACCATTATGTGTCATTATTTTCTGAGACAACGAAATTATCGGGATATTTTCGGAAACCTCCGCCTATTACGGCTACACAAATTACGTGGCCAACGTTCGGCGTTACTCGAAATGCTACACGATACCGACGTTTTAGTGTTAACATTCACATTGAATAAAATTACTGGCAGTGAAAACTCACCAGGCTATGTCTGAGAGACACGAAAAGTAACACATGCAATCTACTTACTCGTTTAAAGCTCAGTTGCTCCGGTGGGCTCCAGTGCTTTCGGAGTACCACAATCTCATTAATAATTAAAACAATTAACATTAATTCTGTATGCCGAAAGAAAAGGGCATGAGAGACCCAAAACAAGATTTGAATTTGTATGAAATTTGATGAAAAATGTTATTATATAATTTAAGACATCGACTGAGGGTGCTTGATGGAATTTCAATATCAAATTTGGATTATTGAGATTTTGTACACTTCCATGTATTTTGTCACTAACGACCCGGGTTTCGCCTTTCGGCATCTTCAGGCATTCGAGCACACGGATGGACTCGAACTGAGTTCGAACTCAGTATTTATAACACGGCTTCGCCCGAAATAGATGCCGTTTATATTTTCTAATTTAGACATCTAATTTAGGCGTCGGCGTCCGTGGCGCAGTTGGTAGCGTCGCTGGCTACGGTTACGGATGTCTCGGGTTCAATTCCCGGTGCGGACGGTTTTCATAGATCGATGTTTCAATCGATTTATGGATTTCTGTTCGTAGTCTGAGTCCTCCCTCCCACCAATCCCATCCTCACGGGGCGTAACGAGAGCGATTAGCTAACCACTAGTCCTGTCATAGCCCTATCCTTCTATCCTTACTCTCTTCGAAAAAGAAAAGAGAGGTTGAGCAACTGAGTGACAAGCAGTTCTCGTAGAAAAAAATCTGTCAAGATACCTCCATTAGGAGACCAACACAAAAAATACTAATATGCTCCACATTGGGAGCGGACATGGAAAAAAAATAAAAATTTAGACATTGGCATTATTTTGGAGCTAACTAATGTTTAAATTTGTTAGTTGAAAATATCACTATGGGCCATACCTTGTGTAACACCCACAAAATATAGTCCATGAGTTAATAATAATGTTAAAAATTTAAAATAGCATGAAAATACAAATTTTACTTCGCTACTGTAAACCGTTTGTGACAGATTGACAATCAGATTGATACATGGGATTTTCTGCTATGTATTATAAAGATGGTATTTATTAACTGGATTCTCCCGGGATAGATACAAACTCATTCTTTATTCATTATAATTAGTTGTACCTATTTATCCGGTTATTGAAAAACTTGGCTATATACAATATTTTGACTTTATTGTTGATCATCGACGATGATGAACAATGTTGAGGAATCCATCGCCCTTGACATACGGCTGTTCATACGAGAAACACTCGTCAGTCAAACCCAAGCCTGTGACGTTGAGTGATGGCCTTTGCGCATTATTGATTGTGATTGCAAATCCAAGTCAAGCAGGAAACATTTTGGCATTGCACTTCCTTTTTTGATGTTGCAAACAGGCACTTCGTTATGTATTAATTCAATGGGGATTTGCAACATTTAATGTGCGGTTCGTCCACCAGTCACCGGCGTTGCAGCAATACCTGAAGTTTCTACAGTGAGTGCAATATCGTTTTCTCCTCTTATTCTACCAAGCGACACATTGATGAGGAAGATTTTTCCTGTTCTTCCCGATGCATCGATAAAAATAGCCCACCTTCACTCTTGTTATGCCGCCGTAGAACTTCTTGATAGATGGCTTGTTGATCTGCATTTAACAATGACTCCTGCTGCGCCACAAAATTAAACATTGAATCAGAGTCATAATGCCAATTCTCGCAACATTTCTCTAACTTCCAGAATGGATTATTTTCTTTAAATCATGGATAATTCTCTTCTCAATCTTTACGATTCACATGAAAAATTGTTATTTGTGACATCTATCAACAGTCGCTAAGCAACGTGGCGCTATATTGATGACAACGCACCATGAGTACTTTACTGCACTAAATCAAAGTGTTGTCGTTTTGAGATACAAATTTAAATACAAATTAAATATTAAAAATTAAAAATTAATAATCAATACAAATTAAAAATTATGAATTAAAATTACAAATTGATTTTTAAATCGGTTGCTAGGTATAAAAATAATACACAATACATAATTTGGTACATGATCATATTATATCTTAATACTATAGTATAGGAATCAAATATTTTTTTAATATTTTGAAAATATTTAAGGAAGTAACTCAATTACAACGCATTTCACATTCTATTTGAGTTATTACGTTCAAGCAATAAATAAACAAAACTGAATAAAACTGCATTATTAACTAAAAATGATGATTATTGACATAATACACTATCGTACTCATGGTGCGATAATCACGGAATATTTGTTATGGAGCGGTTGCAAGGCAATCTTCCTCGGCGTTTGCTGTTTTTATTATTAAACGTCAAAAATAACGCGTTTTTAGTTAAAAACTAAATATTGAGAGTTGAAAATAGCACAGTTGAACTGACAGCCAGAATGACGTGTGAAAATTTCACGTCGCTAGTGTGCGCCGTTTGGGAGGAGTTGTGACCGACAGACATACAAACATATATATTCCTACATGTATTTTGCGCTATATAGTAGAGATATAGCATATTAGTATTTTTTGTGTTGGTTACGTCCTTTTTCTTTCCACAGTCGATATGTTAATGCTGTCAGCTGTGTCACGACGCCGCACAGTGTAACCAGTCTATACAAGCCTATCTCATAAACGGTAAAATCGTTTTATTTTATTAACATTTTCTATTATATGCATAATATATCCATAATAGAAATTACGGATATATTGAGAAAAAAATTACAAAAAATATTTATTTATATTTTGTGTATTTACATTGACTTATTTCATTAGTGTATTCTTGGAAATAATTAAATAATATATCAATCGCATATTAAATTTCCTTCTGATGAACTCATTTAATTTGAAATTTATTACCATGGATTAAATTAAAAAAGTTTTTTTTCATGGTTTTAAACTGAAATTGTTCAAAAGTTCGGTCCGGTACTTGCCTCTCTAGATCGATATTTTACAATAATCATTGTACATTATGATTGTCGATATGTTTGTTATATATTCACAAATAAAAGTCTACAGATTTGTTGAAAAACGTGTCGCATGTTTACATGTTTATTTAAAAAACACACATCGACTGCTCTGTAAACTGGCTATGCAAAATTATTAAATCAATAAGAAGATTGTCGATTTTTCTTTTTAAGTAGTTGACCTGAAAGCGAGTGTATAGGACCATACTGCGCCGATGGGGTTGGGTCATCCCGCTGGCTCGATGGCTCACCGGCGAAACATTCACATTTGCATGTACATATTATTGTCGGTCTAGCTTTATAATATTCACTCAAACCATTCAGCGAAAACGTTAATAAAAGAAAAACCGCTTTTGCTGCCCAAAAAATAATGTTTAAATGGCAAACAATGCATCTAGCGAAAACCTATTATATTTAAATATAATATAAGAATGCACTTACATTAGAGGTCTGCACGGGTAAAAATATTATAAGATTACCCGGTCCGAGCCCGACATTTTCAGGCACTTTCCGACCCGGGTCCGAGTCTCAATATCGCACTTATCCAAACCCGACCCGAAGGCCAGATTTATTTTTCTCATTCCGAAAAAAAGCCCGATTTTTCCAAATATTGCCTTATGGATGGCTCATGATCCGAACATGGTACGAAATATTTTTCGGTTCTTCCGTGTATATCCCCGGACACCGTAACACGAAACGAAACGCTGTGTTTCAGTCATCCATAATATGCCATATAACACGTCACATAACTCAAAAAATATAGCTGCAATCGTACATGCATGTATAGTTATGTTTGCTCCCGCCCTCCGTTTCCGTGCCCCGCTCCAACGCTACCAACGTTCGTCAATAATCGCGATTTTGTCTCTCCATAAACATCCAAAATTCGGCAATATCTTCTAATATGACAGTAAATGCATCCCGACTGCCCAACCTCGTCCTCCACATAATTTATTGTGCGATTGTAACAATCGTAGTGCAGTTTACGTACCGCGCACCTTTTTTAAAGTTTTTCATGATTACGACTATATAAATATCGCTCATCTGAAGGTTTGAACTGGACATTCTAGTAAGCATGAATAGGTAATATTTTTAAACAAACGTACATTTATGCGAAAATGATGGTCCAAGCGCTTGCCGTTATTTCTCTTTCTCGCTCAAGCACTTGTAAAGTTAATGGTCCTAGTGACTACAACCCACTTGCGTATACGCAAGTTAGGTAGTGTGAAAGCGATAGAGATAAATCCACCGTACGCCGATGGTAGGTATAAATGTTTTGTTTATATTTTTTAATCGGTCGAGTAACGCCCCACGTGGATGGTGAGGTGCAGCGATGACCGTTCGGTCATTCCGTGTCTTTCACCCGGGGATATACACGGAAGAACCTATTTTTCTGAAAATGAAATTCCTTATGCGGGTCTGGGCCCATTCCGAAACTGAATTGTCTATACTCGCCCGAACCCGGCCCACGAGCCAAACCCGGGCCCGTGCAGCCCTCGTACTCAAACTATCAGAATTTATCGCCAATTTTATAAAAGCATTATTCGAGATAGTAGAAAATGTCGGCTACTCGACGTGAGGGTGGTGGAGGAGCGTTAACACACTTCGACAGCCCCGAGTCCGGCGTGGTGACAAAGGGTAATTCACAGGTTCCTTCGTCTTCCATTAAAACCCGGTCGTATTCAGTATACTTTCTATTTATTTGCAGTTAGTTTATACTTATAAATTCCTCGAAGACAGTTACACAAACACATTTAAAATACACAATTTCAATTTAACAACACAGGAAGTGGTTTTATGACAGGGCCATCCTTTTGACCCACCGCGGGGCTGTGTCGGCGACTAACCGCCAAACCCCTAGGCCGAGGGATAAGTGACTTTTTTTCTAAGCATCGCTCGCTTTTTGTTTACTTCTAACGGTAAACAAATAACGGTAAACAAACAAATATGACAAATTATTTTTGAATGCCTTAGGAGAGATATTACATATTAAATTTGCATAAATAAAAAGAGTGCAGACGGGTTTTGAAGACCCCTGTCCGCCCCATAAGTACGGGGCGGTGTCGTATTATATAAGAACTATTTTGCGAGTATGGTTTTCTGTCGACCACGTGTCTGGTTCTGTGCAATACGTACTTCCATTTCCATTTCAATTCATCATAATATATATATTATATTTTTCTTTCGGTGAAAAGGGTTGGGATCTGTAGAACCAGTTGAACTAATTATTGGGATGCGATCTTGTAAGTTAAAGCGCAGGACTATAACCATGCATAATAATATACGCTCATTTTAGTAAACCGCGGAACGAGTTACCTACAATTAATAATTTTGCGTACTATAATAGTAAGAATATTGCCGTTGACTGACATCGTCCAGCGACTGACCTGTAATCGCAAAGAAAATATCGATTCGCATTCAGGTTAACGCTCTCGTCGAAAACTTGGTGATTATCAAAATACATCCTCTCTCATTCCGCCGTATATTAGACTTATATTAATTGAATTTGCGGCTCACACATACTTGATGGGTTATAAATTAATTGTACTTTATGTTAGATAGTATTAACTTAGTACATTCAAACTTTGATTTTAATAGTTTCCACTTAGTCACGGATCCTTTTAACAAAGTGAGTTAAGTAGTAATAAGTTATGTTAGGGTAGGTCTGGTTTGGTTTGTGTGATGTATTCTAATGCGTGGAGCAAAGACAATATAGGCGGCCTAATATAGGGTAGAAGAATAAGTGACATTTCATTACAGCTTCGTGCATCTTTCAATTTCAAAGTGTGTGTATTTATATTGAGTGAAAACTATTTTATCTATGTGAAAATATTTTTCGTAAGTGTAATATATTTCTTCAATGTTAAAATATATTTTATTCTACGGGTTCACTTTATTTTTTGTGAAAGAATTTGTTTTTTGTGGAATGTATTTTTTATAAGTGAAAACTATTTTTATGAAAGTGAATATGATCTAAACGAAAATGCATTTGATTGTAAGTTATACTTTATTAGGAGACAGATCTCTCGCATGGTTGTGCGTACCTGGTAAAATTTTTGATATGTAAATCTCAGAGTAAAATTACGTGTAAACGATTGAAGCTTCCGGCTCGATCCACTGCATGGTGAACTTTAAAATATTGTATGAATTGAACAGTTTCCAATAAAACCTCGGTGAAATTATTATTATGGCAATATGATGAAACATTTACAGGGCATTCTAAGTGTTTGGCTTGGATCAGTTTAGCTTAGCGATTAAGTACTCATCTGTACAGTTTTTGTCAATTTAGATTGTGTAGGATAAAAATATGTGTTTTCATTAAAATGTCGTACATATCCATAGTATTAAATCATATTCACCGCTTTCGGTGGGTACGCCACTGTGCTCTGAACTAATATCGAAGGTGATTGTCCTATTTTTGAGATATCTATCGATATCTGCATTGATTGAAGTACACCGTTTTGGCTATGAGCGGGTTTTAGTCATATTACATTTAAAATATTACCTACCGCCAAAACAGGGTGGGGTTTATACAGTGAATTTTTGCTTGTAGCAAAAATAGCTGCGCACCTACGAATCCGAGCTGCAAACATTCAATATCATAATAGGTTTGACTTGGAGTTTTTTTGAAGTTGAAATTATTTACTTTCTGGAATATTTCTATCAAATTTCAAATCTGTCAGTTGATTTTGTATATTATTAGCTCGTGCCATCATTTTCGCACTCACCGCACTCGCGGTCGTTTCATTTTAAAATCGCGTCACACTATGTATTACCGTCGTCATTCGTCACATAAACTACTCGTGTTCGTATACAAATCGTAGCGTCGGCTCGGTATTATAGGTGTGGTGCAAATGCTTGTCTCGTATGAAACAGCCCGCGTATGCGTATACAGTATTCACTTCAAACCTACTGTTACGGCCATCAATATCTTGCTATGGTTATCAAATAAAAAAATGTGTTAGGGTGCTTGTTTCTAAAGTCAGCCTTCGCCAGTAGTCGGCCTTTTGAGCTTAAAACTTAAATTATAGTGGATATATTTAAAATAACAGATTTTTAAAATTCGTGTAGGTAATCTTGCCACTTGCCAAAAATTATATCGGCATTATACTGACCTGTATGGTGCAATACGCAAATAAAAAAAAGCACATTTTTACTTCGCAAGTTTCGACAAATTCATGCTGTATGGAGTTCGCTAACAAAAAAATAGTCGCTGTGGTCAACTTAATAATGCATGTTTGATCTACCATTTCTTGAATTCTGCATGTTAAGTGCTTTTGTTTTACATAATATAGTATTTTACAGGGGTATTGACATAAAAATATGGAATAACCTCAATATTTAATTAGATAGACGGCCAACCACTGGCGTAATGAAATCCACTAAGTGTCCTGTATCCTACACATCCCCCCCCCCCGTGGCTGAACATTATTAAATTATCTGATCGACAGTATGTAATATTTTCGCTCTCATGCGTTCTATCAGAACCGAATTCGTCAACCGATCCATTTACGCACCTTTAACAGATTCTTTTTAACATATACAGTTTCGTAATATCGTTTGCAAGAAATAGAAAGGTATTCGACTATTTTTATTTTCGAATAAGCAGGGATAAATCTTCAGTTGGATGCAGAACTATGTTAACTAGCTTTTTTTCGAAAAATGGTCTTTTTGGCCTATTTTTAAGATTATGTGATAATTTATGTGTCAAAAGCGTTTCATTATAATTTTAATGTTTCGATTGATTTTCACTATTGAAACGAAGTATTTCTGATAGGGAGATATAGAAAAGTTATGTCTTGAAATAGCTCTCCGGCATAATATACGAATAAAGTCAGCTAACCTAATTCTGCTGACGAAAAAGTTTTTTTCATAGATTTTATCCTCTAAACAATTTTTAAAGACTTTTGTTTTATCAGTTGGAAATTCAACGGCGAATGCTTCCCGTTAAAATCTTTAATCCATTTTATGAGGCAAGTTTCTATTTTTAAACGCTTTTTGTTTTTTTACACGGGGAACTCGAATTATAGATTCAAACGACCCAAAGGATACTCGGTCCCTTGTTGATTTTTCATTTTTAATTGCTCGATTGTTAGCCTCATTTAAATTACATTACTTCGAAATTCCTAAGACTTTCTCGCCGAGTTCAAATTGATCCAGAATTTTTGACGTTCCTCTAAGGAAATTACTTTCCTTGTAAATGTTCGCTTATTTCCGTTGGTAATCGTGGTTTTAAATAAATATTAAATAATGATGCCTGACAAAGAAATAAGTTTTGATAAAGTGTTAGCACATTGTATAGATATTACGAAAATTTGTCAGTTAAAAAAAACTTTTGAAACTATGTAGATAAATTAATTGTCGATGGAGCCCTGTTTCAAAGCATGCGAAGTGACACAAAAGTATATATGTAGAGGGGAACCGATAACTTCTTATTGTTTCGCTCTTTTGCTCACATCAAAGCAGAACGAGAGAGAAAGAGAAAAATTCATGATATCCGTTACCTCGATATTACTGGTGATGGCCGAACACTGGCGACGAAAGGGGCTGAACACTAGACTTAGGGGGCCGAGCACTGGGAGAAATGACATTTTTTTTGTAAACTTCCATTATTTTATGCTTGGTACAATATTAACTATTTTATTTTAGGTTGGTTACATTGCTTAATCCCTGTTTAATGGAATAGCGGTGAAAAAATATGTATTTATCATTCATTGACTGAAAATCCCGTTTGAAAGTACACCTGTCGCTGAACTGGCTGAGCACTGGCGAAACGACCCTACATCATAGTAGTTTATTATAATACTACTGATTTTATAAAAGGAAACCCACTGTCTTAAAGGTGTTTGATTAACGATTTTTTCCGTATTGTGTTTTTATGTAGGTGAAGAATTGATATAAAAAAAACTTAAACTGGGGTGTCTGGGATAATTCTATTATATGGTCGCATGAAATCGCCGCGTTATTTTTGCTGACGGCCAGGTAGGCGTATAGAGACGAGGCTTTATGACTTCATTTTTCGATTTTGAAAACACGACCATTTAACCCTGGAGTCGAAGCGGTGATAAAGATATAATTGGTCTTTTAAGCCGGTGTTTGTTTTTTCATCAGTAATAAAATGGACGCTGCGCTCCATAAAAATTGAAAATGATTTGTCAGCGCTACTTAGTGCACTACGCCTTAGTGACGTTGAAATCGCCACGCGCCCAGCGAACACTGACATCACCCTGCGGAGCTTTCATCGCCCGTGTAGGGCGGGCCTCAGTTCGTTTGTTACATCTAATGTGGCGCGGATTTTTCCCTCGAAGCACTACATAACAGTTACATAATCGGTCATACACCCTTTAAGCTTACTTTTTATTCCTGCGAAAAAAAACCGAACATGTCTCATGAAGGGTTTTGCGGAGTGCGAGATTTATAGTGAACTATCTTTCAACCGATGAAATTTCCAGGTATATTTTTATGCTTACTATGTTTATTTTTTTTAAAATATAATATAAACGTAAATCGTTTATTGCAACTCATTAGATCATTCTGAATGCTCGCAAAAATTACCCGCCTCTAAATATATAATACATACTCACAACATTCGCTCTCTTCATGCAGCAGCATGAGAAACCTATTATAATAACGAACTTTCTTTAAAGCAAATAGTGTAAACTGGAAGTATATATTTTATTTGTCAAAAATATATTTAACCTTTTCCACTCTCTTCACTTCCTTCACTCCCTTCACTTTTTCTTTCTAATTCGAAAGACGACGGTCCCAGTATCGTCTTAGAGATGTGATCTTGGGATTGCAGACGGATTATAGAATGCGGGATAAATCAGTAATTCCACAATATAGTCATTTTAAAAACAGTTGTTGTCTTTTAAAAATTCAATAATGGCTATGAAAAATTAGTAGGTGCACGAGTTTCGCCTTTCGGCATCTTCAGGCATTCAGTTCACGGATGAACTCGAACTGACAGCTAGTTAACAGTTTGTATCGTTTATAATAGGATAAACTATCAAAGTATTTAGTTCTACAAAATTTTCTACGAAGTTTTCGAAATTATTGGTTGACCAATTAGTAGGAGATTTTTGGCAAAGTGGATCTCAAAGGTGCACTTCAACTGTTCCTACAGAATACCGACTTGCGGATAAGTTAGATGTCCTGCTTTCCGGGACTAAGAAAGACTATGCAGTATGTTCAAATAGAAAAATCCCAGGTGGTAGATCATAAACACGACTATTTTGCGAGTCCCTCATCTATAGGCCAGGATTACATATAGGAGATTGCTATTTGAAATACCGCATAATGAAGAATTATAAATAATATTAAAATAAGTGCAGTATATTCATTATAAATCTATTTTACGGAAATAATAACAAAACAATTTTTTTTTGTTAACATGTTTTCACCAATTGATTTTTTGTATTGAAAATATGTTTTTCATCGAAAAACATCTCGAGTAAGCGGTAGGCACATACAAAAAAGGCTCAAGTGGTAAAGGTTTTTAAAAGGTAATTGAGAAAGATCATAACATAGAAATACCTACTGACTTTAAGTGCTGGCTTATTATTATGGCAAATATCAGACTACACATTATTGTAAGAATTAATTATTATCTTAGGGACTATACTATACTGGAAGTGTACACAATTTCAAATTTGATTCCGTCAATCACTATCATTCGATATCTTAAATTATATAATATACTATGTAGCTGTGTACCAATCTAACATCTACTGTTTTGAGGAGGAATGGTTCCAACGCAATTGTAATGTGGGAAATGCTTCCAGATTTATTAGTGCACTAAATCAGTGGTCCGCAACCGATGGTCCGCGGAGTGTTGCAGTAACGTCTTCGGGGCGAAGAATCCATTAACTTATTACAAACACGCAGCAGCAGATATCACTCTAATTAATTTGTTAAAATTAGACAAGTGAAATTACCGTTTCATAATAGAAAACATAAAATTTTATGATCATTATTCTTAATATATTTGTACTTTCCTTAAAATAAAATCATGGTTCGCGAGATTCAAAACGGTGTGCTTAGCGGTCCGTGAAGTCCAAAAGGTTGGCAACCGCTGCCATAGAGTGGTATGTTTCGAGAAATAAATTTTCAAGTCCCAAATATCGAGACTTTTCTGTGCTGTCAATGTAAAATTTATATGGTAAAAAAATGAAGCAATTATATCTATTTACTGTTTTTGGGTTTGAAAGTAACTGCTTTGATACCACGTCCGTTTCCAATGTGAAGCAAATGGCCTCCTTATGGAGGTATCTCAGCAGACGTTTTTTTCTACGAGAACTGCTTGTTATTCAGTTGCTCAACCTCTCTTTTTCGAGGAGAGTAGCGATAGAAGGATAAGGCTTGAACAGGACTAGTGGTTAGCTAATCGCTCTTGCTACGCCCCGTCTTTAGAAGCGAATGGGTGGGAGGAAATTTTAGACATCACAAACATTCGTACCTACAAAGAGAAATTCACAAATCGATTAAAAAATAATTTACGAAACTGTTCCATACCGGGACTTGAGCACGGCATCGGTCATGCGCCATACTCTTAATGACCATGTTAAAATGCGAATTTCTGGAGAAACAATATGATCAGGTTTTAATTGTGTTTGTTAGTCAAATCAAAATCTGTGAATGCGGAAGTTCGCGTTTTTGCCATTCGATGGAGTATAACCAATACTTAAAATCACCAAAAACTTGACCTTTTATCAGTATGTTTATGAATTGTATAAGCTTTTGCTGGAATGGAAGATCCTTGTTATCACATCACGTCGATCAGTTTTTGATTGGTCATTGGCCAAATTTTCCTCCATTTCTTTGCAATTCAAATTGAAAGTGTGCGGCTTGCCTTACACATTGCAAATGAAATTTGTTAATTCCATCAGATATATGACCAAGTTTATGTGCCATACATTCTTCACACTGATCTTTTTTGGGCCGAAATAAAGAAAGATTGTCGGTTTCCATTGTATTGTGAAACTACATCGGTCTTTCAAACTTCTTGCTTGTTTGGGTAACTTGGTATTCCATTTACCATTGTCCTTCTTCTTCCTTCCAAGATATTGCGTGCCATTTCTCTATTTGTTGTACTGAAATTTTGACGCAGACTTATCTACCTGGCATCGCTTTCGCCGTTTTATTATTCTGATTGGTGTATCACTAAATGAAAAATCAGAGTCATAATGTACCAAATATGATACCAATGGTACCAATACATTATCTTCATCACTAATCTAACTTTCATCAACAGTTTGATTATTAGTAATATCGTCAATAACTAGCGATGAATTTTCATTTAATTCTAAAGTACTTATGATACGTGTCACTTAGAATAGTAATGGTGTAACTCCAAAATTACGAAAAATGGGTTTATACCTCAAACACGTTCAAAAGATGTTATTCTATTAGTTTAATATACTCTTAATTTCTTTAAAAAACTGTTTTTGTTTTTATATTCCCATATTTAACGATATTTTTCAGAATAATAGTGAAGTACCTGCAATATCAGAATAAGAGTGAAGTGTCCGGACAGACTTCACTACTACACTAACGTTTGAGCTCTTCAGTTGATTGACAAACAGTTATTAATGGTTGTTATTTGATCCTAAGAACATTTTACAAAACCTTGATTTTCTCAAAACTTCAAAACTGGAGTTACACCATTACTATTCTAAGTGACACATATGTTGAATACTAGACTGAGGGTCTTGATTATCTTGAGAAATACAATAGTTATATTGTTCATGTTGATTAATGATTCGTGATGATTCTCAAGTAATAAAATATGTTGTTTCAGAAAACACGGAAAAATTTACCCTTTCATCAATAAATAAAACCGACGTGTCATTCGTCGCTGCAGCTTTATTATTTAAGACTATTTCCACAATATTTTTTCCTCGTGACATCTGCGACAAAATAAAAGATATTTGTTTAAGTGAATTTAAAAACTAATTAATATTATAATTTACGACATAGTTATGTACTAATAAATCAATTCTATTTAAAGTGTTAGTATCACTAATATTTTTTTGCAAGGGAGCCGACTTGCATTCATAGAGTATACACACAATGCCATTAAATGACGATATCATACTTCAATATAGTTTTAAGTAAATAGTAGAACTTACATTTTAATGTTCTTGAAAGCGTTGTATTCCACAAATAATACCTTTTCTTTAAGTTTTATACAGTTTATAGGATAGCTCCCACCAATCACACCGACAGCTCGAGTTGACTCTTTTTACTTGTATCGCAATACATAGATGGAGTTGGCTCTTTTTTGGGCGTCGTATTTCGTAGATTTTAATAACATTTTGTTAAGAGATTTCTTCGTAATACGTAGAGTAATAATACAGATAGCTATTGGAATGAAAAAGTCACTTTTACACAAAAGTGGAGTTGGCTCTTCTGTGTAATAAGCCGTCGATATATAATTTTTCTTTTCTAATGTATAATCTTGGAGAAGCTTGCTCGGACTTAATTTATCGTAAAAAGTTATTTACACGTAATGCTCAATATTGATTCTGATTTTTAATCCCTAAATAATTGAACAGTGAAAGTTCTTTGTGATTAAAATCATTTCAATATGTGTTACTATTAGAATCATTAACATATATAAATTATTTGTCTTATCAAACAGTTCCCGATCTCTGAATCAGTAGGTAATGTCTATTCCGAAGCCTCGTTCACCCACTCATTCCATCGGTCGAGTAGGTGTCGCGAACTACGAGCCAGTATTCGTCGTAAAAGGTGTACCTAAAAGATTCAAAATTCGACTGAAGCGTTTTACCTAGCACAGTATTTATTTTAGCAAGTCTGAGAAGTCTTCAATCTTTCTTGCGTTGTCCGAAAGTATCATAAAACATGCACGTTTCACAATTTCACTGTTGTATAGCATTGAGGTCTGCACGGGCCGAAATTTCATAAAATAACTTGGGTTGGGTTACGAATTTTGATGACACCAATAGGTGCTATTGTTTCCATCTTTTCAACGATATTTATAACAAACTAGTGAGTACCCGGCATGCATTGCAATGCCACGTAAAGAAATAAAGTGTTTCTGTTTTAATTCTGTTTATTAAAGTGCTTTTGGACACACAACATTTTTTGTTTTCCTGTCTGGTGCGAACACGAATAAATCAGAAGATTTTCCGAGATGTCGCTATTTATAAGAATTTGATTCTTTCTTTTAGATATATCTGGATTGTGAGATTGATTTTTATATATAATAAGACCTACTGTAAGTTAAAAATTAAAATATTGAAAGTCGGACTCGGGCCGGGCCGGGCCTATTTGTACTATGTCTATGTTCTTCGCGCAAGTGCAAGCAATAACTTGACAAAGTTTTATCGGAATTGGATGAACGGTATGGCGTTAACGCGGGTTAAACCCAAGCCCGTGCAGACCTCCATTGTATAGTGTATATTTCTGCGGTTCCGATATGGAGCAATATGCTAATTTCAAACAATATTAATATTTTTTTTTGTTTTTGGTGACAACTGAGGTCAGTTGATAATGTTTGCCACTAGTAAAACCCGTCCTGATCATTATAAAAAGTGTGTCAATCTTAGTCACAACAAATAGCCCGCACTATTTGTTTTAATTTTAATTACTGCGAGTGAATTATTTGTGTTGTTCTCAGGCACTTTTCCCTCTCTACTTACTAGCTTTTCTGTCGCATTACCGTTTCTCCCGAGTTGATATAATAGTAAAGAATGTGCACATATATTTTTGTAAAAATGTCGAACGTTTTTGTTTGCTAAATGTTCCATTTCGAGCATTGAATACACATATAGTTTTTAAAATGCGAATCGTGTGAAACTGGCAATCGCAGTGAAAGGACGAAAGTTCTGCCAACCGAGGAAGCTCTGCAACCCTGAATCGTCCTCCTATTCTATTTTTCCTCAACGGCTAGTGACCGAAAGATGTTACAGTCAATAAAAACTGAAAATGCTTTTTATGTATTGTAATTATTATTCATTCGGAAAGCATGTACAATGCTTCTTCGCGATTCCTTCTCTTTTTTAGTAACGTTCAGTTTTATTTTAATTCGAGACCATTTAGTCAGCATACATTCGATTTATTCATAATAATATCGTTAACGTGTCCGCTTGCCCGGTTTAAACAATTCTCACCGCGCCAACGGCTATCCAATTTGCAATTTATATGAATTCGATCGAGCAGGCGTCGGACCGAACACTTTAAATATCTAATTGAAGATTTACCGGCCGAATTATTATCTTTATTGTTCATAATTGGCGATTTGATGTTTCGGATGAGTGAATACACCACCTTTTCTATCAAACTATTGACGTACAGTCGGTACATTATACCGTGGCGGCGCGCACTCGCCGTGCGAATTTGATAATGCAGCCCTTCCCCGTGCGATTCCTAACTTATTTGAAAGTTGTCAAAAACCTGTTATATCCGTTTATTTCGGTTGTCTTAATTTCACTCGCGCACGAGAGGGCGATAAGGAAATCCCGCATCGATCCCGACGATATGTAAGAGCGGATATGACTTTGAGATTCCAGTGCACGCTTCTCCATCCAACACATCCAATTATTAGCAAACTTAGAAGTGGTATACACCAGGAGCTCCGCCGCGAACATCTTATAGACAGTGGCGGATTAAGCATATATGATTCCCCAGGCGCAATATTATATGGAGAGCCTGTTTTTCGGATAAAAAAAGTTTTACAAAATTTTTTCGAGATTTTCGCATCACGTATGTAAATTTAAAAAAATGTCTATAATCACTTTTAAGGTGTAAACTGTCAATTCTTGGTAGAAAGACATTATATTTAAAAAAATAAAACAATTCATTTGGATTATTGAGATTTTGTACACTTCCATGTATTTTGTCACTAACGACCCGGGTTTCGCCTTTCGGCATCTTCAGGCATTCGAGCACACGAATGGACTCGAACTGAGTTCCGATTGCGAAATTTGTAATTATCAACGGTCCCATACGAGCGCTGGGCGGTTAAAGGTTTATCCATATTTAGAGAAAATTCATAAACGCTATCTGGAAAAACAACTTTATTATTAAATTGCTAATAAATAAATATTCTAAAAATGAATTTTCCTGTATTATAAGGTGGTAAATGTCTTTCTTCTTAGGATTCATCTCATTTTTAATTGAGGGTTGAAATAGGTGAAATGTTAATAATTCATTACTTCAAAGTTATGTTTTCAAGTTCTTGCATGTTGACCCCGGTGAGTTTTCGATTGTTGAAAATATTTATAGTGAATAACAGTGAGGTCTGGTTTCACCTGTCGTTTATATATTTGCAGGAACAAGAGCATCTGAAGCCTCCCATAATCGGCGCCCTGGCAAACGCTGAACTCTATTGCCTGGCACTCTCGAACATGTACTCGGATCCTAACTACCACAACCTGAATCACTGGAACATCTTGCAGACGCTCGCCAGAAAAGGAATCCACGTGGCCGATCCGCCGGATTGCTCCCTCACTGAGACAGTTCTGATACAGACCAACCCCTTGAGAATGGTAAAAACCTTCCGCCCGGTTGAAAATAATTAATAATTTTTTTTTACAGTTGGGTATTGTTAAATTTTTCATTCTCGAATATGTTTTGCCATTCGGCCTCTTCAGTTAATCCGTGTTCTCGAAAGCCCCGAGGTTCCGTCAAGCGCTCGCAGTCTCAAGTATTCATTATCAATAATAATTATCGACATGTTTGATGTGGACGGCTTACCTCTACAGATATATCTATGTTATAAAGATTTGTTCCTGACGGCAATAACAATTATAATTGGAATATATGTAACTGTCTTTCTTTATCTGTCTGTAACACAGCACTCACATGCACGCATTCTTTCTGAATGCGTGTGAGCGAATGTGGACATGTGATATTGCCAGCTGGTGTATAATATTTGAGAAGACCCTGGATCGAAGAGAGGCGAGCGGCTGGTTATCCGGAGTCCTGGAAGGGCTGATCTCAGACAAACACCATTTCAAATCCGGTTCAAAACTTATTTAATTTCCATTCAAGATGCAGTGGTTTACATTACACAAATATATAAATCCTAACACATAAAATTGATTCTACATTTACATTTACTTAGCAACTGAATTTACTTTAAGTTATAATACAAATGGCACGACAAAAGATTTTAAATTAAGTCCAACGCAAATCAAAACACAAACAACTCGCATCGTTACCTCCGCCGCAACTCGCCCGGCTCGGCGGATCGTAATCGACTGTCTACAAATAATTAAAAAAACTCCCTGCAAAGTCGGAGCTACCCCTTTCCGTAAAAATGGACTCGTCCAGCGGACGTAGCCGGCGGCTATTGAACGCCTGGCAACAAGAAAGAGCCTATTCTGCGAAATATTGCTGTTGCCGCTGGGTGATTTCAGTTCTGGACATTAATGACACTTATACTTAACAAAAACCAGGGTGTGTCATATTACTGGTGAAAAAACATTGTCTCTCTGAAAATATTGTGAAGTTGTACAATATAGCATATTTGCAGTGTGGCCGTCATATGGACAGAAAGAAATATTTTGATGAACAATTCAGAGAGCTTGCTTCTTCATCTTCATTACCCCTGGGTTCTGACTCCCTGACGAATTCTTCCACCTATCGAGATTGGGCTCCTTTCAATTCAAACCTAGAACGTGTTCATTTTCACTAAATAATATGAAAAGTTGGTACACTTAATGTAACATGACTAACATAACATATTACTGCTGCCTACACTCATGCATTGCATTATGTATTTTTTACTAAATCAATGTTTTGTCCCGTGCCCTAGTCGGCTCACATGGCCGTGATGGAGTCACTGATGACGCTGTACGGACGAGAGGTGGGCACCGGAGAGCGAGTGTCAGCTGCCGTTCGGCGATGGGGAGGCCGACCGCCTCCGACGCTGCCCGATGCTGTGGACGCACACGAAGACAACCTGCTTCGCTGGGTTGGCGAGGCCTGTCGAGCGCTCGAGGCCCACTCTCAGGTACGTCTTATTTTATCGATAGCCTGATAAATGAGAAATGAATTTTTCCTTTTTTGGTAAAATTTTGTGTGTTTATTATTACATGGTACCTTCATGTGGAGATTTTCACCGAGTGTAATATTACTCAGGACAAAGAGCCAGCTCTGCCTGCTGTAGAGTGTCTGCGAGATCTGTGCGACGGAGCGGCCCTGGCGGCTCTCGTGAGTCTCTATTGCCCCGACGCGCTTCCTGCTTCGCAGATTCGAATCCCGCGGCTGTCTTCAGTTCACGACTCTGTTCACAATCTGGGTCTCGTGCACGCCTTCTGTCAGAGGCATCTTCCTTACGACGTCTTCCACATGACGCCCGAGGATATCACTTACATGAGAGGGTAAGTGTTCTGTTTAATCCATAATGATCCAAAACCGATCCGTCCTCGGCATCTGCCCGATCAAGCTATACTATTGAATGTTATCGATCGTTTCAAAAAAATATCGAGATAAGAGAATTTGATTTCCTAAACCTTAATTACTATTTTTCTTTCTTTTTTACTTTAAAACCATTTATGCAA
The DNA here is from genome assembly GCA_022494535.1 of Himalopsyche phryganea. Classification (NCBI taxonomy): domain Eukaryota; kingdom Metazoa; phylum Arthropoda; class Insecta; order Trichoptera; family Rhyacophilidae; genus Himalopsyche; species Himalopsyche phryganea. The sequence continues at coordinate 67,040 of JAGVSL010000149.1, read as the reverse complement.
AATTGTTGCCATGTGAATAAAAGTTTGACTTGATTGATACTACTCTTCGAGGCTTTTAAACTCTGGGACTAAAAGGGGCCGCTTGTTACTCAGTTGCTCGACATCTCTTTTTACGAAAAGATTAAAGTTAGAAGGATAGAGCTAAGGGAGGACTAGTGGTTAGAGCTAACCGCTCCAACTACACCCGTTTTTAGGATGGAAGGAAATTTTCGACATCACAGACATCCTTGCTTTTGAACACAAATCAACATTATGAAACCGTCTGTAATGGGATTTGAACCCGTGAGCATTCACCGAGGCCGACGACCACGCGGTTTTAACGCCTGGCAAAATCTATAGTAGTATTATTTATAACAATATTTATAAATTAATATGTCGAAAATATTTTATTTTGGATTTGCAGATCGATGCACCAAAATTTATTGGTCATGCTGGCGGACCTCTTCAATGTACTCGAGATACATCCGGCGAAGTGCGTACGGTTTTCCGGCTCTCAAAATGAAAACTCAGGTAAAATTGTCACATTGAACACTAACTTATATTTAATACTTGTCGATTACCTTCCCGAAGACATCTTTCGAGATTGCTGCCGCTTCAGAGCTGTTAACATGTATTGTTGCAACTCGGACAACAGTCCCCGGCCCAACGTCTGTGACACTCGACTGTTCCAAATAGATCCCGACGAGGAGGCCATCATGTATAATGCTTTTTCTTTTCTAAATAATCTGCTCTTCCTTTAATCCATTTTGAATTGCATGCTCTGATAATCCTAACAAGAACCGTTCTCTTACGAACGTCTTACGCCTTGGCACCGTCGCCTCCCCTCTCCCTCGGCGACGTTGCTAGGGCGTACATCTGTCCGAGCGACATTACTAACATCGGTTTGGGGTTTGCACATGCCGGGGATACGCGCAGGGTCCGCGAAGGGGAGCAATTCGCACGGCGTTCTTCACAAGAGAAGTCTGCCGCCCGCTCCCGCCGTGCCCATCCCCGATCTGCGCAGTGGACTGCGCACTCCTCCGCCCGGGTGTCATCAGCAGCACCAGCCCTTCACAGGTGACATCATCACTACGATCACGTCGTGGACGTGCACGTTTCGTTTCGTATCCATCCTCACCGGAACATTCGCTCCCATCAACATAATTTCACTCAATGAATATTTCCAGTATGGGTGGCATTTCACGAATATAAAAAATGAATATGCAATAATTTCATTCTAAGAAATCAATTATTAGTATTTTCAAATTTGTTCCTCAACTAGATTGTTAACCCTCACCTATTAAATAAGATTAAACCAATGAATAACAATGGCAGAAATTAACTTACTATACAATTTTTTAAAAGTTTATGTTGGCCTGATTCACATTGAAATCTCTGTAGATGAATGAGCAAGATGAGATTTCTCGTCAGCGTACTGCTATATATTTATAAAAATTGTTCTTTATTTTTATAAAATATAATGCCTTTTCACCAAGAATTGACAGTTTACACCGAGATCCGATGGATGCAGGCATTTGGAGATAACCATCATTGTGTATTTCGGCTGTGTGATGGCCAATAATCTATTTATTCAACGGGTGCATGCTTCTCGGAATCCCACATTTCTGGTTTTCCTCCATTTCGTATTATTGTACAAAAGTTTGCATGTTTTTCTTTCTGTCTAAGCGCTGTCTTGTGACAGTACAGCATAAATTTGATATTTGCCATGCACTCTTATACTGTGTTGTGTGTATCACTTCTTATAGAGCAGAAGTACAAATATTGTGTGAAAGTCATCATTTCTTCACTTGGTTATTCTTATATTGTCATCGTCACACCTGCCATATGACATTTATTCATTTTCTCACTTCAATTTGAATTTTATCCTTATCTCCCTCGCTTCACAGACGGTGTACTAGAAAAAACTAAAATGACTCGCAAGTAGGGCATCCCTCTTGTGAAGCGAAGGACTCGTGCTAATAATCATCATTAGTAACCCTTCCATTCTGGTGTCCCTCTTATCAATAAAACTTTTATTCTGTGGTCGATACCTGTAATTCTTATACATATTTATTTTTTTATTACGCAGGGGGGTGGCCCAGAAGTGAGTAATGTTTTTTTCAATTTTAACTTAATGCACTGCAAATTTCAGCGTATAATTCATTTTATTTTCATTTATCGAATCGTCTGTTATTCTTAACGGCTTATATTTTTAGAATACATATCAGTTAAGAAAGCCTGAATCACTGTGGAGCGTTTGCATATTTCGTTATTTGAATCCGATTTCAATATTCAAAACATCCCCCAGTTTATCACAGAATAAAGTGTCCATTGCAAATAGGGTTGTTAAATTTTAGTTTTACAAATGACGATTCACTTTTGGTTTGTATGGTCAATCTTACAATAAAACATATTGTGGAAAATCAGCGTATGAAGCTCTACTGACCATTTTAAATGGTTATTTGAACGAATGACATTTTTTTCCACTTTTGCAAAACATGTTTTTTATTTATTGAGTGGGAACTGGTACAATGAGTACTAGTGGGAACGTCCGTCATAGATGACGGTATTGAAATTGAAATACTGAATGTGTAAAGTAGCTGTTCTTTAGTTTCCATACTGACAGACTGATTGTTGTTTGTTTGCCTTGGCATTAGTATCACGTCGGAACTGTGTGTATTGTTTATATACACCACGGACGCTTAAAATTTCATATGTGATAATAATAAAACGTCTACGTCTGCGCCTGCGGACCGGTCTGGGTTATCATATACATATATGTATAAGATTGAAACTTTGTTGGAATTATTTACCTTCCCAGATGATTTTGGCATGTATACGCGAAAGATTTTTTGCAGAATAATCATTGAATGTGTTTTAAAAAATTGATAATGTTTATGTGTATTGTCAATGATGTGTTTTAGAATAAGTAGGCTGGGCCGAAATTACAATTAGAGGGTTGATGACCTGTAAAGTAATAAACGCCGAGATTGCAATCTTCTGAATGTAACACTATTTATTATAGATGAAATCTAACCTTAAACTAAGCATTGTAAAATACGTAAAATGAATTCATGAGATTGTCTAAACCAGTGTTCTGCAACCTTTTCCCACCCACGGCACACCTAAGCACTCACAAATATTTCACGGCACACTGCAAGCCAAAATATGTAAATTTAATAAACAAAACATACAATTTGAGTCGTATAGAATCAAAAGTAGAACTATCCCATATTTTAAGACATCGACTGAGGGTGCTTGATGGAACTTCAATATCAAATTTGGATTATTAAGATTTTGTACACTTCCATGTATTTTGTCACTAACGACCCGGGTTTCGCCTTTCGGCATCTTCAGGCATTCGAGCGCACGAACTTACCAAATGCAACTGCCTACTACTGAATTTTTTTCAACGAATAATTTAAGGTTGCATAAGTATATTACAATTATCACACATTCACAGCAAGATTTTTATAAACAAATAATTCTTTCACTAAAAATACATATTTATATTATCCTACAATAATGCTATTTAATATTTGGATGAATTACCGATTTCTATTTAAATCGGGGTGGATTTCAGAAATTCGATCCACACATGTCATCTTTTTTTGTGGCACGCACTGGTGCATCGGCTTCGAATGCATTTTGATGACTTACGAAGTCCCACTTTTTCGCTCACTCAATAGAAGGATAATCAAGTGTTAGAAGAAACCAAGTATATTTTTGGTATCGTCATAAGAAATAATATTTACATTACTAAAACAAACGACCAACTATAGTTTAAAGACTTCATTACGATAGCTGAGATATCGTATTTTTCACTCTCGCGCTAAAGGAAATCTAAATGCAAGAAGAAGACAGACATAATTTAGACCATCATAGACTCTTTACCAACACTAATTATCAAAACCAATAACACTACACACAAAATCTCGTAAAAAATACGCATTAATATATGTAGGTGATTCATATAATATGAAGTGTTGGTGCATAAAGGAAACGAAGTATTATTATTTTTTTGTGAATGTATGTGTAGCCGTGATTGTGACTGTCCTCAAGAGATTGGTATATAATAATATAAAAATGATTTGAAATAATCGAGTAGATATAGTTACCCACCTTTAAAGCGGATCCGACGGAAAAGGTAAAACTACTCTTCCCGCCGTTGAGCAGCAGTCGAGCTGGCGAGTATTATTACCCTTCCCGCTCAAGATGTGTTAGTATTGATATCTAGTGCGATCATGCACCACCCAACAGCTGTAATTACAAATAAAATTAGCAAGAAATGCAGGAATCCAAAAACATGGAAGGCAAACATCGATAAAGTTAGCAAGGCAGTGCATGTAAAATCCATTGGCGTACGTATAATATTTTGAAAAAAAAAACTTGTTACATAATTTAAATTAATAAAGATTTTTAAAAGATTTAGCACTCATTCTCTTTACTAAACAATTAAGGACTGGATCCAAGTCAGAGGAAACTGATACCTAATATTCCTAACTGGTAATGATTTATTTAATAAAGTGAATTTAAATTAAGAGAATTTAAAATATTACATTGACAAATTGTATAATTATTTTGCTAGATTGTTCTTTCTCACATTGTTATTAGACAAGATTAAATTCCAAGTGAACTCATTGTATTTTTATATTTTAATATTTACATATTACATTTTTGTAAAACATATCCGATTTTGATTTACTAAAAATCAATAAATTTCATGCACTACCATAATGACATATTTGCCTCCTTTTATTTTATATTGTAATTCCCAGAATATTCCATCAAATTGAAATAACTTAAAATGTCATGTATCTAAATGTACTAAAATCAAAATCAATATATTATTGTATGTTCGTGTGGTTGATGCACTGCACTGGTAAGATTTAAATACATCTTGATGTCATACACAATTGTTTGGGATTAAAAACAGAACTCTGCATGAACTTGGTAATAAAGACAGAACTGTACACTTGTACAGTATCAAATGTAGATCTTTTCATATTTCAAATGTCTATATTAAAGTAATTACAACTATCACAATGCTATTATGATTAAATACTGTATTGAATAACTGATATCTAATAGATGAAAAATATTTTATAGTATTTTAAACCTCAAAAAGAAAACGAAACGTTTTTCGTATTTATCTCGAAACTTCGAAAAACGGATAGTTCTACTTTTAATACTATACGACTCATTTATTAATTTGTTTTTATTTGATGGTATTTTGAAATAGTGGCTAATTTATTTTATAATAAAAGCCAATTAAACTCTTACCTTTTCAAAGTGATGGGACACATGGCACACACTTTTTTTTTTTGAAAATTACAAATTATAAAAAAACATTTGTTAAAGTTATAACCAAAAAAAATAATTAAGCTTAGCCAAATGGGAATGCCAGGTCGAAGAGCAGTAGGATCACAATGTAAATGCCACTTCGATCCGGTTAATCTATTTTATTAGATGCAGTGGTTAAATACAATTAGAACATCGAGATTACTTTTACGTTAAAGTTACAACTAACTACAGTTCCAAAATTAAGACCCATTATACAAAAACACAGAAGCTACATGACAACACCGCAAGCTAAGAACTAATTATGAATCGCGACAATTAAAATGATAACGTCGCGTTGGGAAACAAACTTAAGACAACGCCATGTCCGAGAGGGCGAAAAAAAAACATGTGACATTTACGTAGTGACGGCCAAACATGAAACGTAAAGTGGTAGGTAAATCATTGTACCTATAAACAACGGAAATGTGCTGCAGAAGCTTTTATGCCACATCTTCATCCTACCAGAGATTATATAAAAATAGAAAAAGTGCATTGCTAATGAAATAAGAAATGCTTGGTTATATAAATAATAGGACGTTTGTAATGCCGCAATGTATCACTTGATAATTACTGATCTAGTAACCGACTGGTAACACTTTACCTTCTGGCTGAGGTCGCTTCGCTGAGATTTTGAATCCTTGAATGGACACTTACACATTGATTGATTATTCATTTACTAACTAACCTAACCTAACCTAACCTAACCATGGATTTGTATCGAAGCAAATGTTTTTTTATGTATATTTTTAAAGATACAGAGAGAAAAATTGACTAGCGATTAATAATAATTATATTTTATTATTTGTTGTTAGTAAATTTTTCACTCTGCTCCTTATTTAGGATTGGATAGGATGTTTAAAAATATATAAAATTATTTATGTTGAGTCGATAAAGTACTGTCCATTTTTTTTGTTTGGCCAAATCCAAAATAATTTTTCTATTTTCAATAATAGTCTCGTGTTCACATTCTGTGCGAAACAATCGGGATTGATATTTTTTCAAAAAAAAAATGCGTATTTAAGGCTTTCGGTTTGACAGGGTGTATTATTTTAATACATTCGTTCATTGTTTGTAATAAATCTACTAGGAATATTTCGCCATCAATACTTCCCAATATATGCAGAAATGTGTAATTTGTACAATAAGATTTTTTTGTTTTCAAAACAAGTTGAGACAAATCTTTTTTATTCCCATCAATCCCATTACACCATCCATACAAACACTAATACAATTATTTCATTTAAAGTCGAAACAATAAAATATTTCTTTCAACAAGAATAATATTAACGGAGATCTTAGCAACCGACTGGTTATAAGTTTTGCTACTAAATTTTTACTCATTTTTGGCGCATTGCGCCGCGGCACACCTAGGATCGTCTAGCGGCACACCAGTTGCGGAACACTGGTCTAAACAAGACGAAATTATAGTGGCTCTAAAAGCAAGTATTATTGATATAGCTATATTCATCTGGGAATAACTTGAAAATAGGCATGTTTATTATTCGGCCCCTTAGGGTCAATGAATCGTATCTGAATTTTAAGTGATTTCGAGTTACTTTTAGTATTGGACAAAATCATACGATACTGTTGTGACAAAGAGATTAATTAAAAGGATCAACCAATACAAAAATAGTACAATATTTTTTCTGCCGGTAACACTTTTTTGTTAATGATTTTGATTACTTGGGAAACCTTTTTGGTTGTAAAGTATAGAAATATTAGATATGTTTCTTTGACCCTAAGGGGTCATATCAATCCCTCTTTTTCTAATTCCTAAAGTAAGTATCAGAAGTAACAATATAAAAGGACGTGTTAATGCAGTACATATTGAAATCCGCGTAGACGGTCACATCTGGAATACTTAATTAATCACAATAGAACATTTGAAAAGGCAACGAATATGAAGTGGCCAAAATTAGTTGTACTTTTCATTTTAATAAATTGCTTCGATATCGATCTTTTGTAATTCTCAGTCAATGAAAAATTATGATCGTTTCATCACTATTATAGTTCTGCTTTTTGCTTTTTTGTTACATAAATTTACTATAGCGTGAATTTATATTGTCTTTTGATGTCTGTATACTTTCCTAGAGATTTTAAAGTAGATATTTGGTATTGCACGAGTGTAGTTTTATACTAGACTTACCTTTCTATTCAGTTTCAAAATTTAGTAAAATGCAATGTTGAACTGTGTCGTTTCCGCAGTGAGCCGTTCGCCTTCGGCGTCCCACATGACGCGTGGTCGGACAAGTCAAGGTGGCACCTCTCAGCGATCAGCGTGCTCGACGCCCGAAAGGCGCAGCGCCAGTCCTCAGCGCACTTCCCAGACTCACCACGAGCGTCCCGACGAATTCGTCGTTCATCGCGGCCGAGCGGTTCCCACTCTCAGTACGGTCGTTCGCCACTCCGACGATAGAGGTATCGTACTTGTTCTTTTGCATCATCATGTAAAAGTCAATGAAACTTTTTTTGTGGTTGCATTTGGCACGTAAATTGAATACTGTTCCAATCATTTTTCCGACTTCTATTATCTTATTCATCTGTGAGTTTCTATTTTTTTTAAAAATTTACAATATAAACTTGACCGACAGGCTCGAATGGAGACGGGGCGGCAGCCGGGCGTCCTTCTAATTGGGAAGAGCAAAGGCGATCGAGTTACGCGGGACGCAGGTCTCGCCGCGGTTCCATCAACGCCGCTGACGACTCTCAGCTGACCGTCGAAAATTTCGGCGGTTCGCAGGACCGGATAAATTTTCTGGGGCGCAATCCCGAAAAAGAGCTGGCCACGGTGGGGGCTCGGCATTCTTCCCCAAGAAAAATATCAGCGCCTGCAGGTACGTTGCTCGTCGCTTTCACGGATCACTCTATCTCGCCGTCCTCTTGCCTTCATTGCTGGGTTTTTCTCTTTCAGGTCCCGTCGAACAGACAGTCGCTCTGAGATCTTCAGTGCAGGATGCCAGGGGAACCATAGATTTGTTCTTCAACGACGGCGACTCCGTCATGCATTTTCCTAATAGAAAAATGATGGATCCGAGAGATGCGGAGAGAACGGAGGAAGTCCAAGGCCCGCCGGCCGACAGGAGGCTGGGGGAAGACGTGCATCGTCACAATCAGAACATTGCCGCTAAAGGTTTCACGGAAGAAGACGAATACTACTTGAATAATAACAACACTTCTGATGCTGTGGACGGAGATATCGGAGATTCGAAAATATCTAGTTTCGCCGATTTGACCAAATTCCGAAGTAACGGAGATCAGTCAGGTGAAAAGAAAATTTCAGTTTAAATAACCTTCCTCTCTTCTCCTTTCAGTGGTTTCTGTCGTCTAAAAATATTTTAACGGAAATTTAACATTTCTATGAAGTTTTTATTATTTAATATGTCTGCAGATTCGAGCTCCTATATAAAAGTCTAGAAAATAAAAAACCTCGAACTGTATTTTGTTAATCTTTTATTTGATAAAACAAATTGATAACCTTTACTTGGCATTATTATTTTCTAATTCCTTTTTTAATATAGAGATTATATTTGCAAGTAGCCGGATTTATTCCTGTTGTAAATATGTGATATCCTGAAATTCTGTGAGAAAAAATCGGACCAAGATTGCAATGTTCTGGTAAATAGTACACTAAACACTAGCTGAGAAAATGTTATTTATATTTAAATGTTAGAAGTTTCTATGATGGAGCTTATTTGACTTATGAACTCGATTATTTACAATATAAAATTATTAACTTTGTTATTCCATCGGTTGTCCACAATTAATAATAATATATAGAATAATTTATCAAATCAAATTTATAATAATGAGAGATCAAAGATGATGTTTTGAAAGAGTGAATTGTAATTTTATTATCTCAGGCATCCAGCTGGTTTATATGCAGCACAGAGAAGAGAACGGTGCCCCGCAGACCGCTGGAATTAAAATGAATCACTCCGAGGTTGGGAACGGAGAGAAAAAGATGACCTCTTTCGGAGCGATGCCCAACACCACCACGTGGCAACAGCAATCGATGCAAATTGAACAGCATCATTCCAGTGAGTCTCAGGACTATTGTTATATTGCCTCCGTACTCTTTGGCTCTGCTGTAACGCTCTCCGGTTTCGAGTCTCATGATATGTGAGCTTTGGTTTGCTGCTCATTTCAATTGCACAGTCGCTATTTTCACAGCTTCTGCATTAATCTTCTCTACGATATTGAGAAATTATTTTTGAGTTTGTTTTTTAATTTATTTTGTATTATTAATCTTTTCTATAAACCGATTTTTTTTTTAATCTCTGTTAATCTTGTGTATTCTTGTATGATTGTAAAATATTATGCATACGCAAGACAGGAAACTTTCTTTATTTCTAAATAGTGTCTAAAGAAGATCTGAAACCTAAAAAGGTCCAAATTCGATTGGTTGATTAGTTATGATTCAATTTAAGATAGTCAACGGTATGAATATGTTTATACCTTACACCCTTTTAGATTGCTTGATTGTGATTGTTATTTTAATGAATTTGTATTTGCAAGTTAGGTCAGTTTAATCAGCCTAATCTATCTCGCTTTCTTTGACAATACATTTTTGAACGGTGAAATAGTATCCTCAGTCAAATCAGTTTTGACATCAACGCGAGTCGCACGATCGTGGATAGATATCCCGCCTGCGGTTCTTTATTAAAATGGCTCTCATCTGACAGACGGCGAAGGAAACCAGACCCTCTGTCGAGAGCTGTCGCCGAACAATGGAACCACGATGGCCGTGCAGCTCAATAATATTCGCATGAAGCTGGAGGAGAAGAGGAGACGGATCGAGTACGAAAAGAAAAGGATGGAGACGGCGCTCGGCAAACAGCGTCAGCAAGTCGGGCAGCAGGCGTTCTTTCAAGCCGTCACCAAGGTATTTATTAAACATGTTTCATTGTAAATATATTGCAAACGAGACATCCGAGCCGCGTCCGACGGATCCACGGTGAGAGCCCTCGTCATAAAAAAGCAGCTTACGGCAAAAGGTATATTCTCAAGAGCGAGAAAGACCATGTATTTATTCTATTCATAGAATAAGTTTGTGCTGCATCGCTTAAGATTATATAATTGAATGGCAAACACCACCACCGTACACCGCTGAGGCGCGTTTATCTTTCTCCATAATCTCCCCGAAAGCTGCTTTTTTCCATATGGCCTGTGTCCTAATACTATGCTCCGCACGGTTTTTGGGGGTAGACTTCTTGGTTTTGTCAAACGTTTCACAGCTGTGGTTTTTGGTTTTGATTATTGCATTTTCAATAATATTATTTTTTTGTTCCTCGAGTTCTAATAGTGAGTGGTAATTGTTTAGCTTGCACTTCTGGTGAGTGAATAACTAAATATACTGTGCAAATTAATTATGCTTTTCATTCGATAGATGGATTTTTTGATAAATTTTTTCATTTAACCATTTGATTAGTCGGTTATTTTACAAAATTAGGTTATTTTAAATAAATTGATTATTTTTACTATTACTACGCATAAAAATACAAAACATTTTTTTTTGTTATGGGTCAATCCGGGAAGAATATTACTTGTCATTTCAAGTAGTAGATATTTTTAAAAAAATTTTGTGCATTAATTTAACGCACGTTTAGAAATTGAAATAATTCATTATTACTTTCAAATAATTATCTAGACCTTTATTGCCTGTGTATGTGTGAACATGTGGTTCTTTATTTACGCTGATTCTAAGAAAGCAGTCGCATGTATAACAGATTTGTTTCCTAGTATTAACCTATATATATATACATTCATTCCTTCAATATTTCACTATTCCTATGACATGGCCTGTAGCTCCCCCGCTTTGCGGGCTGATATTCTACAGGAGTATATTCAGGCTGGAATTCAACATCCATCGAGCGTCCTGAGTCAATATTGCAAATTATTAAACTAACACAGTTTTTGATTAGCATGTTTTTATTATTTTTTGTCAGTTAAATATTTCTCTCTTACAGAGCGTGAATGATTGATTTGAAATTTGGAAATAAATAGAAATGTATTTATGCGAATACTAGTTGCGATACTATTTTCGATAGATTCTTCGGTAACTTTATGGAAATCCATTTTTATTTAAAATTAAAATTGGCGACTGTCTGAGATGCTTCTCAAAGGGGCGAATCACTTGTCACAATTAGTAACGCAGACAGTGGAATGGCAATGTTATCAATTTCAATTTTATATTATGTTTTGATACAAATTATTTTGCAGTAAAACATTATTATCACAGTAGCGATTGTCTTCTGTTGAATTCAATTATCAGGCGTATTAAAGCCATTTCACTTTTCGTTTGTAGAGAAAGTGACCGCTGCTATTTCCCCACTGATTTATGAGTTACATGTAAATGCTTTCACTTTACTGCTTTTCATATGCTGTCGCCTATTTCATTTCAAAATACTTATCTCCATGAAGCAAATCTTGCTGGGGAAAATTTTATTCATTATGAAAAATGCCAATCTCACGAAAACGATTGGTACAGCTTGCGTACTTACGATATTAAGATGTCATTCAACGTGAATATATTGGAAATAAACTATTCTTCACTTTTAAGGTTTTTAACTGTCAATTCTTGGTGGAAAGACATTATATTTTAAAAATTAAAACATAATTCATTTGTACTACTTCCACATATTTTAAATATGTGAATATGTGGAAGTAGTACAAATGAATTGTATTTTATTTTTTAAAAAAAAAAAAAAACTATTCTTCAGTTGGAGAATCTCGCAAGAGTCTGTCGAAGTTGACTGCGTGACCCTAATTAAATTCAAACGAAATGCTGACAGAATGGCAACATTTCTACACAATAATACAAAGATACGTTACATCCTGCCGGAAATTATGTTTGAACTTTTACACTGTATAATATAATACACCTTTCAGAGTTCAGAAATACCTAAACCCGCCCGCACGACGAAAATTATAGTTGGAAATAAATTTTCTGCATGAGGAAATGCGTATTTCTGCCATCCGGGCATTCTGACTGCTAAAGGTAAACGGAAAGAATTTGCATTCGACTCGCTCAGTGTGTACATTTTCATTGAAATCTCGGTGATCAAAACGGAAACGCCCCTCGGAATGAGACTTCGGCATGTTTTGACTCTGTCTTTTTCGTGGGTGAAGGGTTGCATCGTTTGGGCCTGTGGTTTCAGAATAAGGGTAGCGTAGTTAAGTCTCCGTCGGCAGGCGGTGTCGGCGACGGGACCGCAGAGGAGGAGAGCCCGACCCCCAGGAGTGTTTCGGCGCCCGTCTCCGCTCAGGAAACCGCCGCCAAGCCTGAGCGTCCGGTCACTTTACAGGTTTGATCGTTCTAATATTTTATGTCTTCTGTGATATTTATCTATTTAATCTTTCACACCTTCGAACGATTCTCGTTTCACTAATATTCAGTTTCACTCTTCTACACTGCTGAGTTTTACTATAAACATATATTTTTCAAAAGTAGAACAGACCGAAGCAATCAAAGTTGCTTTTTGAATGATAGAACTTGTGTCCATATTTTCTCTTACTGTTATTTTTTATTACTGTTCGTTATAATTTATGTGAGATTACTATTCAATTATACGATTAATTTTACGAATGTATGCTAATTTTGCACGAATCCAATTATTATGAAAAATATAATATGTAAGAGTGTTGTATAATGCGATCGTTATGAACAGTTAATTTATTCTGTTAATTTTACACAACGCCCGAGCTCTCCATCAGTTAACTGCCGACTGTGACGAACCGCCGACTCGTTCTGTTTCGCGAAAATCAGTGTTCACTTTTAATAAATGTTCTCTTCTAGACTGCTAAAATTATGTAGGGAAAATCACCTCATAGAAAAATGTGTTTCTGCGGCGGTTTTTTGCAGTCTATGTTTAAAGATCTCCGTACGGTAAATTGATGAAAATATCTCGCTTCTGTATTATGAATGACGTTCCTCTGAATAATATGGGTTGTGTCCCATTAGGACATCTCGACGGACGCTCAGACCGTGGAGAGCAAATGGATGGACCGGGACGGATCGCCGTTCGCGGAGACAAGACGCACTCCCGATCTGGACGGAATGGCCCTCGAAGACTACCACCAGTCGATTGCAAAGTATGTAATATTCGGTGCTTGAAATGAAATAACTTTTTAATCTGACTACGGTTAGCTGTTCAATTATTTTGCTGGTCGCCGGTTGCCTGATCTAGCAGTTGTGAGAAAATTTTGGTGGTCCGCAGAGTTGTTGCATTAATGTCAACAGGGTAATGCTTCCATAATACTCCAGGCTCATTGGAGGTAATACTTCCTAAACTTATTTAAAACCGCATACCAAATATAACATTTAAATAAAACTGGAAATATCACTAGTTAACACTTTCGTAATTAAATAACTTCACTTTCAAGAATATTATTTTATGTATATGTTTGTACCTTATTGAAATAAAATGGTAGCGGTCCCTGGAATTCAAAATTGTTTGTTGAGTGATCCGCGAGGTCTGAAAAGTTGGCGACCGTTGCTCTAAGACACAGACTTCCGATCGTTTTGAAGAGGCAAACCCCTTTTAGAGTAGCTCAGGACTATGGTTTGTTAATCGGTTAATAACCCAAACGAATCACTATTCCAAAATTATGGTTTTATTGATGAACCCTTCATTTGGTTAAAACGTCGAGATACTAGTGAAAAGGGAATATTGTGACAGAATTTTCAGCTCAGTCAGGATATTTTCGGCTCAGTCAATATATTTTCAGTAGTTTTCGAGCCCTAGGAATCGCTCTGACCCGGGCCACGAGGTTTGTAAATATATATTGATACGTGAATTTTTATCAAAGACATGGATGGCGACTTAACCATGACTGAAAAGAGAGCTCAAGTGACCCGTTTGCTATTAAGAGAGTTATTGTTAAACATGCAGAGCTATCGATTTCATAATTCTGTATTTTGCATCCAACCCTACTTTTAGTCCTAGTGGAGTATTTCATCTATACATATGTGTAAGGGGAACTGGTTATAATTCAAGTGAAGACAAGGACAGAAAGGAAATAACGGGTTATTAGTCATCTATCAACTTTTGCTCAATACACACTCTCTCTGTCTGCACATTATGAGCAAATGCAGTATACAAATATAATTATTAATTGCTCTACATGTCACTTTTTAGGATGGGCATATTAAGAATTTTGACAACAGACACATCCTCTTAGATAAAAATTCATTTTATCAAATGAAAAATAACATTAGTGTAACTGAGTTTCCTTTGTTTCCTGTGCCATTGCCTATTTAGGGCTAAGAAGTTTGAATTGTTATGCTAGTAAGTACTGCTGTCACGGTCACTATTGCACTTCTCCAAAAAAATCCAATCCAGTCTTTTGCTTTGTGCTTTTCATTGATGGGCCCAGTTTGATATTATTCTGCGATGGCAGAGTTAACAAGTCTCCTTTTATTGCAGAATGAATTCGAGCCTACGAGACATCCAAAGTGACATAGCGCGTCTCGCCACTCAGCAGGACCAGATTCAAGCCAACCAATATTTGCAACAGCAAATTTACCGGCCTGACGTTCAGCACGTTTCTCAGTCTCCAGTAAGCTCTTTCTCAGGCGCACTAAATTTTTACTTAAGACTTTACCGGATACGAGTAATTTGAAACTGTTTTTTACGTATCCGGAATAATTTTTTAGTTTTTAAAACATACAGTTCCATATCTTACAGGATAAACCACGGAAGTCACATTTGTACTTTTGTTCAGGAGAGCGATATTTGTGTAGGCTGAATGTTTGAAACTCTGTAACTTTTTTAATAACTAAAATAATTAGGATCTGTAAACTGTATCTTTCTTAATAAAATTTGCTAACCGTTTAAGTGCCAGGATGTTAAAAATATTTCTGTCACCACAGGCGTGTTTTCAAATCGCCCAAAATGTCATATATGTTATCAGAAAGACCAAATTATTATTTTCATTCACCCATGACTCGCCTTTAGTTGATTTTTAAATTAGTCACGTCGATAAAATCGACCTTTTTATTTTACCACCAGGTTTGTCACAACACATGTATACAATAAATTTTTTTGTTGACTTTTTTTTAAATTTAGTTTTAATATTATCACATTTCACAATAGTTTTTCACATTATTTTCATTATCATAGTTTTAATCATAGTAATTTTTATAAATTTATTATATGGATTTGTAGAATACATGAATCTTCTTCTTCCCAGTCAAATCTGTTAGAAGTAGCCAAATGAACCGTATCATCGTCATCATCAAACACATTAAAATCATTTTCCAAATCAGTTAAGTCATCCAGCAATCCTACATCGATATCAGTTCCTTCCGATTATGGCGGTACAATAAAAATATCGTCCTCAACTTATGGTGGTAAATATTTCGAGGATGAAGCTAAATTGCTTTCTCCGTGAGACTCAATTATTACAAAAGCTTTTCACAAAAATATATGGTTTACAAAGACGCAAAAATGGAGAATTACACAATATTATAGACTTTCACACAAAATATTAAGTTTTCCACAAAATGATGTTTTGCACAGTAACGAACTCGAATTCATAAATATTTATATTTTTACACAGCACTCATTGTCATGAAAGTTTGTGATGTCTAAAACACCTTTCCACCCATCCAATCCTCAAAACGGGGTGTAACGAGAGTGATTAGCTAACCGCTAGTCCTGTCCTTCTATCCCTACTCTCTTCGAAAAAAGAGAGGTTGAGCAACTGAGTCACAAGCATTTCTCATAGAAAACTTCTGTTGAGATATCTCACTCCATTAGAAGGCCATATGCTCCATGTTGAGAGCGGACATGGTCAAAAAAATATATATTGTGCCGCTTACACATTATTTATTGCGAAAATATTTGATGTATTAGAGGCGATATATTTATACTAATACCTATTAATTATTTACATCCTAAAATTCCAGTTAAAATATTTTTTGTTTGAGAAATAAGAGATGTCCCTATCCTGATATTGATTGTTGTAGCCCACGATGCGCCTGTTGGTCAACCTTTTACAGAAATCTTTTTTACTTTTTTTGGGTTATTTTAATTTATCCTGGTAGATCCTTAATCCTTATTTTGTAAGGCGACTCTCGAAATTTTAACGCAGGTATCAGTGTGGATTTGTATCTTCTATATAAACGTTAGACACTGTTTACTGTCTTGTCAGTTCGAGTTCATTCGTGCGCTCGAATGCCTGAAGATGCCGAAAGGCGAAACCCGAGTCGTTAGTGACAAAATACATGGAAGTGTACAAAATCTCAATAACTCAAATTTAAAAAAAAAATTATTTTGTTATTATTTCCGTAATGTAGATTTATACTGTGCTTATTTTGATATTATTTATAATTCTTCATTATGCGGTATTTCAAATAGCAATCTCGTATGTGTAATCCTGGCCTAAAATAGTCGTGTTTCTCATCTACCACCTAGAATTTTTCTATTTGAACATACTGCACAGTCTTTCTTAGTCCTGGAAAGCAGGACATCTAACTTATCCGCAAGTCGGTATTCTGTGGGAACAGTAGAAGTGTGCCTTTGAGATCCACCTTCCCAAAAATCTCCTACTCATTGGTCAACCAATAATTTTACAAACTTCAAATGTAAATAATAAATCGATATGAAATAATTTCCATTAGACTCATTAGAGTACTTCGCATTAGATTTGTAAGCTTCTGAATCGGTATAATATACTAGTAAGCAATGTTCACTCTAAGGCGAGAGGTAAGCTGCGCGGAAAATTTAAAAGCTGCGCAGGCCACTCCAACAAGTCCGCGGCATAATTAAAATTTTTTTGTGAACACTAATGTCATATTTGAACATATGATATAAAAAAAGCTTTTTTTTGTTTGCATTGTACATTATAATTAAAATTATTATCATTTAATAATTTATATTTAAATAATGTGTATTAAAATAAAACAAAAAACGAAAGAATTCATTCTATTTATTTACATAAAATAAAATCAATCACAAATTAAGAAAAAATGAGCAGAATGAAGCAAACAATCAGTCGCTAATATTAATTAACATATTTTATAACATTGCTTAAAATTTTATAGTTTTTCAATTTCTTGTTTTGATACTAGGTAAGATTTAATAATTCTCATTATATTATCTTAATGTTCAATGTCTAATTGGATGGCATTTCAGTTTCAACTGATCAGTGAAGCCATTCCAGTTTGAATGCTTTACTTTTGGAGGAACTAGACGATATGTTTGATTAACTCGCTGAACATTTCGACATCTGAGGGTTAAAGAAACCATTCAATGTTTAAATGATATTTAATAATTTGAATAATATTTTATAGCAACAAAAAACATTAATTATTTATATGTACATACAGTGGCATAGCTAGGGTTTGTGCCGACCGGGCGGTTCTGGAATTTGCGGCCCCCCCTCCGATTTTTTCTCCAAAATGATTATTGTATATTTACAATAATATCGGCTTCAGCCTTTTTTATTTAAAAAAAAACCCATTTGTATCTTCTTCTATGACCCAGTAGATTGCGCCGCAGACAAAATCTTTTTATGTATAAATATAATTTCGTGAAAAATATATACTATATTTTTACAATCTCATCATTTATAAATGTTACATTTAATATTAAAAAACGTTACGTTTTTCAAATGTGTCAAAAAATCTTTTAGTTATTTAAATATATTTAGAAAAGAAAAGTATATTTTATCAGCGAGTCACAAATTAGACGAAATAAAACATGTTGAATGGAATATAACTTGCATTATACATAACACAAAAAAATATTCATTTTTTACCCTCGAAATTTCCTATTAATTTTCGAAAATGCTGCCCCCTAAAACGTGCCCTCCCCCTTGCTACGCCAGTGTGTACATATATACACACTTATCTCATGTTACCTGGGTTTTTAACGTAATTTAACAAATTAGATTAAAAGTTTTTCTATAATTTCTATGATAGATATTATATTAGACATACTTTTAAAATATATATTTTGTTGATAAAAATGATTCTATCACAATTCCGATAATTTGGAAAAAAATATCCACAGCATGCTTCAAAAGATTTGAAAAGATAACTTTGAATGTTTGTTGGAAATTTCTATGGCCAGAAATAGTTATTAGATTTAAATAACAATGATATTGAGGTATTGTTCGGTAAAGAATAAATAATTGAAGATCTGGTTAATATGCGGAATGAGTGTATTAAATTGCATAAATACAAAATTTTTAATTGATAGAAAAAGTGGAACAAAACAAATAATTATTTTTGAGATGCAAAGCAATTTATTATAATATAGCCAACATACCTTAATCAAAATAATCAATATTTTTTTTTTTTTTCATGTCCGCTCCCTATGTGGAGCATATAGTCTCCTAATGGAGGTATCTTGACAGAATTTTTTCTACGAGGACTGCTTGTCACTCAGTTGCTCAACCTCTCTTCTTTTTCGAAGAGAGTAGGGATAGAAAGATAGGGCTATGACAGGACTAGTGGTTAGCTAATCGCTCTCGTTACGCCAAGTGAGGATGGGATTGGTGAGAGGGAGGCCTCAGACTACGAACAGAAATCCATAAATCAATTGAAAGATCAATCTATGAAAACCGTCCGCACTGGGAATTGAACCCGAGACATCCGTAACCGTAGCCAGTGACGAAACCAACTACGCCACGGACGCCCATTGTTAACTCGATGTGTAGATAAAAAAAAAAAAATCAATATTGCCTAGTCATAAAATAGTTCAAAACGCACGATACTTCCTTCACCAAGTGTTCAACATTCTTTCTTTTCTATATAATTATTATTATACTTGAGTAGGTTTCATTTGGGAGTCATCGGGACCTTTTTTGTTGTACATATATATATTGCAATTGAAATACTTACTTAGTATTTATCAGCAAGAGGAAAACATTTGATGATTTATGGTAAAAACATCTGTGTTGCTTCAAACAAAAGAGTCATTTCGACCAGCCACCTTAACACGATCAACACGTGTTTTAACAAAGCAAGAGATAATTTTGTAACTGAATCGGGTTATTCCAATTTTATGCATCTTTGAATAGTTGTAGTGGAGTGCGCGCCAGCCAACACTCGAAGAGTTTGCGGGGGATTTCATTTGCGCACGTGCGCAGCTTAGAGGGAACATTGCGAGTACTGATTTGAGAAATAAATACACTTCAGATCATGCATAACACTATTCAACCTCCAATCACTAACGCGTTCAATAAATAAGATTTATTACCCTATGCGACAAAAAAATATCACTTGCACCGAAAGATTCAGATAAAAAAATTACGCACGCCATCCTCATTTGGTGACTCCTTTCTCAGATAAATGTAATTATCTATTATTATTCATTCTAACTTGATTGAAATCGGAATAAAAAAATAGCTGAGAATACTAAAAAAAACACATTATTGACATGCCGCCATAGCGGCGGCACTCGAGTAATACGATAAACTTTCAATGCCGCCGCTATGACGGCACTCGAGTGTAAAGAGTTAAATGCAGTTTTATTCGCATTCAAAATAAACTTCTTTCTGCATTTAAAAAACCTTACAATTGTCCGTAATTCATTAAAATTCAAATTAGAAAAATATTCTATCTGGAAAACATACAAATGTTACAGTGCATCAAGGTTCCATCTGAATACATAATTAGAAATACCGCATATAGGAAATCACAGTCTCAAAAGCAGTCGTCTCTTTCATTCACGTATTTGAGGGAAATAGGCATATTCTTTGTTTGATTTGTATCAAAATGTCCTCCCAGAGCATCAAGGTTCTATCTGCAATTATGTCTGTCATAAATATGCTAATATAATTATTAGGTTTAAATAAAATTAATATCTAGGATATACATATCATTTTGATTAGAATGATATTTCGAAATAATTTACTTTTAATCTAAAATATCATTATGTTTTCAAAAAGTTATGTTTTCTGACATCTTAAATTGCTTCTTCTGAACAGTTTTGGTATTCGCAGATAGAACCTTGTTTACCCAAGGCGACGATATATTAATAACATCAAAAACACCAACTAATCTCACTTCCATGCTTATTTAAAACATTCAGTCAGTGGATTAACATGATTCACAAAAAATATTACACTGTTTGCAGCGTAACCAATTTGGTTCTCAACGCGACGTCGGTGTCGCTCCATACTGTTCACCACAAAACTTTGGTTCGTCACCGCACATCCCGCAGCGGCCATCTACGGAGCCTCCGCAGTTTTTCCTGCACGACCGTCCTCAGCAGATTCATCACGTACCGCAGGCCCCACCGAGGAGGACTTGGGCGCAGCAGGCACGATCAGACGGATCCGATCGTGGAGTTTGGCAGTCTCCGTCTGACGCTCAACGTTATCGCTCACCTCAGCCTCCCTTCTCTGACGACGATCCTCAGAGAGGATGGGCCGCACCCTCTCCGTCCGGATTTGCGATCCACGGTGACGGCCTCGGGCGTTCCCCTGACCGGCACGACTATTCCTACCGCAACGGTGCCGATCGTCACGCTCCCTCCTACGCCTGCAGTCCCCCTCGACAGTCCCACCTGGCCCTCCAATCCCTCTTCACGCAGCCCAGTCCTCCGGCAACCCGACGTCAGCAGTCACTCGATGACGCTGCCGTCGACAGCCAGCAGAGGCTCTCTTCTCCGGGAATCCGACCCGTGGAGACACCCGCCCCAGATGACATGGAGCCTCAGAACATATCCTTTATCGGCAGCGCAGAGGAGGAAGCCCTCAGGCACGGCATCGGTCGTCTGAACATAACTTCGGGCAACCGTACATATCGTTTGCCTTCTCCCACCCGCCCTTCTCTCACAGGTGACTCATTCCGCCGACCGCCCGCGGAAGCCGATGCCCCCGCCGAGAAGGGCTTCTATGTCTCCTTTGACGGGGAGCGGCCTAAGCGACCCAAGCCTCCTTTGAGAGCAAAACGGGGGTCTCCGAGACGTGACCGTGCGCCTTCAGGAGGGACCAGTCCCGAGCGAATCCCTACTGATGATGGCTCAGGTGACGAGCGGCGGCGCGAGTCCCCCATCCTCCGAAGGGAAATCCGGGTCGATCGGGCCCCCCCACCTCCAGCACGGGAGAATCCCCCAACTCCGCGGGTTCAAGGCCCAATTGGAGATCCACCGACTGCCATTGTCATCGGAACAGACTTGGCTGATCCTGATCCGGTGAGTAATCTTTCATCCTCAACGTTTTATTATGTTTTTATGGTGAATATTCTTCAAAAATATATTCACTATAGATCAGCAAACGATTACTTAAATACCACGCTATTTACGTTTTATTGCTTTTAAAAACTTTGATTAGCTAAGTAAAACGTAAACTTGTTATTCTGGAATATTGTACCTTAACGCGATGACTGCGGGTCAAACGCATGCGCATTTTATTGACGTACAAAATGATTCCGACGACATGTTAATATAATAATTTTTTCTAAATTTTTGATTATTTCATAAATTTTTCGGAATTGCAAAATTTCAAATTCACTTTTCATTTCCCTGTGGAAAAAGGTTGCCAATTAAAAATAATCGTTTTTTGGCCAAGCGGTAATGAGTGTTTGTTCAACCCTGAACAAACTGTCAAGCAGGGTTTGTATATTGAGGGGTTTGATCGATTTATAAAACTAAGCATCCTTTATTCCAATGGTATCAAGAGATGATAATCTTTTAGAGGAAATATGTGACATATGATGTAAATAGAATAAACCAACCTGAAATGGCTGAGAAAAAAAGAAAATTTTATTGTAAATATCGTACATTTTAAATATAAATAAAAAATTATATTTCAACATAATTACAATGCATGAAATATTACACAACATAGGCCGTATTCAAAAACACGGGAGCTCCATAGATGAGAATTGTGATATGTACAATTACAATTGAGGACTCTTTTATTCCACTGGTTTGTGTCACAATTAGTTACACAACCAGTGAAATAACAATGTTATCAATCTTAATTAAGCGTTTAAGTGCCAGGATCGTAAAAATATTTCTGTCACCACAGGGCCAATTGTTTTCAAATCGCCCAAAATATCATAAATCTTATCATAAAGACCAAATCATTATTTCCATTCATCTATGTCTCGCCTTTAGTTGATTTTTAAATTAGTCATGTCGATAAAATCGACCTTTTTATTTTACCAGCAGGTTTGTCACAACACATGTATACAATTATTTTTTTTGTTGACTTTTAAATTTAGTTTTAATATTATCGTATTTCACAATAGTTTTTCACATTATTTTCATTATCATAGTTTTAATCATAGTAATTTTTATAAATCTATTATATGGATTTGTAGAATACATGAATCTTCTTCTTCCCAGTCAAATCTGTTAGATGTAGTCAAAGGAACCGTATCATCGTCGTCATCGAACACATCAAACACAATCCAACATCAATCCGATATCACTTCCTTCCGATTCTGGCGTTACAATAAAAATATCGTTCTCAACTTGTGGTGGTAAATATTTTGAGGATGATGGTAAATTGCTTTCTCCGGGGACTCCATTATTACAAAAGCTTTTTACAAAAATATATAGTTTACAAACACATATTGTAGACTTTCACACAAAAAATTAAGTTTTCCACAAAATGATGTTTTGATACAGTAATGAGCTTGAATTCATAAATCACTCGTTGTCATGAATGTTTGTGATGTCTACAACACCTTCCCACCCATCCGATCCTCAAAAACGGGGTATAACGAGAGCGATTAGCTAACCGCTCGTTCCGTCCTTCTATCGCTACTCTCTTCGAAAAAAAAGAGGTTGAGCAACTGAGTAACAAGCATTTCTCATAGAAAACATCTGTTGAGATACCTCCATTAGAAGGCCATATGCTCCATGTGGAGAGCGGGCATGGTAAAAAAATATGTCTTTTGCCACTTACACATTATTTATTGCGAAAATATTTGACGTATTAGAGAGGCGATATATTTATGAGTAAAAAATTTTTATGTATCCTAAATACGCTTATAGGTGATATTTGTATTAGAAAATATAGTTACAATTGTAAAAACCAAATCAAAAAATATTTAGAAATAAGCCTGAGGTCTGAAAAGCATTCCGAAAACCGCAAGATTCAAAATAAAACTGAAAGAAATTATAAAATCAAGAGATATTGAAAAAGAAATATATGTTTCGCACTAATTATTTTTTTGCGATAGCCCTTAATGCTTATACCTATTAATTATCTAATTATCTACGCGCTAAAATTCCAGCAAAAATATTTTTTGGTTGAGAAATAGAGATGTCTCTATCCTGATATTGATTGTGGTAGCCCTCGATGCGCCTGTTGGACACCTTTTACAGAAATCTTTTTTACTAGTTCACCATAGCATAATTTTGAATTATTTTAATTTATCGTGGTAGAGCATAGATGGGACTAGATGTTCGTGAACCAATGTCAATTAAAAATATTAAGTGTCGTGAGATTTGAGACGCCGAAATCGCTCACGCGCCGGTGCGTGCATGACCTACACGTCGAACATCTCATTCACGCACCGGTGCGTGCATGGCACCTGACTGGTTAAAAATGCATTTCTACAAGGTTACCACCGAATCCATCGAAATATTACAGAATTGACACGAGGCCGTCTTTTTAGCAAAATAACAGACCGTCAAAAAATCGATTCCACCGAGGCTTAGGCTACACTGAGACATGGACGTTTTTAAGGTTTTAACTCTTGGTGGTCGATTCTTGGTGGAAAGGCATTATATCTATACCTATTTATAAAAATATTTCTTTTGTATTAATTCCACAATTTTATACAGTGGTCAAGACTGGTTTCACTTTCTACTGAAAAAACTAGGGCTGCAGAGTTGGAGTCGGACTCTTAAAAAACGAGCGACTCCGAATACCTAATTGGAGTCAGCATTACATTGTTTTTCAATAATTTCGATTGAGGCAAATCAAAATTCAAATGTTTTCAGCGGTGCATTGAATATCATAATTGCTCTTTCAGGATACGGCAGAAGAGATGGAGCGCAAGAAGGAGAGAATAATGATGCTGTCGCTGCAGCGGCGGCAGGCTGCGGAGGAGGCGAGGGCCCGTTCCGAAGCGGCGGCGGATGCCAAGCGCCAACGGGAGGCTGCCCTGGCCGACGAAAAGAACGCTCGCAAAGACATGCAGGCCAGGAGAAGGGAGGATATCCTGCAGCAGTACAAACTCAAGAAAGCCATGGAAGAAGCCGAGAGAGAGGTGAGTGATCTATTTTTCTCTGTATTCAATCCCGCGTAGGGGTTGCTATCCTTGGATCCTGACTTTTGTATGTGTTCAGTTCATGTATTATATATTTTACTCGTCAAGAAGCGACTACTAGTTGATTTCAAAATATACAGTTTGTTTGAATAAAAAAATTAACAACCCCATATTATTGTGTTGTATCCGTATCATTTTTCAATTGAAATGCTCTCCATATTGAGTATACTTCAGGCCAGTGTTCCGCAACCTTTTCTCACCCACGGCACACCTAAGCACTCATTAGAATTTCGCAGTATATCACAAGCCAAAATATGTAAATTTCATAAACAAAGCTTACAATTTATTGTTTGTTTTTATTTAATTTGAGATATCGACTGAGGGTGCTTGATGGAATTTCAATACCAAATTTGAATTGTTAAGATTTTGTAAATTTCCATGTATTTCATCACTAACTCCAACTGACTCAAACTGTTCATTCGTGTACTCTAATGCCTGAAGATGCCGAAAAGCGAAACTCGTTGTCGTTAGTAACGAAATGCATGGACATGTACAAAATATCAACAATTCAAATTTGTTTTTATTTGATTAATTTGAATTTTTAATAAAAGCCAATTAAACCCTTTTAACTTGTGATGGGACACAATTATATATTACGAATTACATACATAAAAAGCATTTTTAAAAGTCGTATCTAAAAAATTAACTAAACTCAACTACTAAAAATTAGCATAAGCTAAGTTGAGTATGTAAAAGTACTACAGCCTGTTTTTTTGTTTGGCCAAATCCTAAATAATCCTTCTGTTTTCAAAAATAGTCTCGTTGGTCCGTCATTACATTTTCAATAATCCTTATCGTAACTTGATTTGCTCATGTTTAGGTTTCTGTTTGTAGTTGTCAGAGCATTTCAACTTTTCATTTCAAACTCAGATGTTCAAAAATGTCAGCAATGTAACAAGTTAATCCAATAATTATTTTAAAAGAGTTGATAAAGTTCTGGCATGTTTTCGTTAAGTAAAAAATAAATAGTTACAGCAAAGTTCAAATCAATAATCTTACCAAAACTTTGCCTCGGGACAGTTAACATAATTTTGTGTGAAACAATTTCGAACTGAGATTTTTCAAAAAAAAAATGCGTATTATGGCTCTTGATCTGATAATGTATTTTGATACATTCTAACATTGTTTGTAACAATTCCACTGGGAAATTTTTCGTGATGCTTCCCAATATATGCAGCATTGTGTACATTAGGATTTTTTTCGTTTTACATATGTGACAACCCCCATTTTATTGCAGTTGCACTAACTGTGAACACACTAATACAAGTATTCCATTAAATATCAAAATAACATAATATTTGCTTCAATGAGAAAAATTTAATCGAAGATCTTAGAAACTGAAAGGCTTTAATTTTTCGAATATAAAAAATACTGAATATTTTCTTATTTTGGGACACCTGCAGTCGTCTCACTGAGCAATGCTTTAGGCCATGGATCTTTGATTTCATTCTAAAGAAGTCAATTCCACCTGACAAAGTTGTGGTCTTAGTTCTTTGACGAGCACCAGGGCTGTTCGTATATATTAAATTTTTAATTTTTTTTCTCAGAATCCTTTGCAGGTACAACTTACCAAAGTTTCATCGCAATCGGATGAATAGTATAGGAATGCATACGGGTCAAACAAACAAACATTTATATATATATAGATTAAGAATCCACAGTGCATTCATTTCAATCTATTTTGCAATTATTTAAGTATGACATTCTATATATCCGTTTCATCAGTTTATATATTTTTCAAATAAAATCATGTGTTGTTATACGTTTCCAGGGAAAAGTGTTAGACAAGGATCTGCTGTCGGCGTTAATGAAACCTTCGAGTGCTGCGATAGCATCAGGCGGAACGACGCGGCTGCGTCCGAAAGCGGGAGCGGGCCCTCGGGCCAGACCGAAAACCATTCACGTGGATAGCGGAGCCGTGCAGATGGCCGAAGGGATGCTTGCGGCCGGGCGCGCCAGACAGGGCTCTTCTTCCAATCTCACCGGTGGGTTTCTGTAGGGATTCCGGGGTCTCGATGCTCACTGTCGCAGTTTGTGTGCGGTGCGTCACAGTTGCGACGACATCGTTAACTGACAATTTCAGTTGGCGATGCTACGAATAAAAATTTTACAGAGCTTGCGACCTTCCTTTGACGTTGATGTATTTACTGAGCCGTCAATCAAAATCATAATTATTAATTACGAATTTCATTATTCACTTTTAAGACTTTTACTTGAAGATTTTCACTTTTACTTTCACTCAATTTTCGTGCGAGCATGCTTGTCTTTCCCTAATGGCAACGAAAGGATGCATAGGAAAACATTTTAGGAGGTTTGTATATTCGAAATCATCCCACGAGGTGGAGAGATCTTTTGATTGTTAATATCTAATCGTTATCCTGCCTTCGTAAGGAAATAAAGCTCTTTTCGGCGATGAAGATTAGACGATTGATTAATACTGAGAGTAGACTGACATTACTGATATCTTTTTGTAAAGTGGAAACTTACTCGCCATTACCTGCTCTTTTGCTTAAGAGGGCAGAATAGCTTGCTTTTTATTATTTATTAATTTGCAAATTTTATAAGTTAAATTTTTTATTGATCATATTTCTCATTGTCATATTTGTATATTTCGTCACTGTGATGAGAGAGGTATCGCAAGAATTCTTCTCGGTCTAGCTTTTTTCTGAAACGGTATTGAAGCTACTTTGACTGCTCAATTTATGGTGGACTTTAAAAGTGCAGAAGAGTTCCGTCTGCAAGTAGTTCTCAAAACTTCTCGCCTTTAAGATGACCTCATTTGATCACAGTTTTGAAATTATGTATGGATAATTTTTAGACCAATTTTTGTTTTCAAAGGTGCACTTTAGCAGTCAACCTTAGCAAAGAAGCAAAATTAACCCTCGAGTCCTCATAATGACCATAATTCAGTATAATCCATTGGAATGTCAGATATGTTATGGTGTAAAATGGGCGAACATTATCATTAACAAGGTTGTCATTTTTTTTTTGCGATTCACCTCGAGTGATACTTTAATAATAATATGTAAAAAGAAAATACTAAGAACAACTCTTGATGAGTAAGTTGACTGAATGTTTTCATGAAATTTTGATTAAATTTCATATTTTAATTTCGTCTCAGTAAAATGCCTTTCAATTCTAACAAGTAAAATATGAACATACCCGTGTTCAATTCAAATTGGTTTTTTATATATATCAATAGATAAAGTAAGAAAAGCGATATTGCTTTTTCCAGCTAAGAAGAAATTACCACTGAAAAGTTTTTCTGGTAACCCTCTGGTAATAATAATATATTTTTTTTACCATTGCCGCTCCCAATGTGGAGCATATGGCCTTCTAATGGAGGTATCACCAGAAGTTTTTCTGCGAAAACTGCTTGTTACTCAGCTGCTTAGCCTCTCTTTTTCGAAGAGTAGGGATAGAAGGATAGGGCTAGGACAAGACTAGTGGTTAGATAATCGCTCTCGCTACACCCTGCTTTTGAGGATCGGATGGGTGGGAGGGAGTTTTAGACATCACAAACATTCATGGCTATGAACAGAAATCCATAAATCGATTGAAAGATCAGCTTAAATTCTTTTTTTAATTTAATTTTTCATTTAGGTGTATGTTTTCTCAAATTTTAACCTTTCCGAGAGTAAATGAATTAGTCTTGGACTTTCTATGGGGAGTGAGTTTTTTTACATCTAAATTGTATTATTTTTTTTCATAACTATATGAGTCGTGATAGCAACAAGG
This sequence comes from Himalopsyche phryganea, assembly GCA_022494535.1. Taxonomy (NCBI): domain Eukaryota; kingdom Metazoa; phylum Arthropoda; class Insecta; order Trichoptera; family Rhyacophilidae; genus Himalopsyche; species Himalopsyche phryganea. The sequence continues at coordinate 38,737 of JAGVSL010000149.1, read as the reverse complement.
ATTAAAAAATATTTTAAAAAATCCATCACGATACAGTCGAATGACTGAATTACTACCGGCTTTTTCTAAAAATGATTTTTGTTGAAATGCTCCATTAGGACTCCTAATGTTCCATGTTGGGAGTGGATATTGGAAAAATGAAAAGGCAGTTCGATGGAATGGTGGAATGAATGGTTTGCAATGAAAGAAAAATACTCCGAGGGTTAATGCGCTTCATATTTTTGAATCAGTAACAAGTAAATATGTTAGAATTGTGAACCTGGCACCTCTAATTTGAATAAAATACACCATTTGTAGTCTGTGGAGCGAAAGTCGGCAGATCACTTCAATGATTAATACTATATATCAATCAGGTAACCGAAAGGAGCAGTAGTACACTTTTACTTTTTATAAATAACTGCCGGGTCACCTGTCTATCGAACAAATTCCATTTCTGCTCAAAAATTATTGCAGTCTTTTGTTCGATCGACCTGTTAAAGCTTGATTTGATCTGCGGCACATCCGCGTCTTCGTATGTGGCCTTTGCATGATTTTCATCTCTTATAATTTCTCATTCGAGTGTTGTGGCTTTGCTTTGGTAATACAGCCGGATATAGTCAACCGCCTTCGGGTCAATCTACGATGCGGAGAGATTATTACAGGGGATCCCAGGACAGTCTGGCCGACAGAGCCGGTCTTTACAGAGGTATCCATTATTGTTTTTCAATTACAAAACATTAAATACGCTCACACGATTAGATATTTGTTTTCACATAGAGATTGCACTTTTCTTGATTTAATTATTGCTTGTTCATATGTAGCGGTCGCCCGATGTTGCAATGTCTCGAGGCTGCTTTTTCATTTTGGTGGCGCACTCTGTGACTCTTTCGATGTGTACGGTTCATATTATTTATTTACTCTACTGGTAATGTTAACAGGCCAGTGAGCGTACTTCTTACGGAATAAATTGCAGACAAATGAGAAAATCTCAGTATCCTCATTGAACAAATATTATTTTTTCAGATTCACCAATCGACGAAAGCAGAGGAATGTCCCCAGGCAGCGGACCGAGCGCACTCGGAAGGAGGGGCTCGTACAAAACGTCAAGAGGTGGGCTTTCGATATTTAATATTTCACGCGGCGCCGTTTTCGGTTTAAACTGTTTTTATCTGAATTTTTCTGTTGAAATCTTCACCGAGAGCGCGTACCGAGCTTAGTGTTTTTTTCGCTTGTGTCAGTATGCAATGTTTTGGACTGCACGGTGTGGCTTTTTGAGCGTCCGAATGCGACTAAAAATTAGCATGACAATAATAAAAAGGAAAACGATTTTTCCCTGATGACGCTCGTTCGGATCGAGGTTCAGCACGTTCCTCGGATGGAAAATCGGAGGTGCTCCTCTTTGGTGAGGTCCATTAGTGCATGCGGACTTGTAGTTCGAGCGTCGCAACTAGCGTGCCGCATGATTTTTCCTTTGCATATTGTAAAGCCGTGAAAAGAGATTTTAATAATTGATAGTCGAAATTCTCAAAGGTTTAAGGCTTGCATATGTATTATTGTCTTATTCACTTCTGTTCGGTGGTAGTGTTTTAAAATTCAACCGAGGATAATGAAAAGATACCTGACCAAAGGATGATCGATGAACGTAATTTAATCATTTCTTCTGAGAATATTAAAGAGGCAATTTTTCCATTTTAACTTGACTTTTTTTCTGACGCCTTATTAATTTAGTACATATAATGCGTTTTCCAGTTTGTGAGAAACAAACGTTCGAAGTTTATAAAAACAATGAAGAATTAAATACGACAAAAATCTGACAGAGATGAGATCGATCACAGGTGAGCGGGAGCGGAGCTGACAATTTGTTTAAAAATATGCAGACATGTAGGCATGCCTTAGATGTCCCGGTACTTTATGAGAGTAAAAAATTGCACAAATTAGACTTGAGTATCCCTAGGTGTAGATTTGCAACACGGAATTGTGTACGTTGACGGTGCGCACGTAGCAGAGCTTAATATTTTTTGGCTTGCAATAAGGAACGAAACGCAACCCGAGCGGCGGCAGCCCGGCGAATTGATGTTTTGCCAGGTATACATTTTTAACAGTCATCTACGACTGCAGCCGAATCTCCTCTTCGGGAACGCGGATGCCTCCGTCCCATACAGAAAAATATATCGATTCAGTCGGCGTCGGGCGTCATCCGCCGCTCGGCATGTCTGATTATATTGTTGTTATTTTTAGCGGCTTCTGTTGAGAGTATTTATTATTTAGTATGCGTATCGCGCTCACGGGTTGTCTGTTTTTTTTTAAATATTGAATTCCGTTTTTACATCCTGAAAAACTACAATATATTTGCTGGCATGCATTGTAGAGCTCGACGTGTTCTGTTTGGACTGCGGCGATGGAGGTCTCCCCTAGGAGGACGTCGGAACGCTTCGAAACGGCGACGGACCGAGAGATTGTCTCGCTTCGAGATTTCTCTCATCTTTTCACCGCCGTCACTCGGTCGTCTTCGAACGATTCGACGTCTCTCTCTCGATCGCACGTCGTCCGCTTGTCTCTCGGAATACTGACGTGGCGGGGCGACACCCTCGCCGCCGATTCCTCTTTATAGATGCAATTCGTAACGTATATAATAACAAACGAAGTGAGAAATTGTGAGTTGAATGTGTGAATCTTTCAGAGAACGTAAATGCGACGGAGCCGCAAACTCAGACCAGGGGAAGGTCTAAGTATTCCACTTACCAGAATAACTTTAAGGCCGGACGGAAGTCCAGCTCGCTCATGAATCTGTGCGGTAAGATTCCACCGATTGTCAAACATAGCTTTTCCTCGCTATCATCACTGGGTTAATTGGTGCAAAGCTCTTTTCTTTTCTTTTGTTTTCACCTTATTTATGTGGTCCGCTTTTTGATTCGGTCAGGTGTCCCGTAGCCAGGTAGCCGATTCGGATACTTTAGCTTCCTGTAAATATTATTTTTATCATTCGAAAGCATGACATTCCTCCGTGGGAGCGAACATGTCGGTGGCGGTGATCTCTGTAGTGCTATTTTATTTTTTATCGACTATTTTTTTAGCGCACCCGCTTCGATGCCGTCACGGCCTCATCACCCTCTTATTGTTGCGATTCGGTAGTGTCTGTACATAATGTCTTGTTTTTAAATATATCATATATATCAAATATATAAGTCGAATGCCTCTCCGAAGCCGGGTGACATATCGGTTTCATAGAAACGAACACGGTCTCTCGTGCTTATGATATTATTCTTTTGATATTTTGAGTTTTATAGCCTAATATCGGGATGATCATTTTTATTACGCGGCGCGCCTGTCGGTGTTTGCCGAATTAGACCTCATCGATTATCTGCAACTTTCAGACTTCAAGAGAATGCTTATTGATAAATAATACTATAAATACTTGAAAGCGCTTTTTACAAATGAATAATTTTTTTCAGTGATTATTTATAACTGTTCGATCTTTTCGCTGATGATTGGCTTTTCTTGGTGACGCAACATACTAAAAAAATAAAGAAAAAAAACTTATTATAAACCGACAATATTTATTACGCATGTTACTAACATTAATCCGAGTAATTAGTTGCATAAGTGTTCACTAACTGTTTTAAATATGTCATTATTGATGTTGCAATAATTTCTCACGAGGATGGGGGTGGAGGAAACAATAGTGCATTCAATTAATTGTACAGGTTTAGAGGGACGAATGAAATCTGCTCGGGCACTGGAATGATATAAGCGACTGTGTCAACATATGTAACTAAATTTACAAAACGACTGCAGCCGTCGCTTTCATCTCTCTAAACTTGCGTGATTCTCTGTGTGATTCTAAAACTGAGCGGCCCACGGGGGAGACTGCACCCGGTCCTCATTACCGAACGACGCGCTTCACGCTTTCCTCTGTCGTGGTCTATTTCAAATTAAAAAATTTAGCACGACGCCCGGTAACGAGCAACCGTTCAGTCTTCCGCGCGGACCGTGCGACTGCCAAGACGCATAACTATACGGTTGCGGTCGCGGGTAGGGTCAAGCTATGAGCAGGATTCAATGGTGTTCCGCTACGACGCAGATTCGGGACTAGGCAGAGCCACCCCGCCGAGGAGGGCTCCGTCTCCCGGGATGCGGACGCTGCCGTCGCCCTCGGGACCGGGATCCCTCCCGCCCGGCCTCGTCGCCAAGCGCCGAAACTTCGACGACGGCTCCAGCGACATCAGCTCCACGCCCAGCTCCATCATGGACTATTCCGGTAGGTCTCCTTTCCCTTCCTCGTCTGCGCTATTATTCTTTGTGACGGGCATGCGAACGTTTATTCCGGGTTCTATTCTATTCGCAGACAGATGCGCTCCCGTCGTCAAATAGGATTCAAATGTATACAGAAGACCTTCGCTCGTGTCACTGTCATTCATAATATTATTATAATACAGACGGATGCTGCAATCATCAATCAAAATAAAAAAACCAAATCGACCGTAGCCATCAGTGTCGTTTGATCTGTTTCAGATCTATCTATCTATATCCTACAAATTTCCAGAGGTAGGAGTAGACGCATACCAAAGATGCGCACTGAAGCAATTTGTAGTTTTCAATTCAACCTTTGACATCATACATTCGATTTATTCAATAGAAGTATTCCTTATGAGGGGGACGTGTTTCACCTGCCGGATGAGTCTACGTGGGTTTTTATTTAACGGGGTCGCCGACGAACTGACCCGCTCGTCTCTCTTCGCAGGTCCCCGCCTGTACAAGCAGCCCGCGACTAAATCGAACCGCGGCATAATGCTGAACGCTGTCGAGTACTGCGTATTCCCGGGAGTGGTCAACAAAGAGGCCAAGAGGCGAGTTTTAGAAGAAATCGGCCGATCGGAAAGCAAGCATTTCTTGGTTCTGTTTCGAGATGCAGGCTGCCAGTTCAGAGCGCTCTACTCCTACTGTCCCGACGGCGACGAAGTCTACAAACTGTTCGGAACCGGACCGCGCCAAGTCAACGAGAGGATGTTTGATAAATTCTTCAAGTAAGTATATCCAATGACCTCAGTATTGTTACTATTTTTGAGGTATCAGGAGAAATCTACAAAGCAGTAAACCACAAAGTATAAATATCTCTGTGCCGTTTTTTTGTTACAATTTTACTCCCAAGAAATACCAGAAACAGATCAACATATTTTGCATGCCGTAATCCTCCCGTTTTTGTTTATAGTTTTGTGGAAATATTTCCCTATGTCAAGGGTGCGATACAAAATTTTGATCCCAAGTACTTTTGGGAATTTAGGAATTGTAGGAAACCAATATTTAAAAATTTTAAGAAGTCAATTTTGTCAAGTTTTCACAATCCGAGTGCATACACACGGAAAAAATGCATTCATCGAAATTTTTCTCACATGTTATTGGATTGACAAATTTAATTTAAATTGCAATATTTTTCTATTGATCCTCCAGTTCTGTATGGCAAGATAAAAAAGTTTTTCTTTTTCAGGTATAATTCCGGCAGCAAATGCTTCTCGCAGGTGCACACAAAACATCTGACGGTCACAATAGACGCCTTCACCATTCACAATTCGCTGTGGCAGGGCAAAAAAGTGCAGCTGCCGAGCAAAAAGGACATGGCGCTCGTCATCTGAGTCGTGATCATCCTGGCGTCGCCGCCGTTCCCGGGACGCTTTCTTCGGCGACGCAAAGTCTACGATCAAAATATTAATGAAATAATGTTTATTACTTAAAATCGTTTCAAACGCAACGCTTTCTACCATTATATAACTCGCTATATATTATGTGAAAACCCTTAACATATTACTTTACGGTACGGTACGACGGCATCCAGCTTGAAATAAATTTATTTTAAGTCATTTTATCGCATGCATTCTATGTTGTATATCTTATGAAAAATACCAATGTGTATGGCTATTGTGTATGGCAATGTGCTATTGTGTATGGCAAATTTATTTATCGAAATAATGAATCTTTCTGTCCTGCGTATGCAGTCATCGCTTCATTAACAAAGTGTACGAAATCAAAGTGCTCAGTGTAAAAAAAACGTGAAGCATTGTATCGGTCGGCCGTATCGTATGTGACGAAATCTAATCTCTGTGTGAAGTAATCGTTAGCTGAACGCCATTATTCTCTCTTTCGAAAGGAAGCGTCAGGAATTGGAAATGTTGCAATTCTAGAAAATTGTGTTGTTCTATTGTTAAAAATGATGACCTGACATATACGTACGAGACAAACGCACACATGACAAATACGCAAACGACAATTGCACACAAAATAATAGAAATATATTTAAAATAAGAAAAAAATCAAAGCGACATTAACCTGTATTTGACCACACTACATATAACTTAGATCATTTATATATACAGTGGATGCTCAGCATTCCTGAGATTTGTCTCCTTACATTAATAACAATTAAAATGTTAACAATAATAATTATTGTCTTAAGTGTGCATTACTCCTTATTTTTTTTTTATCCCCTTTTTAATATTAATAGCGTTACATTCTAAATATATTTCTATTATTGTGAGTGCAATCGTCACCGCGATGGTTTGTTTCGGTGCGCATCTGATTATGCATATTCTGTGTGCACGTTATGTCATGCGCCTGTAAGTCACGGAACCGTTAAAAATGTGTAAAGACGCATCGCATCTATGCATATAAAATATCATATATTAATATTTTCCTTTGTTAAAAATTTATAAAAATACTAATCTAAATATGATATAAATATCTTCTGTTGTCTGTTTAGGGGCCACGATATATTTTTATTAGGTTTATAAAAAAATTCCACGCGGATCACCATTCGACCCCGTCGCCTTGTAATTTTATTTATTCACCTTTCCCCGCACTCGCCGCACACGTTGCTTCGAGAATCTACCCAGTATGCGTATTCGCAGAGTAGCATACTTCTGAAACTGAATTTTGTTTAACAAATTATCTCAAAACATTCTCATCAGTAGTCCATATGATGGATATTTCTAGAATTCTTCTCAACTCGGTAATCGCATTTTTATTTTTCACACTGTAAACGTATTAATTTTACATCTTAAAGCTGATATTTTATTGTATTATGTAAATTTTTGTTTTTATTTTGTGCCACTGTGATGTTAATGTTATCGAATATAAGTTCAGGGTGTCTTTCATCACTCTTTTAGTTGGCTATGGTGGTTATTTTTACACTCAAAGCACTGACGAGTCACAATATTATCTTAATGTTTAACATAAAAATCAGTGGAATAAATGTGCCAGAATATTTAAACGTGATGTAAAAATGTCGATGCGGGGAAGAGGTTATAACTTCTCTGTTTCGGAGTGACATGAAAGAAGCCATTTTATATTGCATCGTTTAGTTTTTTTGTACCAAAATTAAAACTACGCTTAGCTATATTGATATGAAATAAATTTCACAATTCGCGCTGCCCGTCTCATAGAGATATCGTTTTGTAATTGTGTCCACGCGCACCGCAATACTCGAGCCGCATCCGGTCCGATCCGTGACACGCGCTTCCCAGAGAAGTCTTTGTAGATTACCTTACCAAACCTCATCAGTGCGTTCTTTGTAATAAGTCATTTAGACAATTACACCCAGCATATATAGCTTTGGCTGCCAGTTCGATGAGTCACAATGAACGCATATGAAGTTTCATTTACCAATATATTTGGCCTATTCGCACAATATATTAGAAACTGCTGTTGAAATTATAAAATTTGTCACTCGGCATCAGGTAATTTCTTACAAACTCTGCTTTTGAACTTTCCGCATATATAAGTGTGTATATCGTATGAATTTATCATATCGTGGCAGGCGGTGCGTACTAAATTATTAAAAACTTTGGCAGTTCTGACGCGAGCGACGAGTCTTGGAAGTCTTCGTTTTTAATACGTTCTGAGGTTTGAATGTTTAATAATTTTTTAAGACTAATACAATGTTAGATAAATTTTTTATAATTTATTGTACTCTATAATAATTCTTAACGGAGAGGGCCGTGAGGCTCTCCGCGCGGTTATAACTTCTCTGGGCTCGCGCACTTTTGGCTGTCTCAATTTCTGCGAGGCAATGTTCAGTTTTTTATTCCGCAAATAAAATTAAGTGACACAATTCTCAAGTTTTTTTGATTTCTCTCAATTTTGATGTATTTTTGAATCATTTAAATATGTATGTTTCTGTAAGTTTTTGAATTCACGTCCCTGGTTTGAAAATCCGGTCTCGAATGTACAGAATTTCAATGTTTTAAATTATTATTAAATTTCATCTTCGTGTTTTCACTTCTTTTTGTCAATGTCATTGAACTCAATTCTTTTTGTCAATGAAGTGGAAGCGGCGAGGCTTCTTATTTTCCTCTCGGCCAGAAGATAATTCTTTCCTTTAATTTTCGCCAAATGTTGGAACAAACCCAAAACGATCGCGACGGAGAAGTTATATCCTCGTAAATTGACTGGGTCTAATAAACTTTCTTTGTTATTAATTATTTATGACAGACCAATAGTATTGATTATATTTTACTTATTTATAATAATCATGTCGAGAGTAATTTTCTCATAGTAAGTTTCCGGCTCGGGGAAATCATATTTTTGAAAAGAATTGGAACACCATATTTTTTACAAGCGGAATGAGGACACTCCGATTGTTCTTTGCGAGTGTGGTATTGAACATATTCCGCTAGTGAAACGGTGAGGAAAGATCCGGCGTTGCAAAACGCTGGGCTTTTGACATTTTTAACAAACGCAATGAACATTATTTCTTCACATGCGTCTCCTCTCTTCGTAGAGGAAACGGGTGCGCTTGTTTTTATATTATATATCTTGTAAATATTGTGTTTTGTATACAGGTATTTATTTAATGAAGGTTATTTCAATCTGAATATACTCAATTTATTGGTCATATACATATACTGTTGTTATAATCAGATTAAAACATAACAAAAGTAATATTAAATTTCATATAATAATTTAATGAGTTTTCTTTAATAGCGTTTCTTTTCAGATGCATCATTCGAGTCCCCTTGAACCGAGTGACTGCTGTTTCGAAGCTCAGTTTGATTTTTAGGAAGATATTTTGTCCCTTTCCTCAAATTTGTCTAAAATTTTCCAAGACTTATTTGCATTCACCACGTTGTGCAGACTAAAAAAGAGTGTGCCATATATAGCGGAGGTTTTCCTATGAGTTAACATCTACTCCCTCTTCATACGACATTGATATTTATTTGAATACTTAGTAAAAGTAATTTTCTCTTGTTGCATACATTTGCATGTCTGACAAATGAGGAGCTCGGGATTAAAAATTACCACATCCACTTTTTCCTTAACAGAGATAAACACACTTCGTATAAAAACCTATCCTCTTCTGATTTATTCATTTAACATTGAAGAAGGATCTGAATATGCAGCGTTTTTAGCAATATCATGAAAAAACATGGATTTCGTCAATATTGATTCTAAATTGAAAAACTTATGTACAGGGAGGGATTCAGGTTGACAATGTGGTATTTAAATATTTTTTTGATTACTGGTTCTTTGAGTTTTGCTTTTTGAAAATAATGTGTTTATTTTCAATCAACAATATAATATAAAATTGATTACTTTGTTATTCCACCAGTGGAAAGAAAAACCTGAATTTTCATGGTTCCTATGTTTTAACAAATATCATAGGCAATCGTTGTTTGCTTGTTTTATATTTTTTTTTACAAAAAGCCTCTGGAAGTGGTTGATTAATAAACTGACATAAATTGAAGTTTTTCTAAAATTTTACCTAGTATGTTTTATTTTTATGTCGAAACTCTTTTTCAATACATAATATATTTGGGACGATATTTAGGGAGCAGTGATTTTTTCACTGCTACTGGCAAGTAACAATCACAGGCTGTTACAAAATCTGTAAAAGAGCAGTGACTGTTAATTTATATTATGCTTGCTGCTACAACAGTGAGCATAGAGAGCTATACTGGCTATACTTAGCAGTGATTAGGGACGATATTTAGGGAGTAGTGACTTTTTCACTGCTACTGGTAAGTAGCAATCACAGGCTAATACAAAATCTGTAAAAAAACAGCGTTCATTTTGTCAGAAGCATTATATATGTAATGCTTGCTGCTACAGCAGTGAGTGAGTGATATAAATGCGTAGCAGCAGAAGAAAAGAGAATTATTTATTTATTCTCTTGGATAAGGAAGGTTTTTTTTTTTAAATAAAACAATTCATTTCTATTACTTCCACATATTTATAATGATCAGGACTGGTTTCGTTCATCACGAGCATCAAATGATAAAAATAACATAACAGGCTTATTTATATAAAATTGAATGTAAAAATGAAGGTATATAAAACTGATAGTTCATGAACTAAGACAAGAAAATACTGATCAGCAAACAAATTATACATAAATCAAACAAAATTAAAATGTTATGGACCTCTTACATATCAATAAATACTAATCTGAAATCACAAATATAGCTACATTAAAAATCCATTAGCTGAGCAATAATTTTTAATGACATTACTAATGCAATAAGCAATAGTGAATCAGGAAAATTATAAGAAAAAAAGTAGTGAACCATTTAAAAACAATCAAATATTAAGTATGTAATTAATATTAACAATAAACAGCCATCTTAAGTGGAGAAAGCAGAGCAGCTATGAGTAAATTTTTTTATATATGAATAGCAAAATTTAAAGAGACAATCAATTCTTACAAGTTAAAAATAACATTACTTAATTTTTTTTAAAATAACATTATTTTGAAATTGTTTTGTTTTGTCAGTCATGTTCTGTTAAGTCATGGAACCTCTGATTACTAGGGTACAGCTCTTATCACTAGACCAATGGGTGGTCGGTGAGAAAATTTTTGGTGGTCCACAAAGTTATTGCAGTAACGTCATTGGAGCCAAGTATTCAAATAATTATTTCAAACATATAACACAAAATATGATAATTAAATAAGCATTATTACTATTTCTTGATAAAAATTGTATATTTTATTATCGTTATTTTACATATAATATGTTTTTACTGATTTAAAAAATAGCACGTAAGTGGTCCGCAGGATCCAAATTTTTAATTTAGTGGTCCGTAAGATCAGAAAGGTTGGCGACCACTGCACTAGACAGCAGAGGTCAACAGGTATGTATGAATAATATTAAATTAAATTAGAAATTGATAACTTAGTTATTCCACTTGGTTTATCACTAACGTGACGAAACGAGCACGTTAGTGATAAACCAAGAGGAATAACTAAGTTATCAATTTTTAATTTAATTTTACATTAAAAATGAACTTCCACATAGTCACCGCCGAATCCATAGAAAATATTAGGTATGTATGAATATGGCTATGAGTATGGCGAGTCCAGAAATCAGCATTCAAGACATGTTTCTGAAAGTTAAAAAAATTAATGCCTGTAATTTAATTTAGATTTGTGATTTAATTACACTACCCGTCACAAACACAAGACATCCGAGATATTTGAATCGATCACCAAAGATGTCAAGTAATACGGATCGCTTTCAAGATGAGGATTCCAGCATAAATGATTGCAAAGATTATTTTTTAACTGAAAATTTTGGATGAAAAAATGACTAGATACATTAAAAAAGTAAAGAACAAGCAACTTAGGGGAGATAAACGAAAGCACCGCGTTCCCGCAAACACAAATTCCGACGAATGACTGAATGATGTCCATAAACTCTTCACCTCCTTTCCATCTATCTTACGATGCACAAGATCCCATATTGTTTACAGAAAGTTTTTTTTTTCCTACCTTTACTTTCCTATTGAAATTATTATGTGGAGTCCGCGAAGCGGGCTCCTAGTTTCCTGGCTAAAGTTAGTGCTAGGGTGGGTACAGACTAGGTCTTTATATCCCTTTCCCGCATGTAAGCTAGCTAAGTACTGCTATCTAAAAAGATTCTGTCAGCTGAAGGCTTTTGTGTGGGGAAAACACTTAAGAAAAACCCCTTACGAGAACGATTGTCTTTGAATCATTCAAAAAAAAAAGTTCAATTCTTATCAAGAATTGCTCCTAATGTCGGCGTAAGCTTGAAGAGCTTACTATTCTTGTTTTAGACATGCCCAGTCCCTAACCGAAATGTGCGAGAATGGCTCGTTACTTTAAGATTTATCTCTTAGGGCGATTAATTGAAGACTGGCGGGCAGTCGGCCTCTTCTTCATCCGCCCCCGCTAAAGAAGAATTTCCTGTAAGAGAGAGAGAGGGGGGGCATAAGGATTTGGACATCGTCTTGAAAAGGTTCTTGGAGACTTTCAGTTGTAGTTTAAATTTTTGTATTTTCTCAGCTTCGAGAGTTGGAGCGAGGTGAGGCCCCTGTTTCAATCTCTCCATAAAGCTGACGCGGTGTAGACTTAGGGTCTCTTGAATGCCAGGGCCTTTGTACCAAGCACGGAGGTATCGCGTGTTGGAATTTTTCCTCGAGCCTGAGATTATGCGCAGGCATTTATTTTCGACCCTCTGTAGAAGAAGGAGATTGCTGTCAATTCATTACATGAATTGATTTTTCAATCTATTTATGGATTTTTGTTGTACGGCATGGGTTTTTGTGATGTCTTAATTAAATTTCCTCTCATCCATGCGATCCTTAAGACGGGGAGTAGCGAGAGTGATAAGCTAATCACTAGCCATGTCCTATATGCTCCACATTGGGAGTGGACATGACATATAAAAAAATCGTTTTAATATTGAGTGAGTAAAGTGAGATTAAGAAAAATCCAACATCAGTAAATTATTTTATTTTGGTAAATATTTTCTACAATACGCTAATCTTTTTTTGTTTGACAAAACAATGTCATTCTCTAGGAAATTCAATTGCGTGTAAGAAATTGGTAAAAAGGCGAACACTGGAATCAAAGAAACCAATGAATTATGTGAAAAACGAAATATTATTACGAAAATTCGTCGCCATACTTCAAATATACTGTATGGTTTGTTCTAAGAAATTCTATTTGTCATAATAAAATTGTTGTGGTGGTTTTTTCATACTGATATTATATTCGTATTTTTCGTAAATCATCGGTTTCCCAAAATATTAATAATTCTTATCCAATATTTTAAAATTAGAAAAAGTATATTTCAAAATAACGGTTGTAAAATTTTCACTGAAGATCATTTTTTAAAATATCTTTTAAACGAAAGTATCTTAGTTTCTGAAAATGTAAAACTATTTCTTTTTAGATCTAGGATGCATGTTAGAATTAAAATTTAAATGAGGGATTAAAACCAGAAAAATGTGTGCAAAAAAAAATAAAACTAACTGTTACATAAACAAATGTATTTTTTAATGGAATCCAAAAATATTTCAATTTTGATCACTAAACATGCTTTTCGATATATTTCCAAACAACTCAAAATTACGATGCGCCCGTTGTGAAGTCACATATTTTCCATAGCAACGATGCATCTCACCTTGTAGTTTTATCCTTCCACCATGCCCTTACCCTATATGAGATATTATCTCAACAAATCAAGATTTTCAGACATATTTTTTTGTCGAATTATGTGAATATTATTAGGCTTAATATGCTTATTTAACAAATTTCCTTGCTTAATAAATTAAGTTTTAATCATCTGTCATATTGTTTTTGAGTTTTCGATTATTTTTGTTTTAATTCATAATGAAATTAATAATTATTTTAGTTTCAATGCTATAAAGAGACATACGCTTAGTTATTCCGTTTCCCCGAAAGGCTGACATTATTTTGCTTGTCTATTGAAAATTTTCATACTCGTCTATGGTAAACCCGTACCACGTTTGTGTGCAGTGTATAATTGACATCGTTGAAATGGGCCAGAACGTAAATAATATTGCATATCGTCGCTGTTCTGGAAGAAAATACATATTGATTATCGAAATTTCATATTGTGTTAGTTATACCAAAATGTTCGTTACTTCAAACTCTACCTTATAGAAGAACACGTTCATGTTTATAAATTATACTTTTCAAGTAAAAATAAACAAAATGAAAAAGGTGTAGCACTTAAAACATTTGAAAAACTTCAATGTTCAATTAGGTACCTACACAAAACTAGTATTTATTAGTAGGTAAGTGCCCTTTTCCAGAATAACAAAAATATTATATTATCATGCACTATTTGCAAATAAAATTATTGTAGATGGTCGAGGCAATTAAAGCTTTCCTTTAGAACTGCCTCATTTTTATTCATGTAAATATTTTATTTTCATGCGAGTTTTGAAGACAAATTATTAATATTTCCAACCATTCAGCCACTTTCGCTGACCCATTTGAAAATTTATGAGAACAGCAACACCTGTGCTGTAATGGCAATAACAGGATTAAATGAAAATATCAAGATGTCATCCATTTGTTATTAGTCACCGTTCACGAAATCCCCAGTATACAATTACAATTCGCGAATGATCGTTCGCCGTAGAGGCTGACTTCTATAGAGTTCAGTGAAATTATTTTTTTTATTTCAGTTATTTGGCCATGGGAATTTTTGGTAATTCTTCACCATTCGATTCCGACGTAGGTAAGTTTACTCACATCTGCATACTAAGCGATAAATTATGTTCTAATCGGACTAGTAAGATCACTTCATAGTTTTAGTCGTGTAAATTTTAAAATTTAAAATGCTACGCTTTTCCCTAATAACGCAAAGCGACACAATTCCCGAGGAAGATTTAGAATACGACGCCACGACTCAGTTGACCTTTCATCAATCGCTAGTTGTATTGACGCAACAATGACCAAGAATTCAGATAGCGACGTTAAATCGTTCGCTTGTTGACACTCCGGTCTACAAGTTGAGAGAGTTTTGATAGGCTTCGTATTTAAAATTGTTAGGAATTCATCTATGTCCTTCTGCTAATCTCATTTTCAGAGAAGGCCACAAGTGAAAAAAACACTTCAGAAGAATGGAGTCTTATTATGGAAATATGTGATAAAGTCGGGACCTCGTCGACCAACGCCAAAGACTGTCTGCGCTCCATAGTCAAGAGACTCGGAAATCCCGATCCGCACATAGTCGTCCAGGCAATTACGGTTTGTGTGCATTTTTTTTTTCTATTGCATTCAAGCCTAGCGGATGCACCTTAATAATCCCATTCAGTTTTCGATCATTGCATTATGACTACTTGACGGTTTCACATCAATTGGCAAGTCTCAAAATTTGCCAATATCGTTGAACAAAAAAATCACCGATTCTAATAACTTATCAATATGGTGCGTTTACTGGTTAATAGTGTTAAAAAATAGTTAGCTACATTGATTGTGCAAGTTAATTGCAGTACATTTGGTCCTTTCCAGCTATTAGACGCCTGCGTCAGCAATTGTGGACGTAATTTTCATCTAGAGATTGCATCCCGTGACTTTGAAACAGAATATAGAAAACTGCTTTCGAGAGCCCCATCCCCTGTGGCTCAGAAACTGAAAGGAATCCTTAAAAAGTGGAGTGAAGGAGAATTCAAGACCGACCCTCAACTCAATCTCATCCCCTCTCTCTTGTCTAAATTAAAAAGTGAAGGGATAGACTTCAACGACATCGCGGACATGGTTTGTGTATTTTTTATTATTAACTAATGCTTTTTTAAAACAATAAGTGAAATTTGTACTGCTGGCATATTTAGGTATAAATTCATGATGACACTACTTCAACGAATCACAGTAAATGCTGTTTAAACTACACGTCTATCATGTGTTCAATTAACCCTTCGAGTAGTGAAATCTTTTATGAATGAGATTTATTACATATACTGTCACTACAGTCTTTTTAATTTTGTTACCCGTCAATCTGGGAAGATTCACACTTTTGAGTGTTCAATTAATTCTTGTTTATTAAATATTTTGAATCAACTCGCATTTTGCATTATCATAATTTTTTAGTCAAATATGCTAAATGGTTCTAAATTAGAGTTGTTATTACGTCGGGTCATCTCACAGTTATTGATAGTGGTGTCTCGACGAACCCAGAAAACGTCACGATATTTTGTCGAAGCACCGTGAATCGTAGATTGCCATAGAGATTTTCAAATATTTCTCAATTTATATAGGCAGAATGGAGGGGCTTAAAATTTTTTGCGAATATTTTGATATTTCATTTCAGACAGTGTTATACCATTCACTCAGTAGATGGCTTTCCATTATTTCCATTATGCCAGCGTAATTGCTAGGTTTTCAAAAACCTTTGAAATAATTCTTTGATAATGAGTCGAATGCACCAAAATACATTGAGTTTTTTTAGAAATCCTTTGACGAAAGTTTATTTTTCATTCATATTTATATTCTCGAGCTCTATTTACTCATAAGTAGGACTTCCAATTAACCGGAGATTTTAACTAACCGGTTTTCAGTCCATTCGTTACGCTCGAATGCCTGAAGATGCCGAAAGGCGAAACCCGGATCATTAGTGACAAAATACATAGAAATGTACAAAATCTCAATAATTAAAATTTGATATTGAAATTCCATTAAGCACCCTCAGTCGATGTCTTAAATTATATCAAAAGTGTTACAAATGCATTTTATGATATTGCTAGTTTGTTTTGAGTCGTTTCATGTGTCGGACTATTTTTCATATTGCTTGTGCTGTTTATTTTGTATCGTTTCGTATTTTCTAATTCTAATATAGCATTATTATTCTCGATTGTGGTGATTATCCTTACAGAATGGCTTTAAAAAATAATGAGAGTTACTAAATGTATGCCGACAATTTATCGATGTCTCGTGAAATAATGATCTCGAAGAGTTATCGGACATTGAATCGAGTGATGATCAATTCATCAGTTTAATGGTTTCTTCGGAATAACTTCCAGTGGTCCCTTTTATTGACAACTGCACGAGTTATACTCGGAATGTTTGTGTATTTAGGCGCGTTAAATGTGCTTCTAATATTTAGGTCATATTTCGCACTTCCAGTGATTGTGAAGTTGTGGGAATTGCACATATATATTATTATTTATTGTAGAATTTTATGATATGGATAAATATGTTATGTTTTATAAATTATTTCAGATTGAGTTCAATTTACTGAATTAATGACGGGTTTTATATTTATTTTAGAAATTTATTGTAGAATTATGATGTAATCGGGGTGTTTTAATTTTATTTTGAATGATTAAATATCAGTGATGATTCCCTTACCGAAAATATCGAATGGTTTAGAAGTTGATTTTAAAAAAGTAATATGTTTTTGCTTATGTTACTAAAAAAACGCCCGCCACTGGCTAGAGTCTATTGTTACAGGCGCGTGATTATCAATTGTTAAAAAAACTTTGAAGGTGAGGAGGTTGTAAAGTTTTACAACATTGCTATCGATTATATTGAGAAACGGACGATACGATTGGATCATTTCAAATCATTTGACTCGATGGCTTAGTCCAATGTTTCAGATTGGGCTACTATAAAGGAGAGCATTATATATTTGTATGAAAAAAAAGCATATATCGTTGGCGATGACTTTTTCTTGAATTTGTTCACTTGAAGAAGATCATTGAAAAACACATAATGTAAAGAATGACAAATAAAAAATATCTGAGAATGATAGGTAAAGGTTTTTGAGACTGAAACGTCATATGAACTTACTGAATTTAAGAAAATTTGTCAATATGTTTTTAGTATTCCCGGCTATAACGCATATGTAGAGTGTGTCCCATAATTTTTTTTTTCTCATATTGTTACTAAGCAAAAAAAATATTTGTAACAATCTGGAAATAATAATACTCACAGTAGTAGTGTGTGAAAGATTTTTTAAATTTAAATTTGAAAGTTGAAACATGGGCGTATGTGATGTCATTTCTCTTTGAGTTGATCTGGAGTGATTTATAAAATTCTCATTGAGTATTTCACACGTTGGCAAATTCAAAAATTGTAATTAAAATTTAGAACACCGCTCAAAGTATTAAGATCACGAGTGTCAATCTACTAAGAAACGTTTTTTGAGCTAATTGCAGCTATGTGCAAACTTCCAGCATAATATGCATAGAGGACCCATCGTTCGGACCTTTTGAACGTAACAGTTTTGAATAGTTATATTAAGACGCTTAGTTTAAAAATTATCCGTTTCAAAAAATATCTTATTTATGTTAATTGTATTTACATTTTCAGCCGGCCCGGAAAAAAGAATCGGCCAATAGAGCGGCGATTTCATCATCGGCCAGCTCCTCCATGCAAAAAGAGCAAGACGATATCGCCAGAGCCATCGAGCTGTCTCTGCAAGAGAACAAACAGTCGTCCCCTCGCAATACGGTAAAATTGTCTTATCTCCCTTTTAATTTGGGACTTGACTAATTTTGTAAAAAAATATCTGTAACAGTGCGACCGTGATTTCACATGTTATTTTGCCTTCAGTGTTTTTTTGATTACATTAAAATTTTTTTATCTATCATCCTTCAATTGATAATGTTCTAAAAGTAAAAAGAAGTTACAAGAATTTTCTTTGATTGAATCGATGTTTCCAAATAGACCTATTAAAAAAATAATTATTCACTCATTACAAGTGTTTTATACATTAAAATAAAAATTTTTTTCATATTAATTTTCATTTTCCTCTTTATTTCCTGAGATTTTAACATAAAATAAAGTGAGCGACCAAAATTGTGTCCGCACCCAAATAAAAACAAAAAAAATCCTCATTTAATCACAAAATGTCATCATGATTTACGATGTATTGAATGCAAAATGTTGAAATATACTCCCTGAATAAGTTGTCACGAATTTGAACAAGATAAGTTTATTTGTAATTATTATTTTTTTAAATAGAAAGGAAAATCAGGAATCACAAGTTGGTCTTTTAATTTCACGAAATTAAAAGACCAACTTTCTTACATCTATCATTTTGATTAGTGTATAAATAATTGCAACAAAAAATTTCTAATCCTTTTATACACTAATTACGATCTGAACTTAATATCTAATATGAAAAAATAATTTTAATATTTGGTATAACCCTCTTAACTTTTAATAACTGCCGAAATTCTATTTGGTATTGAATGATATAATTATTTTATATTATCGAGTGAGATATCGATATGCTACGTATCCTCAATAATATTTTTTAGTTCCTGGATACTTTTAGGATACTTATTCCGAACCCTTTATTTTAATATGGCCCATAAATTCTCTATGATGTTGAGATCTCGGCTGTTCGCAGGCTACCAAAGGGACTGAATTCCCAAAAATTTATTGAAATTCGTCACATAAACATAAAATAAATGATAGAATATTATGTCTATAATGACTAGTGCATGTAAGTAAATTTAATTTTTAGAACAACAAAAAAACAACCGTTGGACTTGCAGTGGAAGAGGTATGACAGAGCGCTGAGTCGCCTTGCAATAACGGTTCAATTGCGTGTTTCGTACAACCTTCCAAAGCAGGTAGCGCGTTTTTTTCTATCGATTATTGGTGCTGAGCAGAATTCATAGATCCTTGGACGAATCATAAGGGGTTCTACACCTTGTGCAACTATGCAAAACAATATCATAACACCGGGTGAATGTTTGTCATACGGGAAACCCACAAAAAAACCTATTTTTTAAAACTTCCTCCGGTTCTGTGGCGACCTGTCAATTTCCCATCCCAGCCAAACTGATTAAATTTGGTCTCGTCGGAGAATATCACCTGGTACCAGTCCTCCGCAGTCCAATTTCTTCCTTCCTTGGCCCAAATTAGACGATTTTTTTAGTTTTTGTCATCAACAACTGTTTTTTTGCCGGTTTTATTGAGGTAAAACCAATTTTGTTTATCCTTCTCTGGATGGTTTGCGTGATGTTGAAGTCGATGCCTCTAGTTTTGAACATAATTTTTGAGCAGAAATATATTGATTTTTAAATTTTTTTACCTTAAATCGATTATCGCTATCCGTCAATTCAATTTTCCTTCCTTGCTCAGATATCCTTCCTATCATCCCTGTATCACGACTTTTTTTCACAAATATCTTCACTGTAGCTTCACAATACCCTAATCTTCGAAAAATTACCTGAAATGACTTTTTCTTTCACTAGGGTCAACATTGCACTCTTTTCTATGATCGATAAATATCGCAAATTTGCCATATCAACGGTTTGATGTTTTCATGTCGAGAATATCAAATCAAATAAAAGCTTAATTTGAAACAGGGTAGTTCCTGGGCTATGAACAAGGATAGAAAATACAAAAAATATATTTCGGGTCGGGGGTGTCATTGTGCAAAGCAGGTAAAGAGACATATTTACAGATATTGTAAAATATGTAAGGTGCGGACACAATTTTGTCCCTCACTTTACAAACAAATAGCAGTCTGGAGATATTACGAAACGTTGACATTCATCTCTGTGTTTAGGGTGCCGGCGGCGGAGTTGCGTCAGCCTCTCTCTATCCGAGTGTGTCTCAAGTGACTTCCGGTGGACCGACCCAGGAAGCGAGAAAAGTTCGAGCACTCTATGATTTCGAAGCCGCCGAGGACAATGAGCTCACATTTTTAGCCGGAGAAATAAGTGAGTGGAAACGGTTTACTTTTGACATTTTGAACGTTTAATTATTTTGATGGCGAGATGAGGCAAACATATTGCCATATTAGGTAATCCCGGAATTAATGTCTATTTTTTTGTAATTATTTTTTTTATAAAAAGTAATTTCCAGTGTTATCTACGACTCTTTGCCATCTATTTACTAGATCTAAAATTTCTCTCTCATAAAAAGGCTTTTGGTTTAGATTCGAAGAACTCCGAGAGACTTGATTTCAGTTCTTCGAGACTGTCAAATTTTTTGTTCCTTAATTGGGTTTCTAAAGAGCGAAATAAGTGAATGTCGCTCGGTGTCAAGTCCGGAGAATAGGGTGGATGCAATAAAACATCCCAGCTTAAGGTCCTGGATTCTTTTCCGAGTAATATCGGAAACATGCGTCCGGGCGTTATCATGTTAAAGAATAGTACTTCTTCTATTGATAAGAGCCGGTCTAATTTCTTGTAACATCGCATTTAACTTGTCCATCTATTCACAATAGAGAGCTGAGATAACAGTTTGGCCTTGTCATATAAAATTACAACGCATAGAGAACTATACTTTAAGCAGTGACATGGCAGTGACTCACTAGGCTTGGAACTATATTTAGGAAGCAGTGATTTTTTCACTGCTACTGGTAAATAGCAATCACAGGCTAATACAAAATCTGTAAAAAAGCAGCGTTAATTTTGTCAGGAACATTGTATGTATATAATGCTTGCTGCTACAGCAGTGAGTGAGTGATATAAATAAGTAGCAGCAGAAGAAAAGAGAAGTCTTTATTCTCTTGGGTAAGGAACGGTAAATTTTTTATAATTTAAGACATCGACTGAGGGTGCTTGATGGAATTTCAATATCAAATTTGGATTATTGAGATTTTGTACACTTCCATGTATTTATACATGAAATACATGGAAGTGTACAAAATCTCAATAATCCAAATTTGGTAAATTTTTTGTTCGATTTATGGCTCCGATGCTGTGATTGAGATATTTTGTATGTTTGCAGTTTGAAAACATGCATGAAATTTCTATAGTTTTATATTTTTAAATGCAGTGCTTTCAGTGCAGTTAAATTTTAATAAATACAATTTTATATTTAAATCTACTTGAATTAATATATCAGGTATATATTGTTTTATTAAAATTATGTCTCATCTGGTTAAAAAATTAAACTGTGTTTTTTTTAGAAGAATGACATTTATAATGTCTAAAAAGAATAGTCCAATTTGGAAACATTTCTTGGCTATTGATACAAATTTTAAAATATATTAATATGTATATATATATATATATATCACAAAAATATTGTTTTGTTATGTTACATAGAATGTCATTTTTTTTGTTGTTTACTTATTAAATAAACTTATTTTCTAACCAAATATTTTTTATGTTATGGTAATGATAAATAATATCGCTTCACCCGTCATTTATATACAAAGCTCAGCATCTTTTCAGAATAGCAACTGTGATTTGAATCACAGGTATTTTTCAGTGTGATTTGAATCTAGCAATCACTGTTATCACCATCCCCAATTATTACAGTTCACGTCCCCGATTCGAGCGATCCCAATTGGTGGAAAGGATACAACCAGCGGGGAGACGGTCTGTTCCCTGCCAACTTTGTCACTTCAGATCTGACTGTTGAGACTCAAAGTGAGTAAATTGTGCCGCATTATTTTTTGCAATTTGGAAACCTCTCCCACTTTTCTAGATGCTAGCGTCTCAAGATCTGGTATTTATTAGCGTATTAAATGGAAACTCAATTCTTCTGACGTTGCTTGAGAGGTTTGAAACTCTTTGATTAGTGAGTAATTTTTTATTAAATCTGACTTTTTTTGATTTTTTTTACTATTAGTGCACAAAAAAATGTAAAAACATATTTTTTTGTTATGGGCCAACTAGATATATTATTACTTATTATTTCAAATAGTGAATAATTATACAGAATTTTCAAATGCATATTAAAAAATGTAAATGAAATAATTCATTATTACTTTCAAATAATGAGCTAGAAGCTTTTACTTCTTATTCGGCCCTAGATCATTATCGCATTCATTGGCGGCACGCCAGTCTCTATTGAGTCGATTCCATCAGTTGATAATGCTCGTGATGAGCGAAACCGGTCCTGATCATTATAAATATGTGGAAGTAGTACAAATGAATTGTGTTTTATTTTTTAAAATATTCTGGAAAGGAGTCGAACCAAAATGAATTTTATGAGATTTGTTTTTAAATTATTATTACAAAATATACCTTATTACAAAATTCTTTTGTTCATTTGAAACAAATAATAAAAGTAATGTGACTGCCAAAAATCAACGACAGATGTGTAGTATCCTATCTGAAGAAAGAATAATAAAAAATATGACAACGGTAAGAAATAATAGATGACACAATACGTCGCCATGCATTTGCGCCCGTACTAAACGATGGGCTAAATCCTCCATCTATATCTTTTGTTTTTCTGTTTTTGAAAACGTTTGAGATAAATAAAATTTTACCGATTTATTCATGCAGAGGTATCAGAGAGGAAATCCGTTCAGTTCAATGAAAGCGTAGAAGTGAAGAAAATCGAAAGAAGCAATTCCCCCTCCCCCACCCCTGACGAGCCTGTGGAAATAAATGAAAACAAAGTCGACCGACTGTTGTCATTATTGCACGAGGCCAACCCCGAAGACAGCTCTACTGACACCCGTGAGATGCTCCACCTTGAAGGTATTACTATTTTCTGTTATTGCTTTTTACACACTATTTATAGTTCTTTTAATATTTTAATCTGGGGACTTATTTTCATACTAATTCTCTAAAAACAACCGAACAGTTATGTTCAACATCTTACACAGACGTTAATAGAGAACACTGATTCAACTGGAGAGATTGAAGGTAGGGATATGGACTGGGACATGATCAACGGTTCACTAATCGCTCTCGCAACACCCTGATTAGATCGATGCGTGGTAGGGGGATTCAGACATCGTAAACATCCATGTCTGCAGATCGTTGGAGAAAGCAACTTATGAGATTGTCTTTACTGGCATTTCAAACCGTGATTACCGCAACCAAAGGTAACGACTGACCAATCGCCTGAGGCCCGGAATGACATAATTTTAGTTATCTCGTTCAGCCTGCATATTATAAGGAAGTTGCAAACAGTCGCGAAGTGTGCTCTCGCCATAAATAAAATAGAAATCTTGAGGGTTTTTTTTTTGTTTAACAATTTCCTCTTCCCACTCAGAGCACACGGCCACCGCACGGTGCCTCCGAGATTTTCTACCGTCCGCCGGTTTTCCTCGCGTCCTCCCATGCCATTGCAGCATCCCGTAGTTCCACCAAATACATCCTGAGGATGGTCATCCATCCGGCCGGTAGAAGAGACGGGCAGGATTCATTCTCCCCTGGGACATCCCTGGCACGCGTCCGAGCCGTGTCCGTCGTCGCTTTTTTATTTTGGACACAACTAATGACTGATTAATTACAAATCAAATTGAATATGCGACATATACCGATTTTTTTAAATTGTAATTGATTTGCCGCAGTGAGCTTAAAATTTTTGACTTTACTGAAAATCCTCACCACGCTTGTGGGATTTTTTCAGGGGAAGTGAACAGAATGGGCCCCCTCATCGATATGGAGCTGGAGAGAGTGGACAGAAAGCATGCTCGCCTCACACAGCTCAGTGCAGATTTGGTGGACGCCCTCAACCTATACCACACTCTCATGAGAGAACCTCCTCATCTCAAACAGGCGCAAGGACCTTTTCCGCAGGGCGTGCCCCACTCGGTGAGCGCTGCGAATCTGTCTGATTTTATTTCATCCTAGTATGTATAGGTGTAATAAAATTACCTAAAGTACCTTATGGACTGTAAAATTTATCGCAAGAACATGTATTTTAATCAAATATTTTACGACTGAGTCTCATTAAATTTTATTTTATTTGTGAAAAATTGATCGGTAGGTTGAACAATTTCCGCTAAAAGGCGTGCTTTTGGTGAAAATTGTTCACTTGCAGGGATTTAAATCTCTTGAACCTGCAGATATATTTTTTATAATTTCATTATTAGTTTCATTTGACAGCTTTGTAGCATTTTGTTTTAAACTGAAATCGTACAGTAAAAAAAAAGAAAACTCAAAAAATGGATGTGATATAAAATGTGAAATATGTTGCAAATACTATTTGCAAACTCCAGAGTTTGTTGTGTAACTGGGGCAAAACTTAATTAACAATTATCTGAATTGGTGAACTTGAAAATTGTGAAAACATCCAAATAGTATTCACGCTTTAATCTGAGAAGCCCGTCGTTCACTATTCTTCGTATAATGAGAATGTCGTCACGCAGCTGCAACGTTTTTAACGCGTGCTGGCCAATAATTTGACTTACGCTAAGCTGCATCCCACCCGCTTCACTTATTCACCCGCTTCAATTCACTTATGGAAACTTATATTACGGACATTAGGTTCGAGTTATGGTTTTCTTTATTTCAATGACCGTTTGGTGTATTTTATTATATAGGGCTTATAAAATAAATTTGGCTATTTTAGCAAATCCTTTAAAAAATATTTAGTCCTGCAAAATAACAACAAAGATCTCAAACCGGCGCTTTACATGCGAAAAAAATAATATTACCGTTCAATAGTTCCATCTAAATAAAGGACATCACGCAGGCATCTGCGAGATATATGAAATCCTATAAAATTTTCTCAAATAAATCAGACATTAAAGAAGGGAATACAGTAGTTCTAAATAAATGATTACCGATAGTATCGCATGCAATGTGGATGATAGCACTGGTTGCAGTGAAAACCAAAATATGACAGCCCCCAGTGAAAATGTTCATATGTTTCTTGTTTTCCTTTCCAGATGTTCAACGGAGTGCCACCTGTGATCATGAACATGAACATGCCTTCCATGCAGAATTATTATGCTCAAATTCAGCACCCCGCTATCGGTACGTTTCCGACTGGCAGTTATTCTTTCCAAGCATTCTTATTCGAGCTCTTTTGTTAACTCAAAACATAATTATGAATGAATTTAATCCGTCTTTATTGATGTGGCCTATCGCAGGAGGATCGAGCGGAATCATGAATGCGGTTCCGGCTCCCCCGTCGGCAGGGCAGACTGTGGCGCAGCAGCAGCACCAGCCGCAGTTAGGGCACATGACGCAAATGATGCAGCACACTAGCGTAATGCCTACACTTCACCATATCCATCAGCCTATTTCCATGGGCGGGATTCCGCAGATGAGCGTTAATCCTGTTCCTGCGGATGCTCCATCGGGACCGCCTTCTTATTCCGTTCAGCAGCCCGCCGGGTATTTTTTTCCTTACCTACCTATTTTGCCCATCGGAGTAAAGTTGCCAGCGGACCACCCCAGATCTGTAGATTTGCATAACATAATAAGATCCGAATTAAACCCGGGACGATGCCGTGATTATTAAAAAATTAACGTACTCATATTAAATTCATCAATTATAATATGTCAAATAAATTGGTAAATATGTGTGGTGACAAAATAGAACATGACGAAACAGAACAAGGACAATGTGGAAAAGGGGAAAAATCTATTTATGAATCAAATATACAACAAAATTTAAAAGAAATATATAATATAATAACTGCAGGTTGTATAGAAAATAGTAAATGTACTTAATACATATATTCCGTAATTGAAATGTGTAAAGAAGGTCTCAGTTTGCCATGTATAATTGAGTACCTTGGTATCGAAGTCTGACATAAGTCATTTACGAAAATGTACAGCAGAGGTGATTTTTCATTTCGTACATATTGAAACATAATATACATAGACATTTAGAATTTAGATAAGCTTTGAAAGTACAGAATCACATTTAATAAGTTGAATCCAACATTTAAACCATGTAAAAAACATGTCAGCGTCCGTGGATGCAGTTGGTAGCGTCGTGGGCTACGGCTACGGATGTCTCGGGTTCAATTCCCGGTGCGGATAGTTTTCATAAATTGATATTTCAATCGATTTATGGATTTCTGCTCGTAGTCTGAGTGTTTGTGTTGTCTAAAAACTTCCTCCTCACAGGACGTAGCGAGAGCGATTAGCTAACCATTAGTCCTATCCTAGGCTTATCCTTCTATCCTTACTCTCTTCGATAAAGAGACGTTGAGCAACTGAGTAACTAACGGTTCTCATAGAAAAATTCTTTTGAGATACCTCCATTAGGAGACCATATGCTCCACGTTGGGAGCGGACATGGATAAAAAAAAATACAGTCATTCAAAAATGATTATGTCCGATTTTGATAGAAACTTGGGTGGTTGTCCGTTTTTGATAAAAATATTGTGTTTTCTTGAACTACTCTTTCGGTCCAAAGCAAAACTACTTAAATAGTAATATAAATGAGGCTTGACACATCACATTTTAATAATAGACCTCACTAAAAAAGATACATTAAGATTTAAAAAAAATTTCATATGCTGTAGAACGTTACTTGAGTCAATTTTATTTAATTAAAAACGATACTCCACCAAAATAATAAAAAACCACATTTTTTTCAAAAAAACTGACAGAGATCGTTTAGCTTAAAATGAAGTTTCCACACTGCATCAAGCCCGGCAGCCATGACATTTTTATGTAGATTCTAGCTCTGTGATTGGTCAATGTGTATATGTCTGCTGATTTCGCGAAGTTGGTAAATGTCCATTTTTGATACTGTATACGAACTTTAAACTCAACAATCCATATGAAAACGTAGGATTCTGATGCTTTTGATGGGTTTTTTGAAAAGAGCACCACTTGCCCTAACCACAAACGATAAAAACATGAATTTATTGGGATTTGGCGTTTGTTCGATTTTTGATACCAAGGTACTCAATTTTATCCAGTATTTATCTGCATATATTTAATTTTTTTAAGAAGAAAATATGTATTGAGGGCGTATTGCAAAATTTAAAAAAAAATCCTTTTAGAACATGATATAACAGGACACAAAAATACATGTAAAAGGAAATTTAAAAGAAACAAATATTATGTTTGTACAAATTAAATAAAATAAATCAATAAACTAGAAATAAAGTAATCAATAATAATACTTGGTTTTATTTGAATCTTTGAAATTTTGTACGCTTTCATATGTTTTGAAGGTCTGAAGATGTCGAAAGGCGAGTCCCGCCTTGTCAGTGACGAAACATATTGACTATGGAAAGGAAAAAGGACGTAACCCACACAAAAATATTGTGTATAACTCATACAAAACGTATAATATATATAACTCGTACGCTATATTTATATATAAACATATAATATATCAACTGTAGAAAGGCAAAAGGACTTATCCCTCTGTCTTTTCAAAATATTTTTTTTTTCGATAATCACAATGTCTACAATTTAATAAACACTGGGCTATACTCAATATTTTTTGTGTGTGGTTTAGGTCCTTTTTTCTTTTCAAAGTCGATATGGAATCAAATATAAATTATCATTCAATTTTTTAAAATTCAATCTGATGTCTCCCATTGCAGGACGGGGTCGCCGAGTGGAATCTATCATCCCGGCCAATCCGGGCCGCCGCACGGCTACGTCATGTGAGACTCTCCGATCTCTTTTTATTGACGGTCTTGCGGTCGGACTCCCTTGACCGCTCGCAAACTGTCATCGCGAGGATACAGTGCACCATCGCGATCGTCGTCGCCTTTCATTAAATTACAGCGAATACAAATCATTCCGAAATTTTTCTGCAGCCGATCAGTTGAAACACCTTTTCACCCGTTTCCGCGAGACGAGACTCCCTGCGATTAGCCGGCACCGCTTTCACTGGCGAGTGAAGATGCATTTTTTGGATGCGAGCGAAACGAAGTCTGCAGTCGGGCTGCTGCTGTTTCTGCGTATCACAATTTAGTCTTTATTTATTAGAGTATGTGGCACAGAGTCGACAGTCGAACTCTGATGAAAAAAAAAATGTAAAAATATGAAAGCCAGACTGAGAAATGCGTTCTGAATTGAAAATGCTTATTTTGACATTGTTGGATATATTTGATACATGTAGTTGTATATATTAAACATGCAGTCTCCGCTTCTCTGCAAGATGCGAATGCTATCATCCGGAGGCAGACGACTTTTGATCATTAGTGCTCTATTGATACATGTGCTAAATGTGCAAATTTAATTATTGTTTAAGTATTTGAAGCAACATGTACGTATAATTTTAAAATTGTTTTTCTGTAAAGATTTTATTACTGTCGAAAACGTCAAGATGACTTATATTATCTCTAATGTTCTATTGATCATTTTCAGGCAAAATTCCTTTAGTCAAATGCCTTATTGATGCGATAGAAAATATTATGCTGCTCTTTTAAGTGTTTGAATGTATGTATATATGATAAAGTTATTTATGGTATTAAAATTACGAATCAAAACATTTGTTGTTTTTTTTTTTACTATGGACTAAAATGAAGATTCACGGATTTGATTCTTCTCAGTGTGTCGCTCTTGCGCTATCACCGCGTCATTTATCAAGGTGGAAACAGATATATATCGAATTGAACATTTTCAAATCCTTACCTAATACGTTACCGGCTGGTACCCTCGATGTCGCATACTCTACGAGCCGAGCGTTATCATCTGGTGTCCTTTATCTAGTGAATGGCGTGAAATGTGATACGTGGCAAGGTAGTCAATTTCAAACACACTTTCAATCGGTAATTAATTATCATCATTGATTATGATTCATCCTAATACCCTTAAAAAACATAAAAATCTGCATTCCTGTCAATCTTATTTATTTAACTTCTAAGCTTGTTGCAGATTGTAAGAAACTTCATCAATACGCGGACGTCGAATACCCCAACCAGTGCTTACACCATTGGCCGTTTACACGCACTGATGTTGGACACGAAAAAAAAATTTTTTTTCAATGTTTACATTTTGTCTATGTTGATTAAAAAAGGCATCTCGACAGAAAGACAGTTGTTGATATATATTTTGAAATACTTACAGGACAAGTGGCGGGCAAATATTGCTATAGCCCGCCTACATATTTATTATAAGATACACACGTCGGGCGTCGAATACCCTTAATATATACATACAATATATCCATTCGCAAATTTATGTTTTTGACAAAATATACCGTCATAAAAAATATGACTGCCATAAATAATAATAAATATTCGAGCGGCAAGTTGTTATATCATCACTAGCTTAAGTTAACCAGATGTTTTCTCGACCATAAGACCCACATTTTGATTTTTATTATATTCTTTTGTTCAAATTTTAACAAAACACCTTTTTTCCAAAGCATAGATACTGATAAACAAATTATCAATCATGTGTATTACTAAATTATAAATATATCTAATCTGATTTACGACCATTAATTAGAACTTCTAAAAAAATTTTGTGAAATTGATGTAGGTAAATATTTCAACTACAAAAGAAATTTTAAATTTTTTATAATATCAATTCGAAATAATATAAAGTTTTCTGGTACAAACACGGTGATTAGTGGAACGAAGAAATTTGATAAGCCACTGATTTCTTATTCGAAATATTTGTACAACAGAACTGTCCCCAAAACTATCATAAAATTTACTAAATCATATTTAAATTAAGCCTCCATAGATTCGTCCGCAAAAATTATAACGAAAAAACTTTACCCGAAAAATATTATATAATTATAATTGATGGAATACCGGAGTCATTAACATCGAGATCAATGCAATAAATTAAATGCGTAAGAGCATATCAGTTGTTCTGATTGTTAATCCAAAATCACAGCGATACACAGGAATTGATGAAAGATTTCAAAATGTTGGAATGAACTGTAAATTGCACTTTAAATTTAAAATAAACATGAATGTATTTCAATAAATAGATCAAATTTTAACCTTTTTTTTTATCATGCAAATTATGCTTGAGTTTTTTAGTTTATTGTAGATGTAATTAATAATTCTATCATTAAACATACGGAAATAATATTTTTGTTAATATATATATATTTATAATAATTATTAATCATTATATTTTGGTTAGATATTTCATTTTATTTGTGCTTCATGTGTTTAACTACATTTTTTTTATAGTATGTTTTTTATAGTATAGTAAGATATAGTATGTGTTGCTATTGTTTTATTATATTCTGCTTTAATCTAAGTATTTATAATTTCTCCAGTTTCTGTCCTAATATTTTTTTAAAACATTAAAATATTACTCTTTTTTATGAGTTTTATTATTACCTCTTTTGCTTTTAATTTTGTGTATTTTAAAAAATATAAATTATTAAAGTTTTTTATCATTAAGTTTAAATTTTAATATTAAAATTAAAATTTTGTTATAAAAAAAAAGTAAACACTCTTGGTTTAAATTTTGTGTAGTTAAAAAAAAATACTTTTATATGGTTTTTTGAAAATAATAAAACTAGGTATTTCGGTTTAACAGTTGTTGTATATATATATTGTGAAATAATTACAGGACAAGTGGCGAGCAAATATTGCCGGCCTACACATTAATTATAAGAAACACACGCCGGGCGTCAAATACCCCAACCAGTGCTTACGCCACTGATGTTGGACACTCAAAAAAAATTTTTTACAATGTTTACATCCTGTCTAGGTTACGTTGTGACAGATAAGGTTAGGTCTAGGTCATGGCGTCAGAAGTACAAGGTGAGCTGGATAAAAGGTGACAATGGCAAATATTTTTGGGCGTTCAGCGACCGCTGATCGACAAAAAAAGTGAGTATGAAATATTTCACAACAGGGCTCGCTTCTGACAAAGGAATCGATGTTTTCTGATAGTATGCATCGCGCCGCGTCGGGCTATATGCTTGTTAAGTGCCTGCGATCGTTTCGAATTTTTGGAAAAAATACCGGTTCGCTTCGGAGGGATGGCAAAATTTTTTGGGCGTTCGGCGACCGCTGATCGACTAAAAAAGTGAGTACG
The DNA here is from genome assembly GCA_022494535.1 of Himalopsyche phryganea. Lineage (NCBI taxonomy): Eukaryota > Metazoa > Arthropoda > Insecta > Trichoptera > Rhyacophilidae > Himalopsyche > Himalopsyche phryganea. Next base: position 7,402 of record JAGVSL010000149.1, on the reverse strand, counting down.
AAATATTTCAAGACAGGGCTCGCTTCTCACAAAGGAATCGATGTTTTCTGAGAGTATGCATCGCGCCGCGTCGGGCTATATGATTGATAAGTGCATGAGATCGTTTTGAATTTTTGGAAAAAATACCGGTTCGCGTTGGTGGGATGGCAAAATTTTTTGGGCGTTCGGCGACCGCTGATCGACAAAAAAAGTGAGTATGAAATATTTCTGATAGTATGCTATATGCTTGTTAAGTGCCTGCGATCGTATTAAATTTTTGGAAACAAATACCGGTTCGCATCGGTGAGATGGCAAAATTTTTTGTGCGTTCGGCAACCGCTGATCGACAAAAAAAGTGAGTATAAATTATTTCACAACAGGGCTCGCTTCTCTCAAAGGAATCGATGTTTTCTGATAGTATGCATCGCGCCGCGTCGGGCTATATGCTTGTTAAGTGCCTGCGACCGTTTTGAATTTCTGGCAAAAATACCGGTTCACATCGGTGGAATGGCAAAATTTTTTGGGCTTTCGGCGACCGCTGATCGACAAAAAAAATGAGTATGAAATATTTCACAACAGGGCTCGCTTCTCGCAAAGGAATCGATGTTTTCTGATAGTATGCATCGCGCCGCGTCGGGCTATATGCTTGTTAAGTGCCTGCGATCGTTTTGAATTTTCGGAAAAAATACCGGTTCGCATCGGTGGGATGGCAAAATTTTTTGGGTGTTCGGCGAACGCTGATCGACGAAAAAAGTAAGTATGAAATATTTCATAACAGGGCTTGCTTCTCGCAAAGCAATCGATGTTTTCTGATAGTATGCATCGCGCCGCGTCGGGCCATATGCTTGCTTAGTGCCTGCGATCGTTTTGAATTTTTGGAGAAAAATCCGGTTCGCATCGGTGATATGGCAAAATTTGTTGGGTGTTCGGCGACCGCTGATCGACAAAAAAGTGAGTATGAAATATTTCACAACAGGGCTCGCTTCTCGCAGAGGAATCGATGTTTTCTTATACTATCCAACGCGCCGCGTCGGGCTATATGCTTGTTTAGTAGCAGCGATCGTTTCAATTTTTGGCAAAAATACCGGTTCGCATCGGTGGGATGGCAAAATTTTTAGGACCTTCGAGGACCACTGATCGACAAAAAAAGTGAGTATGAAATATTTCACAACAGGGCTCGCTTCTCGCAAAGGAATCGATGTTTTCTGATAGTATGCATCGCGCCGCGTCGGGCTATATGCTTGTTTAGTGCCTGCGATCGTTTTGAATAGTTGGAAAAAATACCGGTTCGGATCGGTGGGATGGCAAAATTTTTTGGGTGTTCGGCGACCGCTGATCGCAAAAAAATGTGAGTATGAAATATTTCACTACAGGGCTCGCTTCTCGCATAGGAATCGATGTTTTCTGATAGTATGCATCGCGCCGCGTCGGGCTATATGCTTGTTAAGTAGCAGCGATCGTTTTGAATTCTTGGAAAAAATACCGGTTCGCATCGGTGGGATGGCAAAATTTTTTGAACCTTCGAGGACTACTGATCGACAAAAAAAGTGAGTATGAAATATTTCACAACAGGGCTCGCTTCTCGCAAAGGAATCGATGTTTTCTGATAGTATGCATCGCGCCGCGTCGGGCTATATGCTTGTTTAGTGCCTGCGATCGTTTTGAATTGTTGGAAAAAATACCGGTTCGGATCGGTGGGATGGCAAAATTTTTTGGGTGTTCGGCGACCGCTGATCGCCAAAAAATGTGAGTATGAAATATTTCACTACAGGGCTCGCTTCTCGCATAGGAATCGATGTTTTCTGATAGTATGCATCGCGGCGCGTCGGGCTATATGCTTGTTTAGTAGCAGCGATCGTTTTGAATTTTTGGAAAAAATACCGGTTCGCATCGGTGGAATGGCAAAATTTTTTGGGCGTTCGGCGACGCTGATCGACAAAAAAAGTGAGTATGAAATATTTCACAACAGGGCTCGCTTCTCGCAAAGCAATCGATGTTTTCTGATAGTATGCATCGCGCCGCGTCGGGCTCTATGCTTGTTAAGTGCCTGCGATCGTTTAGAATTTTTGGAAAAAATACCGGTTCGCATCGGTGGGATGGCAAAATTTTTTGGAACTTCGAGGACCACTGATCGACTAAAAAAGTGAGTATGAAATATTTTACAACAGGGCTCGCTTCTCGCAAAGGAATCGATGTTTTCTGATAGTATGCATCGCGCCGCGTCGGGCTATATGCTTGCTTAGTGCCTGCGATCGTTTTGAATTTTTGAAAAAAATACCGGTTCGCATCGGTGGGATGGCAAAATTTTTTGGGTGTTCGGCGACCGCTGATCGCCGAAAAATGTGAGAATGAAATATTTCACAACAGGGCTCGCTTCTCGCAAAGGAATCGATGTTTTCTGATAGTATGCATCGCGCCGCGTCGGGCTATATGCTTGTTTAGTAGCAGCGATCGTTTCAATTTTTGGCAAAAATACCGGTTCGCATCGGTGGGATGGCAAAATTTTTAGGACCTTCGAGGACCACTGATCGACAAAAAAAGTGAGTATGAAATATTTCACAACAGGGCTCGCTTCTCGCAAAGGAATCGATGTTTTCTGATAGTATGCATCGCGCCGCGTCGGGCTATATGCTTGTTTAGTGCCTGCGATCGTTTTGAATTGTTGGAAAAAATACCGGTTCGGATCGGTGGGATGGCAAAATTTTTTGGGTGTTCGGCGACCGCTGATCGCCAAAAAATGTGAGTATGAAATATTTCACTACAGGGCTCGCTTCTCGCATAGGAATCGATGTTTTCTGATAGTATGCATCGCGCCGCGTCGGGCTATATGCTTGTTTAGTAGCAGCGATCGTTTTGAATTCTTGGAAAAAATACCGGTTCGCATCGGTGGGATGGCAAAATTTTTTGGACCTTCGAGGACCACTGATCGACAAAAAAGTGAGTATGAAATATTTCACAACAGGGCTCGCTTCTCGCAAAGGAATCGATGTTTTCTGATAGTATGCATCGCGCCGCGTCGGGCTATATGCTTGTTAAGTGCCTGCGATCGTTTTGAATTTTTGGAAAAAATACCGGTTCGCATCGGTGGGATGGCAAAATTTTTTGGGCCGTTCGGCGACCGCTGATCGACAAAAAAGTGAGTATGAAATATTTCACAACAGGGCTCGCTTCTCGCAAAGGAATCGATGTTTTCTGATAGTATGCATCGCGCCGCGTCGGGCTATATGCTTGTTAAGTACCTGCGATCGTTTTGAATTTTTGGAAAAAATACCGGTTCGCATCGGTGGGATGGCAAAATTTTTTGGGTGTTCGGCGACCGCTGATCGACAAAAAAGTGAGTATGAAATATTTCACAACAGGGCTCGCTTCTCGCAAAGCAATCGATGTTTTCTGATAGTATGCATCGCGCCGCGTCGGGCTATATGCTTGTTAAGTGCCTGCGATCGTTTTGAATTTTGGAAAAAATACCGGTTCGCATCGGTGGGATGGCAAAATTTTTGGGCGTTCGGCGACCGCTGATCGACAAAAAAGTGAGTATGAAATATTTCACAACAGGGCTCGCTTCTCGCAAAGGAATCGATGTTTTCTGATAGTATGCATCGCGCCGCGTCGGGCTATATGCTTGTTTAGTAGCTGCGATCGTTTTGAATTTTTGGAAAAAATACCGGTTCGCATCGGTGGGATGGCAAAATTTTTTGGACCATCGAGGACCACTGATCGACAAAAAAAGTGAGTATGAAATATTTCACAACAGGGATCGCTTCTCGCAAAGGAATCGATGTTTTCTGATGGTATGCATCGCGCCGCGTCGGGCTATATGCTTGTTAAGTGCCTGCGATCGTTTTGAATTTTTGGAAAAAATACCGGTTCGCATCGGTGGGATGGCAAAATTTTTTGGACCATCGAGGACCACTGATCGACAAAAAAAGTGAGTATGAAATATTTCACAACAGGGCTCGCTTCTCGCAAACCAATCGATGTTTTCTGATAGTATGCATCGCGCCGCGTCGGGCTATATGCTTGTTTAGTAGCTGCGATCGTTTTGAATTTTTGGAAAAAATACCGGTTCGCATCGGTGGGATGGCAAAATTTTTTGGGTGTTCGGCGACCGCTGATCGACAAAAAAAGTGAGTATGAAATATTTGACAACAGGGCTCCGCTTCTCGCAAAGGAATCGATGTTTTCTGATAGTATGCATCGCGCCGCGTCGGGCTATATGCTTGTTTAGTAGCAGCGATCGTTTTGAATTTTTGGAAAAAATACCGGTTCGCATCGGTGGGATGGCAAAATTTGTTGCGTGTTCGGCGACCGCTGATCGACAAAAAAAGTGAGTATGAAATATTTCACAACATGGCTCGCTTCTCACAAAGGAATCGATGTTTTCTGAAAGTATGCATCGCGCCGCGTCAGGCTATATGCTTGTTAAGTGCCTGCGATCGTTTTGAATTTTTGGAAAAAATACCGGTTCGCATCGGTGGAATGGCAAAATTTTTCAGGCGTTCGGCGACCGCTGATCGACAAAAAAAGTGAGTATGAAATATTTCACAACAGGGCTCGCTTCGTACTGTTCGATTATGTTTAGTCTTTCAAGAAAGGTTACATTATATCTATAGTGTGTTTAATTTAACCTCATCATTAAAGTGTTTGAAATTAGCTTGAAGGTCTTTTGAATTATCATAAAACTCATATAATTTGTTATAATAGTCTATCAAAATATCATTAAAAGTCTTTGAAATTATCTTGAGATTCTATAGAATTATCATATAACTCATATAATTTATTATGATAATCTATCAAATTATCATTAAAAGTCTTTGAAGTTATCTTGATATTCTATTTAATTATCATAAAATTGTTTGAAATTATCGTTACAGTAAATTTGGATTATTGAGATTTTGTACACTTCCATGTATTTCCATGTATGTAAATACATGGAAGTGTACAAAATCTCAATAATCCAAATTTAATATTGAAAGTCCATCAAGCACCCTCAGTCGATGTCTTAAATTATATTAAATTAATATCGTTAAAGTGTTTGAAATTTTCTAACAATTCTATCATTAAAGTCTTTCAAATTATCACACAAGTCTAACACAAAATTAACTCTCAAAAAGAGTCATCATTTATGTCTTGTAAAAATATCATATTATTTTATCTTAGAAGTCTAACAAATCAACACGAAAGTCTATCGAATTATCATAAATGACTTATCATTGATGAATTATCACAATGAATTATCATTCTACAAGTCTTCGAAACTCTCAAATATGTTCAAGTATTTATCACACACTTTGTATGTTCTCATACAAATGCTCGAGTGATATCAGTCATTAGAGCATTTTGAATATTTCAATAATAAATTACAAGTGTTCTGTGACAAATATTCAACTGATATCAACGAAATATATCAGCACACGACGATACAATCGCATAAGAAGCGTGCAGAAACAATTGAGAAATAACAAAATATATTTCTCAAATTAGGTCTCGGAAAATACTTCGCGGATATATTTGAAAGTTGCGCAATACGGTTAAATAAAATTTAATTAATTCGAAGGCGTCCGATATTTTTGAAAACCGTCTCAGGTCACTCGATAAATCGTCCGAGTGTAGGGAAAATTTATCCCGCATTTTTAGGAAAATACTTAGTAAAATAATTAATAAAATATATTTCTCAAATTCGGTCACGGAAAATACTTCGCGGAATTTTTCGAAAGTTGCGCAATTTAAATAAATGTTATTTAATTAATTCGAAGGCGTCCGATATTTTTGAAAACCGTCCCAGGACACTCGATAAATCGTCCGAGGAAGGAAAATTTATCCCGCATTTTTAGGAAAATACTTAGTAAAATAATTAAAAATATATTTCTCAAATTCGGTCACGGAAAATACTTCGCGAATTTTTGAAAGTTGCGCAATTTAAATAAATGTTATTTAATTAATTCGAAGGCGTCCGATATTTTTGAAAACCGTCTCAGGTCACTCGATAAATCGCCCGAGGGTAGGGAAAATTTATCGCGCATTTTTAGGAAAATATTTAGTAAAATAATTAAAAAATAATTCATTAAAAAGGCTCATAATACGGGCGGACAGATGGACGAAATTTCGATTCAAGAAGGCGCATGCGATGGGGTGTTTTTCCTGTACTTATTCAACGATGCTAAATTATTTTAATGGCCCGCATGACGACTTTACGCGACCCGATACTCCTACACACTATAAGGGTCGACGGACGTTTGATTCATACGCGACCCGATTACTCCTACACACTAAAAGAATCGGCGGACGTTTGATTCATACGCGACCCGATTACTCCTGCACACTATTAGGGACATTTCGCTGCAGCGCCACTTCGTGTTCGTTAAGAAAGACGAGCTGATTTTTGATGGTTCAGTGGTCTGATTCCATGGAGCGATGGCGAGGACTTACGACGGTTACGTTTTTTATGCTGTTTTGAGGATTTTGGAGATTTACGTTTCCCGACATGGAGCATTACAAGGGGTCATTGCGGGATACTTTGAAAATTATTTTGTTAATTTGTCAAGTTTCATGTGGTGATTTTGGCATTTGGTTAAATATGTGTGTTTTATGGAAGATTTTGTTCCAAGTTTAGCATTTCAACAGTGGTCATTTCTTTTTTAATCCTTATGTTTCGGGATTTTGAAGGTTTACTTTTGATATTTATTAAGTGTCTTTTATGGATGATTTTGAAAAATTATAACATTTCAACAGTGGTTCATTTAAGTTTTTGCATCATATTTCAAGACTTTCGAGATTTTATTTTCACTTTTATTAGTGTCTTTTATGGATGATTTTGATAAAATTATAACATTTCAACAGTGGCTTTTTTCTTTGATCTCCCCTATCTTTCAAGACTTTCAAGCTTTTCTTTTCACTTTTAAAAAGTGTCTTTTATGACGACTTTTGTTCCCATTTATTATAACATTTCAACAGTGGTCAATATTTGTTATAATCCTTGTGTTTCGAGACTTTCAAGGTTTCTTTTCAAACTTATTAAGTGTCTTTTATGGCAAGTTTTCATAGAATTACAGCATTTCAACAGTGGTCAATATTTGTTAGATTCCTTATCTTTCAGGATTTTGAAGGTTTTCTTTTAGGATTTATTTACTTAATTTGGTGTCTATTATGGATGATTTTGTTACTAATATAGCATTTCAACAGTGGTAAATTATTTGTTAGATTCCTTAACTTTCAAGATTTTGAAGGTTTTCTTTTAAGATTTACTTACCTAATTGAGTGTCTTTTATGGATGATTTTGTTCCTAATATAGCATTTCAACAGTGGATGATTATGTGATATTTGCCTTATATTTGCCTTACATTTCAAGATTTTCATGATTTTTTTTTTGGATTTGTATAGTGTCTTTGATGGTGGTTTTAGTTACACTCAGGAGCATTTCAAC